>CM060843.1:54359368-54876868 GCA_030762175.1 Metallyticus violacea | reverse complement strand
TTGATGAAGCAACGAATTTTTCAGCTGCATAATTAAGCAAACATTCAACACCGTGATGACTCTATTAATCAAGGAATTGTTTTCCTAGTCACCTAACCACCTGGGAGGATCTACTCGTTGATAGTTACCAGCAGACTAAAATCAATCACTTCAGCCACTTGCTAAATTAATTTCTTAGCTCCGCTAGATTGCAGTGGTTACACGGGACATTATAATGTATGCAAAGCAGCTGCTTACAAAATTGTTTTTGAAGCTTCCTGAACCAAATTTTGCCTCGTCATTCTTGAGCATCCATGTACACGTGTAGCATTCCAGGGGATTATTGATTTTTCACATTCGTGCTGTTAACAAGGTTCTCAAAACGGCTATGCATATCTTAAGTATTTGGCTCATTTTTCTTATATAACTAATATCTTCTTCCTTCTAATTATTATGTCTTTACGACCGGTTTCAGTCTAAATTTTATCTCTTATGGGTTTGTGCCGGTTCACTTCTTACAGTGTATATTAATGATTATTTCGAAATTTCGTGTTTCATTCATTAATGCTAGTGATCTTTTTCAACTAACTACACTCTGATAATTTATTATGAAATGCAGACATTTCTAATTAGATTCTGTTTCATTTAGTATCATGTTAAGCATTTTATCTCTGTTACTTAGATCTTTAATGTTTTCTATACAAAAGAGTACAAACGTCCACGTCTTTCTATTTTAAGAACACTTTATTATAGAGAAACAAACTAATGCCAACAATTAACATTGTTACTTATATTCTCCGGACAATTATTGCAGCATTTAATTACAGAGCTTAAGCCAAGAGAGGTAAGTGTTTCTGGTAGGGTTTTTATATCTATAATTTGTTTTCTAATTTTTTGTATATAATCCATCAAATTTAAATATTATATCAGATCCTAAGTCATTAAAATACTTAATTCTTCAATTATGGAGTAATTTCGTTATTTTTTATTTTACTGTAAAAGGCGTTTTACTTGAAATGTGATAATTGCTATTTTCAGACTTATATGATAACGCTACGATTAAATTTCAATGTGATTTAGAAGGTGTACAACTTCCTTCTTCTGCATTTACAGCACAAAATGCAAAGATTTAAATTTTGGAATGCTGTATAAGGTTACATAGGATAGCTTTGGGCATTTTCATCATATTTGCAAGTCTAATTTTACTATATGATACTAATCATATTAATTCATAGTTAATTCAGTTTAATTCACAAAAAATACTAAATAAATATGTTTATCGGTTTAATAATACTTATTCACTGAAATATTCTCACAGCGGCTTCCTTTGAAATAAAATTGGTTGAAAATATATTATATTTTTATTCAATCTACAACATAGTACCGGGAAATAATATTAAATTCCATAGAGTTAAAGCTTATTAAATGGTTTATAAGTGATATGCTCAAAATTAAGTTTGGAATTCATCGTTAATATATTAGATAAAGACCTAGAAAAATTATAATTTAAAATACTGAATATCTAATTTTTCATATTTTAGAATATGTATTCAGATATTGCCTTTATCAAATTGTAATCTTTAAACATTCCCATCACAAAAGAAATTAAATATATCGATGTAATAAACCTACTCTGACTAAATCCTAGTAGATTGGATAGACATAAAATGTTTGTAGTAGTGTAAAGATGAATGTTTATGGGATATCCGTTAACCGGGACATTAGCATCACTAGTAACATGTTTTTGACCAATCTCCACCCCCCCCCCAATGGAAATTTCATTTTCATGAAAGATGGAGCTTCATCCCACTCGAAATTATCTGAATTAAAAATTTCTTGGGCACCAAATGGGTCATTATATGGCGACCTCAAGATAACCAACAAGAAGTATGGATCAAACAATCATCAGGTTCTTAGTTCATATTACATTATGTTTTTGTACCACATGTACATTTTTTGTTTTCTCACTTTCTATAAATATAAATGATTAGAAATAATGGATAGTAAATGCTGTTTAAGCCGTTTATAGGAATAAGTTTCAAGGTCTTTGGAAAGAACCATATTCGTATATGTATGACACGTGTGTGTGTATATATATAGAACATTCTGACGTTACTCACTTTTAATGGCAGAGAAAATGCTAATGGTGATTAAAATGGTAAAGTATTTGCGATAGGAAAATCATACAACCAAAAAATTGAAGTTCTTTGGTAAAATAGTCAGCTGTACTTAGTATTAACAATTTATTTTTCTAAACTTTTATATTTTGCACACGATGGGATTAACCCCGTCACGGGGCTGATTCTGATGGTTATTTCCGACAGGAACATTGTACTACACAAAAAATATAAAAAGCACATAATACAACAGAAATATTTACACACTCAGAATACAAGTTATACAATTTCACAGAAATTGTGAGGTAATCTTTGTATTAGAAGAGCACAAATAAAAATATCAAGGACATTTCATTACCATTTTTTCTGTTTCTAATTGTCTATTACACTTAATCATGTATGGTCGTCGATACATGCCTAAAATGTAATTGTTAATGCATAGAATTTTGTCGCAAGGATGCACTTTATGTGTGTGTGTGTGTAGATAGCATTGCCCATATAAAGTATAGCGTTATAACAAGCTTGTCAACAAAAGTAAATGAAATAAAATAAAGTTAAATAAAGTATTTACAAATTTCAAGTCAAAGTATATACAGATTTATTTCAGGATATGAAATACATTCTGAACAAACATTAAATGTTATATTTCTTTTACACATACACAAATTCAACAATTTATTTCACATTTTAAGAATAAACATATTTGTTATCTTATATTCTTTGATTGAATAAAAGGATAGTTTTATTAAGTAATTTTATTAATTTTTTTATAATTTTAGGATAACGCCCATTATATACTGTCATTTACTTCATCGTTATTGTCCTGTTTACAAAAACCTATTTAGAGTGACTTGGAAATAGTTACATCAGTTTCTAGAATAATATAAACGTACAAGTTCACATTTATCTTTACTTCCTTTTTTGAATAAAAATTTAATATGTGTAAATATTAATGTAATTGTAATTTTTATACCTTTTAATTCACTAAAGTTTTTTCTGCTTGAGTTTTATATTTTAAATTTGGCAATTATTTTTATTTATTTATTTTTGTAGTTTAAATATCGTCTCCTTTTTGTACCGCCACGGGTGGCCGAGGTCGCTAAGGCGCGGGCTCATGGGAGGTCTGGGTTCGAATCCCTCCAGGACCGTCCTCCCTGACTGAAGTTTTTTCCAGATTTTCCTCAGTTCTCATAAAAGGCAAATGCCGGGGAGGTACCCTAAACTTAAGCTGGAATGTTTTCTTCCTTAAAAATATCCTTTCCCAAAACACATTTTCATATCATGCTTTATCAGTGTTCATTGCCTGTGGTGCCTCATAGTAAAAACGGACGTTAAACACTATTAATAAGAAGCCCCTTTTTGCTGGTATTTTCTCTTAAAATTATACCAAAACTTAAATGGAAGGTGAACATTTAATACACTTGTTTTACAGAATTCATATCTGTTGCACTAGTCTAACCACGTATACCCCTGTTTAATGTTTTACTGGTTTTACTTATAAGTATGTGCCAATTAAGAATTTTATCAATGTTGACCTCTAGATATGTTGTTCAACTTCTTGCATTTCTTCATTTTGTTTTTAATTTTAACGCTGTTTTTCCCTGTACTTTTCACATTAGTTGGCATTCATACATTTTTACAACATATAATATATCAGTACTTTTTAGGTGCATTTGTTCAACATTCATTAGTTTATTTGCTTTTTCTGACGTACGCACTCTGCCGTTTCACCTGTTATATATATTGTAGTGTCATAAACATAACCAATTACATGCCCTCCCTGTTTATGAATTATTTCAAGTACCTCTTATATACAATAAGAACATAAATTTTTCAAACTTCGACCCTTATGGTATACTCTATTTAATTGAATCGAAGGAGATTTGACATTCCTATTATTATATCTATGCTTTGTTACAAATATTTATCCATTTACATTTAATTAAAAACACAAAATTCTCTTTCGCCTACACTATTGGAATTTAAATATCAGAAATAAATATGAGATTCAATAATGAAAAATAAACCAGGGGCTTTCTTCACATTTCTCCAGATAAAATGGCCATCTGTTTCAGTGTTCTTGTAAAGTACCGCCATCTATAGCCAAACTACTAAATAATAAAATAATTTTATTATTCCAATACAAAAATCTTACAATTCTGTATGCATTTAATCTTAATTAGCATATTTTAAATTTTACACTTGCACAATTCGTATCCTGAGAGCCTCATATAACGATAATATAAACTTAAGTATTTATTTATGAAATTTGTTCTCCTTTGGTCTTTATCGACACCGAATGCAATAAAATAGACTGTAGATCAAAATATAAACAAATTAATTAAGGTGTCATACGTTTTTATTCATTGATTGATCACTAATCAACAGAATGTTATGTTTTTCATTACAGTAATTTTCTTCCAACATTGGAAAATTATAAAAAATGTATATACACGGCTCTTTTCAGTGTTTTAGTTTTGGAGTTTCTATTCTATAACTCTGTTCTTTGGTTCTTCTTTTAGAGCACAAGTTTTTATGCTATGTATTTGCCTTCAAATCTTAAAAATATTCAAGCAATATATGAATAAGTGTAGCTTTTTGGCTCACCTTGGCCTTTCGCCCTTAACTAGTGAAGTTTAGATATTTCACAGACGCTAATGCCGAAGGATAAACTTTATTTTATAAATGGGTTCCGTTTATGTGTTTAGTTACAGTTTTTGGCAAGATATCCACATCAAGAGCGAATCTCCTGAGTCTGAATCTAATGATCAATGAACATTCTAAGGGGTTCTGTGGGGCTCACCTTTTTATTTTTGAGGGTTTTTCCAGCAGTTACTGCGCATTCTCATTCACGATTTTGCGAATCTCCTACCTGTAGATTATGCCATTTCATCATTTGGGCTACACAAGATTTCCACCTCTCGGCCATTCAAGTTTGTTTCTTTCAGAAGGCATCCGTTCAAAAAAAAAAAAAAAAAAATCAAGCCGTCTCTTTCCACACGTTTTATTGTGTGCCTATACCAATTAGAATTCAACTTTCAATTCAATCAGTAGGTGGTTCTTCCATTTACATCAAACTGTATCGCGTCTTCATTCTCCTCTTTTTAAACCTAAATATCCCATCCTCTCTTCAAATTCCATCCTTTTCCACTGCTTGTATTTTACTTTCTGCCTTTCTACAAAGGTCATTAGCTAATATTGTGTCATTTGGGAGGCTGAATTTGCATATTGTAGCATATATGTAGTGGATGCTCCAAGTAACGTTGATAGTTTGAACAGGGGAAAAGATTAGCTTTGCGCATGCGCAGATTGCGACTTCTAGACAGATAGCTCTGGAGTTTGAAGTGAGTGGACGCTGTACTATCTGCTCCAGGCCAGAACACCTTTAATAAAATGATTTATCTTAATTCAGAAGTGATTATATTTTCAGAAGTTACCCCCGTCCATTATTTTCTTGTTTTCATTTAATTCTGGTTAGGGATATGTAATATTTTACATATAAGCGAAACACTTGCTCCTTATGCGGTCTAATGATGAAATGATTAAAGTATGATGCATAGACGAAACTATGCTCTACAGTAAACCTGACAACATACTATCTATTACCTTTTGAATAATCCTCTTCTTTGTTTATCCACTAATATTTCTGCTCCATGAAATACCATTCAACATTTTTCTTGATCCGCTTGCCTGAAGTATTTTGCGATCTGTGTCTACACAGCATCTTTCAGATTCGTGGATTATTCATTTCAAACATTTAAACTGTTTTATTATTTTGATGGTTCCTTTAGGTAATTTAATCTCTTTTTCACCTTCTTCAGTAACTGGATATCCTTTTTTGTTCATATTTACCCAGATACCTGTAACTTTAAATGCTCCCAAGAGCTTCATCTTCTTGGTCTGGTCATCTACATTGGAACTTAGTTTCAAAATATGAATCCCAATGAAACTAGAGTACGGTTCATCGTTGTTACAAATTTATGATATTACATAATATCAGAATTAAAGGATTAAGTTCCTGATGATCGAAAACTACTTTCAGAAATTGCACGGGAAGAACACACACTATGCACTTCTTTTGAAAAAATTTAACACCCTTATTCTCAGAAGAGAGTCAAGAAATCATATGCTTCAGTTTAATAGCTTTAAACAGACTTAAATGCCTATGCAGGTGCTGCAATCTATGGAAAACAATGAATTTGTCTGAAATCTTTTAAATACTTCAATTAGTTAAGAAAAAGCATTTTCTGTAATCTAACTTTGGTGTCAATTGAAAATTATACTTTAACAGCCGTAGTTTAATTTCTTGCAAAGAAAAGTACAAAGTTTCTAAATGCAAGAGAGGATGTCAGCATAATAACATTGCCTATTTTGGCACAGGTCTTCCAAATTTGTTTTGCTCCCTTCTTATAAAAAAATTTATTGATGCTTTTTAGGAAGATTTAAGCACTCCAACTTTCACAGAAAGGAAAACTGCCTTCCTAAACCTTGCCTATTTAGATTCTTTCTATATAGCTGGTATAAACTTTGTACTTTCGTAATGTAAGAACAGAAGTCAGGTGTAAAAACCAAAAGGCAATCTTTTAATGTCATTTTGTCTCTTTACGATAATTTATTTGCAATGTCGTTATTTTTAGAAAAAGCATAAGCCACATTTATTATATCTGTACTGTTTAAGCATTACCAAGTTGAGCGAGTCTGGTAATTCTGTTTTTGAAAACCAGTTCTTGCTACTTCATTAAAATACGTGGCATATTTGACGCTTGTTTAAGAGACATAAAACCCATAACCACACCAAGCGCATCTTCCATATTTTTTCAGTACATGTTCTCTTTCTTTTCGTTCTATATGTTCTGATTTCCTTAATGTCACAAACCCACTGTGACATTAGGGACATTAGCAGCATGAATGATTATGCAAAAATATTTAAATACTAGAAATATGAGTTCATTAAAGATGGTAGAGGTATTCAAATACTGCCAGCTCTGAACATAAAGTCACCTTTGGATGCGTCATTATGTTAGGGAGATGCTTACAATGAACAGCGAGGAACTCTAGTCTGGAGCAAAGTCAAAGAGCCGATACACCTAGAGAGCCAAGAGGTTCAGTCCCGAGCAGAGAGAGAGAGAGAGAGAGAGAGAGAGATTTTATGAAGTGCTCTCGCAAGAGCGGCCAATTTGGCTACATCATTATGTACCAACGATGACGGTCAATGTCCTATTCTAAATGAATAGGCCTGACATTGCGAAAACGCAATTTTTCTCCGAATGTCAGACTTTGTTACAGTGCTCCTTCTCACTGATGGCCTACACAAGAAAAGAATTATCTCTTTAGAGCTTCTCATTTTGTCTAGAGCGGTTAAATTGTTTTCTTTGTTTCCTTTAGGTATTGCATCAGTATCAAGTTTTAACCGCCACGGGTGAATCGTTAAGGCGCGGACTCGTGAGCGGGAGGTCTGGGGTTCGAATCCCTCCAGGCCCATCCTCCCTGACTGAGATTTTTCCAGGTTTTCCTCAGTCCTCATAACTGGCAAGTGTTGGGGTGGTACCCTAAACTTAGGCCTGGAACGTTTCCTTCCTTAAAAAAAAATCTTTTCCCAATATATCGCTTCATTTCATGTATCACCAGTGTTCACCGCCTGTGGTGCCTCAGTAGTAAAAACAGGCGTTAAACACCATTCAAAAAAAAGTATCAAGCTTTAAATAATTCCGACCACTAAAAATGAAACTACTCAAGCTACAGTGAAGTTATTTGAACAACGGGCCGGCAAAGCGCGGCTTTTTACCGGGAGAAGCCAGTCGTCGAGACCGTATAATCCATGTAGATGGTTTCCGGAAACCGTTGTCAGTGACTGGTTGTGCATTCGTATATTGCTCGGTGATTTCACTGTGTAAATTGCTCCAGTTATTTATGCCTACATAAATATAATCTGAAGAAAGGGTTTTTAATGTAAAACTTGCTCTGGCAGAAAAATGTTAAGGCGATTCGCAAGAAAACCTTGTTCCGCGTAGAGAGTATATGCGCCGACTTGTTAAAAAGCTACGAGGACAGATCTCTCACTAACAAGAAACGTGTGTTCTTACGGAAGCGAGAGTTGGACGTACCGAGCCTATTTTTCCTTTTCGTGTTGTCGGTCCTGGTGGTGTAGTGGTTTCCATACTTGCCTCCCAAACCCAAGATCGCAGGTTCGAACCCGGCCAGGACGTAAAAATCCTAAGTATGGCTTCCTTCGGAAGGGAAGTAAAGCCGTGGGTCCCGTGTCGTACATTTACAGCACGAAAAAGAACCTCAAGCCTGAAAGAGAGGCCTCTGAGCAAAATTAGTCGGCCGTTTCACGCCCTGAGTTGAATGGGACGCTGATGACCTGAGATGTTAAAGAGTGTCCATAAATAAATCATTCAAAAAAAAACTTTTCGGGTTGCCGCGCTGCACATGTACTAGAGCGTGGTGCATGAGACGATATTTTCCCAATCTTCTGTTCCGTTTTTTCCTCGGTTCTTTTTCTTTCCCTTTTATTCTACATAGTAAATTCGAAAGAAAAAGAAAATGCGTACAAACCAAAGGAAAATCTATCGATTGAATCATTCTTAGTTTTATTATTTTTTTTTTTCCATGTAAGTTATCAGTATGGGGAATGAGATATTTGTTTTTAAATTCACTAATAAGGCATACTTTAAGCTAGTCATAGTTAAAAAAAAAGTATCAGAATAATTATTTTATATCTAAATGTACGATATTATTACAACACCAATATAACCTTTGAACTGCTTTAACTCCCACCACTGTTCACCAATACTGGTCAACTATTATAACCAGCAATTGCCTCATCGTTCTAAAATGCATAGAATTTTGAAAGTCCTAAACGCGAATTATCCATTATAAGAATTAAATAGGTAACAAATTTATCACGTTCGGTCATTAAATGGTAACCACTGATCTTCTCACGAAGATATTAACATAATACAGCAGTTTTTTGTTACAGTTCTACCTAAGATTTTTTTTAAGCAACACCCCAGTAACTGTTATTGAGGATCATGAACGCAACTTATGCATCCAGCTTACACATATTTTCTTCTTTTCGCATTTCGTGAAGGCTAACCTTAGAGATCTTCTGAAGGTTATCCATTAGTATCTCGTGGGGATATCTCAGAGGGGCGGGCGTAAGTGGTACTAAAAGCTTGCCGCCGTGATCTTTATCTCTGCTTTTGTTTCTCTGTGCTTGTAACATCGGGGACGCCCAAATCACTGTGTGTGTGTTAAAGGAGAGCCGACCCTGGGAGATGCACGTACCTTTGCATGCAGACAGATTGTACGTGTGGTGCAATAGTTTACTCAGATGAAGATTTACATAGAAAGAAAACCTCCCATATTTCGGAAGATTGTATGCTTCAGCATAGCACACATTTCGAGAAAACCGATGTGAATTCTTCTTTCATATACCTGCAAATGATGCTACACCCATTTACGGATATGATCATAATTTTGAATTTATGAACAATTTATTTTATGTAAATTTTACAATAAAATTACTTGTACCACATTTGTGTGTGTTTGAAAAAAATTATCTTTCACTAGTAAATAGAATATACTCACACCAAGACGACTCATGTTCAATCCCCAGAGGCGCAAGGGCGAACAAATCGGCGTCTTGGCAGGATTTCTCCGATTCACCGGTTTCTTTTGTCATTCATTTCCCAGTGTTTCATTGTCATCCTGATCCTCATCTTCACCTTCATCATGCAGCGTAATACAGTTCTTCTGTTTCCAGTGCGGAACTCCAATGAATACTAGTCGGCAAGTGAGTTGGCACCCTATTTATTCTGCTTCCTCTTTTTGCTAAACTGAGTACTTAAAATATAAAAGAAAATAATATAGTTATCTATTATCGATGCAATAAATTAGTACCGTTTTTCGCAAAATTTTCTAAAGAAAAAGATTACAATCATGTATCATTTTGTGACAGTCATGAAATTACAATAAAATCATATATACAAAATAATTTTATTGTTGGTCCAGCTTTAGTTTTCACAGCCGTTATAAACAGAAAAAATTACATCTAACATATCGATGAAATTTATAAATTATGTTATTTCGAAAACAAAACGGAATTACTACTATGATGCGGATTAGCGTCGGCCCCAACAATTACAGCCAAATAATTAGACTGTTTGTTGCCCCCGTGGAGTGCCAATTTTGAAGGGTTTAGTAGGCTCCGGCTAAGTGCCCCAAATTGCGCATCAATTTTGAAGCGATTTGTTGTCGACGTCGAGTTGTGATGCCAATTTTGAAGTGATTTGGTGAATTAATGAATGGCCGCTTCGATGTTTTGCTTACATTTCGATGACAACAATTTCTCAGAATGAATTCTATTTTGCTCATTCGAACTCAACAGGACTGGAAGAGAAACTCAATAGTAAACGAGTAAATAAGCACGCGATGTGACAATTTATATTTCGGTACTTTATTATGTTCATAGTCTTTCACGTCCTCTGGTGTTTGAGTACGATAGACTTAGTTACATCGAATACAAATTTAGCTATCCCGAGAGTAATTTACTCGTTGAAGTGAGACTGTGTACTGCGAGTGTCACGGTGTATATCGTACAACTAAGTGCCTACGTAGGAATCAGAATAACAAATGCGTATGAAACTTAGAGTTAAGGGCCGTGGCGTCGGCAACTGCCTAACTGGTGTATCGAAACTACGTGCCCGCGTCCAAAAACACGCGCCTGAACCGATTCTGTGAGCTACGTTGATCTTATAATAAGAATTGAGAACTGCTTAACTAAGTCGAACTGAATGTCCCAGCCAAGCAAACGCTTCCTTATATATTAAATTCAAATCAAGTAATCTTTGGCTTAACGGGACCATGGCCACGGCCACGGAGTCACATAAGCACACGCAAGCTCCGTGCTATCTTTAAAAGTTCAAACATACATTTTCCATTGGCTGGTTTAAGTTCACCTGCCACACGTACCATTAGCTATTTTTGAAAGTTTAAAACTTTTGTCGACATGGGCTAGTTTAAAGGCTAAAAGTAAAACGTCTGTCGAGTTCAAAGACCTAACGAATTTAAAAGTCCTTCAAATTATTAAACCTCCAATAGCAGGCCTTTTAAAAGTGGCATCCCAGTCGATCTTTGGGTTCACTCCTTCCCTCATTGTACAGAATTTTGTTGCCTACTTAGCTTTCCAAGCTACCGTAACGGAAAACGCCAAAGAGCTTTCTCTATGATACCCGCACTACCAATTACAATACATGGAATATGATAAATAGGTTTGCACATACATATTTTATACCTTTATATTTCAGTGGGGTTAGGCCGTAAGGATCGTTTTCACCCATATATTGATTCCCTAGAGAATGAAAAATCACTTAATATTTCTATTGTTTACAAAACGGGGGAGATATTTGATCCAAGATCTAGTTAAGCGGATTGTGAAGTGAGATTAAAATAAAATTCATTACATATATAGTGATTTCCTTGCATTGTTTCATGAAGATTCAAAGAAAAAATTTAAATGTATTAAATTAAAAGTGTAGGAGCTACAGAAACAATACTGCAAACTGGGGTATTTTATGAATTAATTTATGGTCTAATTAATTTCCATATAGAATTAGTAGCTAAATAAAATGTGCAAATTGAAATTTGTTTACATAGAAAAAATGTTAAAATTCGTGAAAATGAAAGATGTATTAATGAACTCATTATTTATTAAAATGTAAAATACGTAGTAACTTTAATAACCCACAACTTTCTAAATATATGTTTACGTCTTAAGTATGGCTATCTTCACCTCGTAAGTAAATTCTCTTAACTATTACGACCTATAGAATGAAGTTTCGTTAGTGATAGCATACGACGTAGAGCGTGCACCACCCATCATCCGATGACGACAGGCTAATCCGGGAGAATCTGGACACGACGTGGGGCGTGGCGCGGCCCAAGAGAACACCGGCCATTGTTCTGCTCTGCATCGCTTAGTGATACAAGACGTCCACTGACCATATACCTCATTCACAATATGGAACAAGCTCTCATTGTCTTGTCAAAGGAAATATTCCGATGTTATGTCTAATTTCAGTCTTTTCGGCACTAGTTGCGCGATCCTTTGACAACGTCACTGAGACTAGGAGTGGTATTCCATTTAGGGACGGTGACATCCCAGCTTCAGGATTACAAACATTGCTTTTATATCACCGAGTTTTTAACTGTTGATTCAATAACACAGAGAGCAGTGACAAACAAAATACACCATGCTGCGCTGGAAAACCAAATGTTTTGTACAAATTATGTTGTTTTTCATTTGTTAAAAATATTTTTGCATGCTACTTTTAGTATTATGTGCTTTATTAACAGTTGCGACTCTCAAGAGCTTTCTTGGTTTTTATTATTTGTTATATGTTGCATCTGCTGAACTTAAGTAATAGCTATAGTGATTTTCACTACCCAATGTTTGCAGATTTGCTTTGAATATTTAGTAATTTCATAAATATTGCTTAGTCTTCGCTGTATTTAATTTAATTTTTTTATTTTAAAAAATCACAACAATATTACATTAACTTAAAACTATAAAATTTTATATATAAATAAGGATTTTAGCTCGTATAGGCATTTTTAATAAGTAAAGAAACATATACAGTTTTATATATATATTTCTTTGACTCCTTATCTTCTTTTATTTTCAATATCACATTAACCACTTTACTACATTCGTCAACTTGTTCCAAATAAGTCCACGATTTTAACTTTTATACTTATAGTTCCTCATCTGTTAATATATCAGTATTTAGCTTTAAAGGGCAGATAAAGTGAATTTGTTAAATTTTAAAAACAAAGTGTCATATTATTTAACAAGCGACGAAAAGCAAATACTTTGAAAAGAAAAAAATATCAAGTAGTAATGGTAGTGGTAGCGGTAATTTTTCCCCCCTGGGAAGGGAAACGCTTTATGCCCGCCAAATACAACGGAGGTCCACAAGTTTCAGCCCTAACAATTTTCTAGGCATGATAAAGACAAAAACTATATCTCATTTTTCAATATAGCTTCCCTTTATTGCAATACACTTTTCACATCTTTGAATTAATAGTTTAATCCCCCCCCCCCCCAATAGTGAGAAATTTTGTCTGCAAAATGGGTATAAGCAGCATCCATCACTTCTTCGTCACAATTATATGTCCTTTCCCGAAGATCCTTCTTGAGTTTGCAGAAGCGGAAATAGTCATTGGGAGCTATATCTGGGATGTACGGTGAATGGTCGATCTTCTGGAAGCCACATTTCTTCGCAGCTTCCTTTGTAACAAGAACTGTGCTGTGTACATGCGCGTTGTCGTGAAGAAGACGCACACCATCACTCAGCTTTCCTCGCCTTTTCTCTTTGATGGAAGCACGTAGTCTGTGCAGTAGGCCAGCACAGTACTCCTCATTTACTGTGGTGTTCCTCTCCTTGAAATCAATGCATAATATTCCTTCACAGTCCTAAAAGATTGTGGCCATGATCTTCTTGGTTGACTGTTTGACCTTGGCCTTTAGAGGCGGTGCTTCAGAGGTTTACGCCACTCCATTGATTCTCTTTTGGACAAGGGATCATAGTAGAGGACCATACTTTTATCTTCTGTAACAATGGTTTGCAGAAATTCTCTCTCGGAGTCGCGACAGAGCTCCAAAATTGCCTGACAATGACGCGTTGCTGCTTTTTGACTGAAGAAAGAAGTCTAGGTACCCATCTTGGTAACCTTACTCATGTTTAAATGTTCATGGATAATTCGAAGGCCTGCTGTTTAGAAAGACGTATCCTTGCTTCTATTTCTGTACTTTGAGCCGCCGGTCTTCCATAATTTCTTCTTCCATAAGAGCGATGTTTTCAGGAGTGAGCTCCTCCGAGAGTTGACCTGCACGCTCTTCGTCTTCAATGCTTTTTCTACCCTTTTGAAAAAGTCTGGCCCATTCTTTTACCATGGAATTGGAGGGGGATGCTTTGCTACACCGTTCAATCGATGTTTACTTTTATTTGAAGTACTCCATTTGGAACAAGTCACAATCTTCTACACATAGCCTTCTTTATATCTGAACAACTGAATACAGTGGAGGGGAAGTTACAACTGCAATTATTTACTTAACAGTTAAAATATGATACAAGATAAGGTTTTTGTGAGGGCGATAATCCTTATCGGCGAGGCCGAAAATTTATGGATCTACTCTCGTATATCTTGTAGCACTACTGAATCACTTCTCAGTATTGCTTCGCAATGAAGCAATCCTCTTTATGTACCTTTTTCGTCCTTTTCTTTTGTTTTAATGGTGACGGTTATCATCTTTATAATAGTTGTCCGTTTCTCTATATTTTGTAGCATTTATCCTATTATATTTCCCGCTGTTATTCATTACCAAATTATCTGGAACTTTTTTGTCTAATTTCTCTCCATCAATTCCATTTAAGTACGGTATGTTCAGGAGCGTCCCTTTCGCCGCAGTATGTACAGTTTTTATTGTTCACTATTTTCATTTGGAATAATTACGTTTTAAACCGACTATGTCCTGATAGGAATTGAGTCACATAGTATCCAGTTTCTCCGTGTTTCCTTTTAACCCACTGTTTATTTCAGGTATTAATCTCTTTGTTCATTGAGCGGTTCCGGTTCCCCTTTCCTCCTGCCATATTTTCATCGTGTTTTGCTTTAATTTTTTTCTTGACTGTCTTTATTTATTTTATTTCCATATGTACATTCTTTAACCAATGGTGTATGGATATAGCCCCCGCTATCACCTGTACTGCCTTAGTAGAAATCATGCTATAGGGCTCTGGCTATTCTTATTGCAATCTTTCGCTGTACCCTCTCAATTATTCTCCTGTATGCTTTTTTTTCAATCCATTAATCTTGAAAACACAAATTATACCTGACACAAGCATTCGCGCAATGATAAACTAAACATTTACTATTGCAAGTGCCATATCCTGTACTGAATCACTTTTGCACAAGGCAAACCCTCGCATCACTAGAACAGTTGTACTGACAGTTTACGCCACTTACTGTAATCTGTTTTTGGGCCTTTTGCAGTTATAATTTATTCGCTATCTGTACAAATAACGGAGTTACTCAAGACCTCCGGACATTTCACTCTTCCTGTATATTTTTTATTTTTTTTTTTCGCAGCGGTGTCTTAAGGAATGCGATTAAAATTTATTTATCTTTGCCATGTATTACTGGAGAAAAACTGACTTAATTTTTGAAGAGAATTATGGAAAATTTAGAGAGATAATATTAAAAAATGACAATATGAAGATACACGAAACTGTTTGTAAGGTAAAACGTATTTCTAACTTTAAATATTAAATATTTAAACCTTTCTTAAAACTGTTTATTCGAAAGTCTTTTAGTATTTTTAGAAAGTTCTATTGTATCTGCCAACAAAACTAAAGACATAAATTAAGCTGATGGCAATAATTGCTATTTTGTTTCAAAGACACTATTAAATTACCACTTTTAGAAAGTCGGCATTATATTGTATACGTGATGTATTATTCTTTGTCTTATGTATTTGGGTTCATTTGTCTTTTGTAGCAGATAGACTTAGCTATGTTTATTCAGGTTAAGCGGTGCTTTATTTGATATTTATAGCATTAGAAAATAAAATTAAATAATCAACTTCAATATATGATTCTTTCCTGTGCCCTTCTTTCGCTAATTTTTTCAACTAGTTTGTTTTGCCCTATAGCCGATTTATTATCAGTTCACAACAAAAGTCATAATATTACGTGGACAAAAACTAATTTATAATCGATTTAAGTAGCGTGTGTTTAAAGCAAATGTATTTTTAAGCTCATTTTTAGATCAGTGTGTAAAATTTCTTATTTTTCTTTATATCGGGTGTTAAATGAGATGCACTCAGTGAATGTAAAGAAATCTTAGGCAACTTAATTCGACATAGGATTCACGAAAATAAACAACGGAGTTAAATGATAAATGGATGGTAATAAAGCCTTGTTTAATCAATGGGGTAAACATATGTTATAAGTCCTCAATTTTGTCTTCATTGGTGAGGAAATCCCGATTTGTAATACCTTATCAATCAGCATTTTCAATGTTTTATACCTTAGTCTACAGGTAGCCATCTAGGCGACTGTGTGTTAAGGTGAAGATTAGTTTCAAAGATGACTGGTTTGGGCCTACGGCGTTAACTATTTATTTTATGACAAAATTTACTCAAACTAAGATGTAAAAATATAATCAACCAGACTCGAACCCCATAACAATAATCCGTTTTTACTTGAGACCTGTATCATGACGACTTCGTCAGAGGGACAGGTACCACATCTTCCATCCGTTTTTGTGTGGCAGGTTCATTAACCATCGGCGTAAACTGGTTCATTAGACTTGAAGTTACAACCAAGCAGTCCAACGATTCTCTATCTCTAAGAATTCTCTACATCTCTGAAATGATTGCGGTGTAATTCATTAACCTCCTGTTTGTTCTTGAATTTATCAGAAGGAAAATGTATTACTCACAAGCTGATTTTGGAACTGTGAGAATAGTAGTTAGTTTTTCTGCTTATTTGTCACTACAGTCCGGGTGAGCCTTGGCCTGCCACGATGATCTCTGCTTTCTCTACTTCCGTCTTACGACTTCAATGATAGAGAGGGGGCATGTGATGAGCATGTCCACACCTCACTTATCATGCATCTTTCGTGATCGAAGAACGCCACCTTTTCATCAGGCAGCTTCCCAATTATTCTCACGAGGCTGGATGGACCCCGTTCCAGACCTCCCTCACATAGAAAATTTGCTAAGTAGGTACCGGGGATCGAACCAGGGTCCCCGGCCAGTAGTCTGCAGTACTAACCATTAAACCAAGGAGGTGGCCTAGTCAGTTCTAGTGGAATAAAAGTAATAATGATTGATTTAGTACATGTAGCACATTAATGCATTGCCTTTGCCTGCCACCTACTTGTGTCCTTAATTAACGATATCCTTTGAATTTTAATCTTACTTGTTTCAAATTACAAAGAAAATTTATAATAAAATTTATTGGAGATTTAATAATTTTGTAGGCGTGAAAGAACGATTCCTGTAATAAGATCGGAATTTTGCTACTGTATTTTAATAGTAGCTTTAAATCTCCCCATAGCATCTTCACCACATCAGTAAAAATTTTCAAGGCGGTCATCTTATTTTTATAACAATACTGATCCAGTCATAGTCCACTAAACAGTTGGTATAACTTCTATGTTCTAAATTACATCAACAATTCAGGAAAGACATTTAAATCCGCAGGGAAAGCTTTCATATTCCTAGGCCATGTACATCTTTGGGCTCACAATGCGTCACATGCTTTAAATCTGACCGTGAGATTGTTTATTATAAAAGCTAAATTGAAAATGATTGTAATATTAATTGCATAAAAAAATCTTCTACTACATCCATCATCTGTAGATATAAATTTTGTCTCAAAAATTTTCAATAACGCATTATATATTTTATTTGTATGATGTTATATAATTCTGTAAAAAGTGGATGCAAATTCCGAAAATAAAAATACGAATTCCCCATAAATATTCAGTAATTTGTGCTTAAGTATTGAAGTTGATTATTTAATTGTATTTTCTAATGCTGTAAATATCAAATAAAGCACCGCTTAACCTGAATAAACATAGCTAAGTCTATCTGCAGCAAAAGACAAATGAACCCAAATACCTAAGACAAAGAATAATACATCACGTTGGAGCAGGGAGGCGGATTTCAAGGGAAGGAGAATATTGTCGGCATACGCACACGTACACGACGGGCAGCGTGGGTGGGTGTGACCAAACATGAGAAATATTGCTAATGCCGGCGGCTGCATCCAGACGGCAGACCCGAAAATTCGCCCAGGATCAACGCCTTCCTCTGCAATAATATCATATCAAACGGAAAAATGCCAAGAATAGATTTGAATAATATGCTTTCAATACACAGCATATAATCTTACATTCGAAAAAAAAAAGCCATATTTCAGTCATCCTTTGATATCAAACATCTGTATAATCTCCTAGTATTTTGGGGTATTCGAGCACAGTCTGCAGTGATAACATTGACATAGGTATTGATCACATTACGTATTCATAACTCACTAGGGGAGTAAATTGAAATACGCTAAAAATATATTTAATCAACAGGGGGTGGTTTTAATTTATCTACTTATTGATACAGTTAATACTATGTATGTAGTTTTTTCTAATCGTTAATTTATTATTAGTACTCTCTTTTTATTGCTTTTCTATTGTGAGATCACATGCAGAATTTTCTATCTTAAGTTAAAAACACATTTTAAGAAAGATTATTCTTAACTATACGATATTTAGTTTTCTTTTGTAAGGTTTTTACTCCTCAGACATTAAAAAAAATGTTTTTTTAATTTATACTGCTTTTAGACTTTCTATTTTCACATATTAATGATTAATGCCTTTGTTAAAGTTACGGACCGACAGAAAGTTTGTAGTTACCTTGAGAGAGTTTTGTTGTGGAGTGTTTGTGCATTCCTGTGTTACTTGATGCTATCATAGTGTACTTAATTCCTCTTCATTAATTATGCTACAAATTAATGTAGTGTTGAAGAACGGGTTTGTGAACGGGGAAGTGATAAGGAAATTCGCAAGAAAATGTGCTGGTAATCGTGATTCAGGCATTGAAACTGTTCACTGACTTGATAAAAATGACGAAAGATAGGATCTCTCAATGACAAGACACGTGTACAACGGAAGAAAAGTTAAAAAAAAAAATACAAAAAGTCCTACTCAGATGCGAGAAAACTATTGCCGCTGAGGGACATCATTGTTAATAGAGGTTAGTGTTTCTAATTTATCATATTTTAATGTTATGCCTTCCGTGTGAATATAAATACTAAAATCAAAATATCACATTCAGGCACTGTAACTGTATCTCCCGTTTTCCGGTTGCGGTGGTTGTACTTCTCCAGGCGGCCCGTAACCAAATAACCTCACTGTATTTTCCTTTTATTAATACGTTGGTCCCCAAGAAATGTATAAAGTAATGCACAGTTCTGGTTTTGTATTTGCTTATTTTTATTGAATACGAGTGACCTTATACAGAGTGACCCACTTAGCCACTTAGCTTTTAAACGTTGTTGCTCTATAGTACAGATTACGGACAAACAGAAATTACACTTTCTCAGAGGGAATACAAGATGCACCTAAGCATTTTTAATTCAATAATTTTGAAGACATAAAAATAATGCACAAGTTAAAATAAACTTAATTATTCTTAAAAAATACAATATCTTTGCGATGTGCATGCCATTTCTTACAGTGGGATCTTTAGGCATTGTGTTTAACAAGATGATAATTTACATTACTGTGCACTCTCCTGTGCTCTCTCACTTGCTGATTGACACATTACTGTCGTTGTTTCTGTAGTTATGACAGAACATGCAGCGGCAATGTGGTCTTTCTTGTTTTGCATTGTAGCTTGAATCTGTGGGTATATATATATATATATATATATATATATATATATATATATATATATATATAAAAGTTCCCAGATAAAATTTAAGAGTTAGATCAAAAGATTGCGCTGAAAATTTCTGAACAGGAATACTTCCACAATATCAATAAGATATGTGCGAAACTATTAAATGTTTACCCATTCAATGAATTGTGGGTCGATGATGTGTAGTTCGGTAATACTCTGAAACTCCATTAACGTTGGAGTTCAACTTGGTGAAGGCGCGGTAGATTTATTTAACTGCTCAATAAAAAATGTACCTCGTATTTTGTACAATTTTTCTATTTGAGATGGAATGTTCCATATAGTTATTGCTATAAATTATGTTTATTAACTTAATGCTCATGCTCATGCTTAATGCTCACTTAAATGGTTAATATTATTTTTATTAGCAAATTTATTCCTTACGAATTTAAACAATAATGAAATGTACGAGTCACATGTTAATAAGTTTTATTGCAATCTTATTTAATTTTATTAACATTATGTATATATCTTGAATATATTCATAGCCATTTGGTGCAGTATTTTCATTTAGAACATCTAAAACGTCAATCTGTCAAATGCTTTCTCGAGATCAATAAAACACATATCTGCAGGTTTATTGAATTCTATAACTTTCTCTATGAGCATAGGTTAATATACTTCTAAAACCCCGCTGTGCATCTAACAGTTCTATACTTTCTACTAATTGTGATATGAATAACGTTGTTACGATATAGAGACAAATATTTAGCAGATTTTTTCCCCTATAATTTTCTAAAGTAATTTTATTCCCCATTTTAAAAACATAAAATATCTTATATTTAAAAAATAAGTAAGTTTGTAGGTTTTAAATTGCTTTATGATTTACTAGCACATAGATGCGCCCGTGCATTCAGTGCAGCATCGGTAGCCCGGTAAGCTACCTCTCAAAACAAATAACTCTACAGTTGCCATGAAGCAGAAAATAATTCGGTACGGAAATACATGTTTACAAAGACTAGGCAATATTTTTATTGAACGAGAATGGTAAATTGAAGAAAATGTTGAGGCAATAATGAACAAAAATATGCACAGGACTCTGAAAAATACAAAACTAAATTATTTAACACTGTAAGACCCAGAAAAAGTGCAATAATATAAGGAAAACGGGAAGATTTATATAAAATAAAGTAATGATAAACAATAAAATCTCCACCATATTATACATTTGGAATGTATAATGAACTGTTGCCCTATCATTATAGAGATGTTTATGCCTAGTTGTGTTTACAGTGAATACAGTCTGATTTGCTGTAAAGTCGATAGGTTTGCAACTGGCATATATCAATACATAGCAAGGAGTAACATATTCTGAACCCAGCTGGGTTTATCCAAATAGTGGGGAATATGGGAGTGGGCTACAATATCAATTGCATGGCCAAATCAAATTTGCTGGCAGATTTATTCATATATAATGAATGTCGCTTCCAAGACCACCCAGGAGCCGAAAACCAAACGGGTCCGCCTCCATCATTCAGAACAATATGTCATTAGGAGTGTCGCAAAAAACAGAGACATCTGGGTAGAGTCCAAACACTATGTTTACCTTTAAGGCGTCAACTCTATGGATGACTTCTCAGGCACGCTCACGATCACTGAAGGAATGCTTCCTGGTAGGCAGCATTTAAACAAAAGACTTAGATGATCTAATGAAACGTAAACCGAAATTAACAATTACATGTGCTAATACATTTTTCAACTCAAGACTAAGAGAATAATATAGAAATTTGGAAAGAATTACATTTCACTTGCCAAATGCATGTTCCAAGCATTATGTATTAATACTATAAAAACTACACGGAATATTTGTCGGTCCTGTGGTAACCATACTCGCCTCCTAAAACCAAGATCACGGGTTCAATCCCCGCCAGGACAATGGATTTTTGGACGTCAAAATCCTAAGTATGGCTTCCTTCGGAGGGAAGTAAAGTCGGTGTCCAGTGTCGTACATTTACGGCACCAAAAAGAACTTCAAGCCTGAAAGAAGAGGCCTCTGAGCAAAATTTGTCGGCCGTTATACGCCCTGAATTGAATGGGACGCTGATAACCTGTGATGTTAAAGAGCGTCCGTAAAAAAACCAATTAAAATGGAATAATGACCAATTTAATTATGTATTTGTTTAGGAGCTCTTTGGTACTTGTTTGATTGAAAGTGGGTGTATAGGGGAAATTTCTGTTTCGCAATAAATTTTTGTGTAGTCCTGGCATACGAATCAACGTATGTACGAGTATTTTAAGGTAAATATCCTGAAGTAATTTTAATCAACGAGTATTTTTAAGATATTTTATCCTGAATGTAAAAAAATGTTAGAATAGCGCAGTTTCCGTTTCATATGAAGTTATCATGGAAGGGAGCGATTCTACAGACACGTCTAAACTGCAAGTAAGCTCTTATTTAATTTATTTTAATGATTGCGAAATGACCTACTCAAGTTACATTTATCAGTTATTGAGATAAAAGAGCCCACATTTCACGTTCTGAAGATAGTAATTCCGACTTTTCAATAAATTCAATACTGATTTGAAGCTTTTAGAAATGAGGGTGTTTGATAAGCAATATGGTTCCCATACTAATAGAGGGCAATAGTAACAGTTGTAAAAGGTTTTTTTTTCCGAGTAGTGTTTAACGTCCGTTTTTACCAGAGGCACCACAGGCGGTGGACACTGATGATATAAGAAATGAAATGATATACTGGGAAAGGATTTTTTTTAAGGAAGGAAGCGTTTCAGGCCTAAGTTTAGTGCACATCCCCGGCATTTGCCAGTTATGAGGACTGAGGAAAACCTGGAAAAAAAAAAAAACCAGTAAGGGAGGACGGTCCTGGGGGGAATTCGAACCCCATATCCCCCACTCACGAGTCCGCGCCTTAACGACCTCGGCCACCCGTGGCGGTAGCTGCATATGTGATCATAAAGTTTGCTTTCTATATGTCAATATTCTATGGTATTTTATTGTTTGACAGTTGTTTAAACAGAAGCGTTTCGAGTGACAGAGAGAATTGGATAAAGATGGAATTTATGGTGTGATTAATTTTGTTGAAAACCGCAAAGGAAATTGATGAGTGGATTTTTCCTACATTGGGCGACGTAGTATTTTGTATGAAATCATTCGACCTTGGGTAAATGAGTTCAAGTTTGGCAGAACAAGCATCGAAGATGCACCACGTCCTGGAGCTCCAAAATCAGCTGTGACGCTAGAAAGTATCATTTTAAATCGCATGATATTGTTTTGAATGATAGATGAATGAAAGAGCGCGAGTTAGCAGTGATCACAGGTAACTTATTTTATGTTGCATAAAGAAATGCAAACGAAATATCTTTGCGCCCACTCCGGAGAAAAAGCGAAATTGCATGCGAACATCAGCCGACTGCTGAGAAATGTGTGAAAAGAATTCAACTGGTGTCTTTTCGCGAATCTTACGTAGAAGACAGCACAGTTCATTTCTTGCGGAACATTTTGAAAGTGTACCTAGCTCGATGGCAAAATATGATGTCTATTATTTGTATAACTATTGCAGTTACATTATTTTATTTTTAATAATCAGTACTTGACAGTATGACGGAACTAATATATGGTGCAGCATCACTTAATCATATATAATGTACTTTGCATGTTATGCTTTGCAGGGCTGTATGCCAAATGTGAATTCCAAAACTGGAAATAATTCATTTATGTTTAATGATGATGCATTGGGTGTTTCCGTGATAATGTTACAAATTTTTTATGGATGTTGGAGAAGACCAAATGTATCGATTGGAGATAACCCCGTTACGGAAACCTCAGTCGCAAATCATAAGCCAAAGACTTTTCCGTACAGTTGTACGAGATGTAACAAGAGTAAAAGTTAGGTAACCCGACTTGTATATATCATGAAGAGTTGTGGAAGAAATTCATGAACGCAATGCAGATCGCGTGAATTTTAAACTTTATTGGAACATATCCTATTTGCTTGTCGACACATGTGGATTTAACCCAGCTCACTTTTTACATGTTCGTAAACAGATAATTCAAACGTTCTCTGAAAAATGGATAGGGAGAGGAGGACCTGTTTGTGGCCAGCTCCGCTGGATCTGACCCCACGTTATTTTTTTCTTATCGGTTCATGTGAAAATTCATGTCTAATAGAAACCTTTAGAGGCTGAAAAGGATCTCATGGCAATTTGGTGAGTGTCTTGCGTCGACTGAAGTGTTTCCGGAGTCAAATTGATAGATTTGCTTCTCTATCATCCCTGAAAGCTCTTTCATCATCTTTATCATTATCATCATCAACAACAACAACAACACGGAATCACTGAGTATATACATATATATTAACCGAATTTAATTATTAGGCTGATAGTTGGTGGCACTTGTTTTGGCATAGCAGCACTCCGGTGTGAGGAATTTGTTTATTACTTGTCATTTGCGCTCTAACTTTTTTCGGCCTGACCAAGAAAACAAGATTTAAGAGAAGTATTTTTATTGCATTTTATTTTGTTTTTTATTTTTCAACACAGTCGCCTTGTTAATCAATACATTAGTCCAACTTTCAAGAATTTTAATATCCTGAATAAAATAAGATTGAAAAATAAGCGTCTGCCTTAGCTACAACCTCATCATTTAACCTTTGGGAACAAAAAGTGATCGCTGGGAGTCAAAACCGGCGAGTATGGCTGATGCGGAAGCATTTGGGAACGAAAGTCATGCAGTTTTGCAGCAACAATCCCAGACGTATGTGAAGGCGTATTATTGTGATGAAAGAGAACTTTATTTTACATAAGCCATTTAGCGCAATTCACAGGCTAGAGCAGATGAAGTGTCCGGTGGAAAAATACTAATATTCTTTTAATTAAGTTTAACAGAGAAGCAAACGCAGCGAAGATGGCTCGGATTATTTATGCCCGAGTATACGGGGAAAACACGACAAGAAAATAGCCTTGTTTTATAAGGGATACTTTGATGTGAGTCATTCTCCAGGTGTGGGGATACCATTTGGCTTGATGAAGACGTTTAAATGCTTAAATCCTAGATGTAAACCCGGGAATTGTCACCAATGAACCATCATGCGACATTTCATTCCGAAAAATTGCGTATGGGCATTGCACACTTTACGCGAAAATAACAGAAATTAGCGAATGACTCATTATTGGTGGCTGTTGAGCAATTCTATAATTTTTGTCAAAGAGACTAGGGGTGGTCCTTTATATCAACATCAAATAAACAAGATGGTAAAGACTCAACTAAAAAGAACTCCCCGTAAAAAAGCTAGTACTCATCCACAGAAAACAATGCTGTGCATCTGGCGGGACAAAGATGATGTCGTGCACTGCAAATTTCTTTCAAGTATGTAACCATCATTGCTGACATTTATATCCAACAACTCAAACCACTTGCGACCGTAAATCGAGAAAAACGTTCGCGAAGACTGTATCAAGTACTGGTATAAAATGATAATGCACGTCTGCACTCTGCTAGCATTATATCTGTTATCCAGGAACATGGTTGGATTCCTTAAAAAAACTGTTCCAACATTAGCACATACTTGCAGGTAATACAGGAGAAACGTTACTAATTAGTTTCTATTTTACTTTCATTTTAAGTGTAAATCAAACAAAGAATTTTTGCAGCGAAAAGCGCTACAAACTTATAAACCCAATTCATAAAGAAACTCGGAAATTATATACTTTTGCGTTATTAATGGCAAAGCTCTGTAACCTAATAATTAGATATTCTTGATGCCTTTTTTGTTCTTTGAAAGCGTTCGTACATCACTATAGAAGTAATTTACCCTGTTCACCTAAATAAGCCCCGTATTTCACTCACTTCTGCTCTACTTTCTTCCTTTGAAACCACTGGGCAGTTTATTTAGAATGAACCAGTCCTTATAACGAACTGGTACAAGTTCTAACGCCCAATTGCACAAGTTCAACAGGTAAGAGAGAAAGAGAGAGGACTTCGAATTAACGTGGTAATTTATTCCAGGCAATCAAAACAGGAATAAACATTCGCTAGAGTGCCATTACTAAGATGGCATGGACGGCCAAGTTATTGAGCGCGAAATAATCTGGTCAAGACCTGAGCAGTAAAGCCAGCGAGGGGGGCCACAATAAACATTATATTTGCAGGTGTTTAGAGCCAACAGGGTTTTGGGCGACTGTGCCAGCGATAAATCTGCGGGTGACAGATACGACGCTCACAAAGAGTTTGGAGCAGCGAGAGAAGTGGTTAACATATGCAAAACTAATAAGGTCCAAGGCAGTCCGTGGAATATTTAGCAGCGAAAAACCTTGCTCTTCGTTTTGACCGTTATGCATTTGAAAATGTATTCATTGCAGAAATTGACTGGGAGTGTTCAGCCAGAAGTAGAAGTTTAGATGAGGTCTGAGGATGAGATCAATGATTTTCATAATTGAGATGGGATAACTTTACTCCAAGGGAGTACAAATGTCAGCCCAGTCTGGGCGGATACCTCATTTACAGTTAGGTGTTTTAGACAATGAAAATGGCAACCTACTGACAACTTCGTGTTCACTAAGACAACACGCTTTGTTTTAAGCTTCTTCTCAAGAGAACCCTTTATTCATTCTTCACTCATTATCATAGCTGTAAATGCTTTTTGTAGATAAATGTTTTCAAGTGTTTTGAAGTTATTTTTGCAGTTATAAAAATTAGAACTGGAATTAAATTGCGTTTTTGTTATAGACGTTGATGTTTATTAATGTATTCTTTAGTCCTAGAAATTAATTAGTAGTATGGTGTTGTGATAGTATTTATTTACAAAATATGTTTGTTACAAACACTCATCAATGTTTCATGAACCTGGGCCTGTATGTGCTTTTACAATACACTAAGAAATGCGTCAAAATATACAAGTTAATATTTAATTAATTAAGCACTTTAGAAGGTGAGTGCACTAAACTTTGTGTACACAGATGACCTCCTAACTTTACAGTTTCAGACTGAGAGTTTAGTTTTTGTGCGTTCTGTAATCGGTTATACAAGTTTAGGAAAACCAAACTTAACTGTTTTTGTCTTTCCAGAGTTTCATACTCCAGCAAGATGTGTTTTGCAGTCTCAGTAGACTGCTTGTATAGACTGCACATGCTGGAGTCCCATCGTCCTAAGTGCTTCTGAAATAGCGTTTACCCACTTCTTGACCGGTAAAGTTCTTTAATCTTATGTATTGTTCTTTCTTGGTTCATTGATATACTACGGTTCAATTACTTTCCTGCTAATGCCGCAGTAAGTTTCCGGTCCAATGAAGTCAGTCTTAGTGATTTTCCTATAACAGTATTCATTGATTAAACTATTCAACACTATAACACAGGATCACCTTGTGTAAACAATGATTTGCGCTAACTTTGTCTAATTTGTCTTCTGTTAAAGTGTATGAATTTGCATGTATTTCTTGCCTTGCACTAAGCCATTAATATCAAATGTATTAACAAAATTGTGAATTACAGTTCTAGAAGGTTGTAATTTCCCAAAAAAAAACTTGGGAATAAATTCCTCACGAACCCGACTTATATTCGAATTTATAATATACCCAAATCACCGTAATCTAAGTCAGCTGTCCTGCCATTACCGCAATAGAATGTAGACTGCTGACTGCTCGAAAGTTCAAGGACAGATGTGGCCTTGTCCGAGACACAAAACCCCATGCTAGCGGTGAGGACATATTCTGGAAGCCCGGTATTATTTGAAACGCTTAGGCGAATCAGAGGTAATTTGTGTGGGAAATTGGACTAACTCTTAGGGTCTGATTAGGAGTTAATCAGGAAATAATATAGAAATTATAGGATATATTATTTATCGTTGCACTACTTATTCTTGTGACTATTAGGATCATGCGATTTGTTACCATTGTTGCATTGACTTAGCAAGTGGGGTATAATAAGTGCATTAAACGATACACAGAAGAACTAATCGCCAGCAGATATGCCATTAGCCAAGAAGAGCTCGGGTATATCAGCTTTTAATATCAAGTTAATGTACTAAGATTACATAATTTATTTTCACTGCTACGAAATTAAAAATGTAAACGCGAGAAATTTGTTTGACTTAGAATATCCTAGAAGCATTCCAAGCGACGTTTTATCACAAGTTTCTTCAATTAATAATAACCTTCACTTACATTAATAAGTTAGTTTGATTAGTAGGCACTTTTAGTCGCACATTTCAGCATACAATTTAAAAAAAAGGTCGATTATAAAATACTCGAAGTTTTTGAGCGTTTCACTAGTTAGATATTTGTAATATATGCTCAGAGAAAACTACACAAAGTAGAAAGATTCAATATGTGGCAAGGAAAGGTACGGCAAAATAAGACAAAGGTAAGGGAAATGTTGATAAACAGCACTATGCTGTGGAGTAGAGATGTAAATAAGGTGCCACTAGGAGAAAGGAGAATTTAAAAAAAAAGTATAATTTCTGTATATTACACTGAGTCCTTGTTTAAGCTCGCCTGTGTCTAGCAGAGAGGCATACCATTTAAATATAAGAACCACATCGTTTCAAAACTGGTTTATACAATCTTCCATTTTCTACTCACCACCCACAGAGTAAAATAACTGATATGGCATTCCATTCCATTTGAAACAATTACAATTTCTTATGCTATTCTTTAAAGGGAGAATATCTTCCACTTGTATGTACCCAAGGAATTCTTACATTCAGAAGTTACCTTAGACAGCCTATTTTCAAACAAAACGAAGAACTTGGTTTATGTTGTTCTTTTAAGGAAAATATTTTAGTCTAGTAAATTATAACAATAATTGTACCATTGCTGATGGCACCCTTTGAGAATGACTGAAGCTGGCCTCTACAAATAATAATTTTAAGAAATATTATTGCACTTTTGTATCAAGTCGGGCGCCAAAAATAAAATAAAATAAGTCCAAACCCTTTCAAGTGAAGCAGGTACTCCATTGCTTTGACTTGTTTTGTTCATATACAAATTAAAGTACCTGCTTCAATTTTTACAGTTATTAAAATATATTACTTTATACAGACAAAATATACCGCCACGGGTGGAGGTCGTTAAGGCGCGGACTCGTGAGCGGGAGGTCTGGGGTTTGAATCCCACCAGGACCGTCCTCCCTGACTGGGTTTTTTTTCAGGTATTCCTCAATCCTCATAACTGGCAAATACCGGGGTACCCTAAACTTAGTTCTGGAACGTTTCCTTCCTTAAAAAAATCCTTTCCAAATATATCATTTCATCTCATGTATCATCAGTGTCTCAGTAGTAAAAACGGGAGTTAAACACACACAAAGACAAAATATACTTAATTATTATTAATTATCCAAACAGTTAAAAACATATATGTTATCTGTTTCTGGTTCTCGATAAGCATTAAAAGTTTACGACGGAGAAATTGTTCTGTTCTGTAACATGCTGACTCAAAGTGGCTTGTGACGCAAACATGGGCGAATATTATGCAACATTCTGGCCGAATGGTTTGACTCGCAGATCTATGAGATTACCGTAACTTGTGATGCTGAAAGGGATTTTTATAGGAGCGTCATTTCGACTACGATCACGATTTGTAGAGTAGCTGGGGCAGTAGTCATATTAGTGGTTAATAATAAATATATAATGTTGCCATAAATTTAATCTATATTTTATTGAATTATATATATATTGGGATTTTAAAATGTATACCTATTTTTAATTAAAATTAAATATCTATCTTTTAAACGGACTGATTACATATTTAAACTTTCTTGTTTTACAATAACTTTAATATAAAAATAAAACTTTCACAGCTATTATTGTGGAATTTATGACATATTCGATAGCTTTAACTAGATGATATTATTTTAATCGTAGAAAATAGTGAAAGATTTGACTCCTTTGGACAAACTTACTTACCTTGCTTGGAAAGAGTTTAAGCAATTTTTATGGTGTTTAACGTCCGTTTTTAATTGAGGCACTACAGGCGTTGGACACTGATGATACATGAAATGAAATGATATATTGGGAAGTTTTTTTGTTTAAGCAAGGAAACGTTCCAGGCCTAAGATTAGGGTACCTCCCCGGCATTTGCTATTTATGAGGACTGAAGAATACCTGAAAAAATCTCAGTTAGGAAGGACGGTTCTAACGAGAATCGAACCCCGGACCTCTCACTCACGAGCCCGCGCCTTAACCACCTCGGCCATCAGGGGGATATTTATTCCACTCTACCAGGCGAATAAAACAGCAGAAATACAGACTACAATATACATAGTTATCTAAAATACAGAAAACGCCAAATTAAATATATATACTTCTTGTAAATATTACATAGTTTAATATGGTTAGAAAGTTGATGAAAAGACAGTGTTAGAATTCCACTTGTTCTTCAATAATTTTTCTCGAATACATGGGGAGAAGGAAGGAGAAGAAGAAAAGGAGGAAGAAGAAGAACTGTGCATCTTTCTTATTTTTTTCAGCTCTCATAACATATATCAAGTAGGACACAAACAAAGTTGCATTATTTTAACGTTAAGTGCGGTATAACAGTTTTACTAGTTTCTGTACATAAACATCAAATAAGTCACTGAATAAATTCATTTCTCTTAGCTCGAAAAGTAAATGTGTACACGAGATGTTTCAAAGGTCTTTCATTGTAATCTAGCAATGGCTAAGATGCATTGACAGTTTTTCTTACATTTTCATTACTATTTTTTAGTTTCTCTACATACCAGTTGGGCACGTTTTCTGTCATTACAATTAGAATCTCCATTCTATCATTTTCTCTTGAAAATATTGTTTCCTGTTGATTTTTGTAACAAAAATGTCCTTATAGTAATAGTTATTTCAATTGTTCTATGCCTTTTAGTTGGTCTTTTAGGTAGTCTATTAGTTACATAAGCTTATGTAAAACAAATTAAGTATAGCAAAGGGATAAAGAGCAAGTATTGCCTTTCAGAATACAGGAATAAATAACAAAAGGCTATTTTATATATTTTCCATAACATAATACGAACGCCAGTGATAGTGTTAGTTTAGTTCTCATAAAAATGTTTAAAATATCACCTGACGACCCAGGCGTTTCTTAAAAAAATCATAATTTTAATTACAATTGTGTTATTTTATGGAATATGTTGATAAGATAGTGTCCTATATACATCAATTACTATGTAAATAATACAAGTAAGTGTTTCATACCAAGGGAAACCATAGTTTTCATAAGCAGTAGATCGCGGTTCGAACCTCACGGGTCCTTGACGCACGACCTAGAAGAGCAATAGTGAGGGAGTTTGCATGCCGAGCTTGGGTATATCAGCTTGCCCACCAAATCCGACCTTGCCGCGTGGGCGGTGTGGCAGGCGGGGAAGATGTACCTGGTTATTAGCGTCCGGCTCCGTTCCATTGTGATGAAAATTCGCCCTGTAACGAATGCCAAGCACACTGTACATGTTAAAACTTTGCTGCATTGGTCCGGATGAAGACCGGCGCCGTTCCCTTTGCGGCGAAGTGGCCTAAGTCTCTTAAGTACAAGTAATACCAAGGTTCCCTATGATCTCGATACAGAAATGATCATAGTACACTTATGCCTCGTTCTGTCTGTTTCCTATATCTCCAACACCCTATTCTAGACTGATATCCAGCTTCGAAAAAGTTACCATCGCGCTTATTTTATTGTCACAGTGGAACTTACCTTTTTCTTGTTATTTTTTATTTATTTTATACAGATCTTAGATATCTGAAGAGAGAATAAAACTATTTCCATCTATTAAAACATGTGTAACAAAAATTAAAGGCATTTCATTTATCGGAATAATGAATGCTTAAATCTGCCATGTTATATATCTTATTTACTGTTTTATGTAATCGACTTCATGGCCAACACATTTCTCCCAACTTGATCAAGTTTTGAGAGATGTAACAAAGGACTTTCTCATAATTTTTCTTCGGCCTTTTCAAGGTCTCAGTTTGTTTAAAATCTTAACCTCCCTTTAGAAAATCAGATGAGACCAAATCTAAAGCATAGGATTTTAATACCGAAAACTGCACACCTCCGTTTCACACTTACTTTCATACAACTGCATAAACATACCACACAGATGTCAAACAGAACGTAACAGAATTAACAAAAGACATTGCGTTAAGACATTCTTCTGATATAGGAACATTATTATGCACGAAATCTCCCTGATATCGTTATATTGTTTTGTATCTTTGTATATGTACAGCTTTTAAAACATATTAAATGTTATTTATTTAATTACCCGCGTGTTCTTCTTTCTCCTTCAAGAAATTAATGTTTTGTCATAATATAAAATTTTCTTCCCATTTTGATTATTTTCCCTGTCTTTTGGTTTGTATTTGGGTGTTGACAGTCTATCGTTTAATAATAAATTTATTACAACCAATTTTGTAATATTGTCATGAACAGAATTAATATAAAGTTCTGCTTTTCTGTCTTAGAATCTTGTTAAATTCATGTTTTTATATTTTTCAAGTAATTAAAAAGTTTATTGTTATCACTACATATATACATGATAATGTAATCCTGTTGATTATTTCCATGCAGGTATGCTTTTAGGTGTATTCGATTGATGCTTTATTTCCTATAATGCATTAAAAAGGGATACTATAATACTAATATTTATCTATTTATATATTTGAATTATATTTCATACTTTTATTTTTACATAATATATTTTAAAAATATTTTACATTTCATTTTATTCCTAGATGTTCTAAATTCATAAACCTCAAAATAAGCGATTTTGTTATATCATAAATAGTCACAATTACAAGATTTCAGAGCGTTTTATTATAAGTGATTTAACTTGTCACCTCAGCGACTGCGGATGTAGGGCAGACTAAGAAATACATGCAGAGTGGTGAGGGTGAGGAGTAATGCAGGGTCGTGAATGGGAGGCAGATGAAAAGCGGAATAGAGTAGTTTGCAATTTGGGGTTTAGAAAAAACATCTGAAAAATAGAAATACCTGGTAATGAGATGATGATGATGATGTCTGGATTTGCACTAGTTAACACTTGAGTTAAAGGCAGAGAGAGAGAGGTTTTCTTTTAAAACTTGATGGTGTTTAGGTATTCCATCGTGTAGAATATTGATGAATTTGCTTTTAAAATTTAGCTAAACCCAGCAGATAAGCTAGAAAACTATTCAAGATCAACATTATGAATAGCAAAAATATTTCCAGCTATAAAATTGTATTAATAAATACCTAACTCTAATCAATTAATATACTACATAACAGATATAAAATCTAATCATTGAGAGGAAAATGCAACATGATAAAGGAAAATTATGTATATTGCATTCAATAATCGAATTGAAAAAAATAATAGAATAAAATAAATAGTATTTGAATGTAGTAAAGTGATTAATGTGATATTTAAAATAAAAGGAGATAAGAAGTCAAAGAAATAAATATAAAAATGTATAAAATTCTTTACTTACTAAAAATGCTTATAAAAACTAAAAGTCTTATTTATATATAAAATTTAGTGTTTTAAGTTAATGTAATAATTTTGTGATTTGTTAAAAAATCCTATTTAAATTAAATACAGCGAAGACTAAGCAATATTTATGAATTTACAAAATATTCAAAGCTGATATGCAAACATTGGATAGTAAAAATCACAATAGAAAAATATTACTGAAGCTCAGCAGATGCAACATATAACAAATAATCAAAACCAACAAAGCGTTGAGTACTTCAGCAAGGGGAAATGACTACATAACGCTGTATGAATAAAAAAAACACGATTTTCCTCAGCTACTTTACATTTATGAACCAATCAGAAGACAAGATATAGCTGAAATGAGAAAAAATGGAAGGAAATGCAATTAAGGTCATAATTCTCTTTTTGCAAAGTTAAAGTGCAACAATGTGTCATGATAAGGATCAAAATGGACAATATAATGTTAATACATAGTTTCACTGAACTAGGGCTCAAACCTTTGAATAGATTTCACTAAATGAGATAAGTTAAATATGATATGATATGGTTATGGGGAGATGAATTTCTAGGAGTTATCTAAAACTTTTTCTTTTCAAGAACGAGTACTTAAAAATATTTCTTCGTAAAATGTGGGATAGTATTTTTCACTCTCCTTTTTTTTTTTTTTCTTCCACAAAATTTAGCAAATGTTTCTTTTCCCGCCTATAAAGGTTGAGTCCGAACTCCACCGAGAAATGTTCAAATGTTGTTCAAGGATGTTTTCCGAGTGTGTTGATATAAGGAACCCATGATCACCGGTGGCTCGTTGCCAGGTTATTTCATTGTTTTCCTTTGGTTTAACTCTGTATCTGTATCTGTTTACTGGAATATGATTGTTTCCATACTAAATACATTTTTTGTAGTAGAACATAGTAGTGCGTGTTTTCAGTGTCAGTTCGACCCCCAGATCTGACATCCATGAACTATCATCTGGGTCACGTGAAGAGCCTGGTCTACGTGACTCCTGTAGAAACTAATGTAGTACCTGCTGATGATGTGCGCAAATCTCCTGGGATGCTAGAGCGTGTGCAACAGTCCATGAGGCGTGGCTGCGAAGTTTGTCCATATTTTGAACATTTATTTTAATTTTGGTTTTTTTATGTCATTTTGTAACGTTTGCTTATCTTAAAAATACAAACAAATAACCGCAATTTTCAGGAGGTTATGATTAGTTGATTAATTGCTAGCGGACCGTAATGCAAACACGCTCATCAGCAGTCAAATGTTGTGTTTTGTTTGGAAACAGTCATATTCCCAGTAAACAGATAACAAAGGTAGTTGAGTGATTACAAAATAAAAAAAAATGAAATTACCTGGCAATGAGCCGCCGGACACCATGATTTGCTTATATCAAAACACTCAGAAATGATCCGTGAACAACTTGTGAATGTTTGTCGGTAGAGTTTGGATTCACCCTGTAGATTGTTGGTTTTCCTTTTCGACCACCTAATTTTTAGCATACGCCTCCACACCTATTTCTCATTGCTTCAAGTTGATATTGTTTTTTTCTACAGGAAATGATGACTTAGCATAGCCATAAAATGCAAAATTATGACGACATTTGACACACGTGGGTGGTACCTCTAACAGCTCTTCTTCTTACCAGTTAATGGGAAATGCAGATGGCAAAAGACAATGTAATTCGCAAAAATGAAGCATAGAGCGTTGTGCTAAATGTTGTACATAGATTATGCACATAGTGATTATATTTTAAATTCTTCATAGCATTACCAATGGCCTTTAAGGATAGCAATAATATAAGCGTATCCGGGAAACGTGATGCCGTAGACACTAAAATGTTCCACATATTCAATACTTCATAAGATTAATTGTTATATCGTATAGCGTTAGTGCTAAGCTAAGAAAAGTAACAAGCTAATTTCCAGAAGGATAAAAATGAATTTAAATATATGGCATGTATTTGTGAATTGTGTTAAATGTTTATTCCTGAAACTATAGTAATGTATGCATCTAGTTTCGAAAGTAGAACTATTGGGTAAAGTAACAGCACTACTGTACTCAGTTAATGTACGGCATTTTATCTAAGTTTTATGTACTTTGTTAAAAGTATGAAAATTAGCAGAAAATAAATTGATAGTAAAAGTTCAATTTGTCTATGATGATCGAGGTATGTGTTGTTGACTGAAAGACTATAAATTTTACATAGAAAGGTGTCTTTTATTATAGGAACATGAATATTCGCTTTTTACTATTGAAAACTGTTAAAAATATTATAATCCAACAACATCACTAAATAAAAGTACATATTTTCTTTAGCGAAAATAATTTTTAAATAGTATATTATGATATTAGTTTATAATGATTATACTTTTGTTAATGAGTAAATAAATGTTTAAGAAACGAGTTTCATAATTTTTACGAATGCATTAAATGTACCACACTATAAACTAATTTCATATGCTATTTTTGTATATAAGAATTGTAACACTATATTAACAAAATAAAATAAATATTAATGTCAATTTGCTAACAAGTTACTCCGGAGTAAATGCATTCTTTTATTATACTTTTAACGCCATTTTATCAATTGAGATTATTTAGTTCCTTTGTCTATTGTTATTGTTGTTAACGAAGATAGTTTTACCGAATTAAATTTTAGCCCAATTTGAAAAGGCTAAAATGTCACTAAACTGAGAACATCTTATGACACTTATCAGAAGGAATACGATGGATTCATTAATTGAATGAAAAGTAAAAATATTAAGGATATTTCAGAAACTTTAGTGTAGGCTTTTATTTCAAATCGGATTAGTATTATCAAATTCTATTAATGTATTAATTTTATTCCTTAATTTTGTAATCCACAATGAAGATGAATTGTTTTCATAAATACATAAATTGTTTTCTGTTTATTATCATAACATAATATTCAGTTGATATAGCATTTTAGCAATGAAAACATTTAATGATGTAATTGTAACTTTGGTAATTTTATGCAACTAGTGTCATCACCATATATAGAGTAGAACAGCTTGTGTCGGAACCTTTGATTTTTATTGTTTCTAAAACCCAGCTGTAGTTCTCAATGAATCCGATAAATGACGCTTTAATACTGCAGTTAAATTGTGTTTAGCAATCAGCTGCAAGGCTGGAAGTTAGGGATTGGTTAGTTAAAAATTAACCAAATAAAAATAAACATTTTAATTTCATAACATATTTAAAATACTCGTATTTGATATCAAATTTAAATGTATTTTTGTAAAACACTACATTAGTTGCAGTGAGCAAGTCTTGTTTTTTCATTCGGTTTTGGTTTTGCTTTTTTATTGGTGTATCTGAATGACAATCAGATATTTTTACAACTATTCTTTTTTTGCCGCCTAAATTCTGCTTTATGCTTAGCTGAGAAAGTAAAACAACGTTTGTTTGTTTTAATTATGAAATCATTTGTTTAAAGAGATGGCGAGCTTACCTTGGTTTTATAATGACCATAAATTATACGATACACGATAACCAAGCAGGGGAAATTAGAAAATAAATATCTTACAGGTATATAGTGTTCTGCATAATTATTATGTAAAATAAATAATTGTCCAAGAGCAAATTTCATCGTACAAATACCCCCAGTTGTTAATTTTTGTATATAATAGTTTTTGGCAGTATTTTGCCACATAAAAAACAGCTTCACGTAAACTGAAATGATGATGATAGTAATAATAATGATGATGATGATGATAATAATAATAACGAAGAAACATCACGCGATTTGTTACTGTCAATTTGAATTACAATTCAGTGGAATACTTTTCATTATTTTTAATGTTTTCCATTGTGAAAAATGTATTACCTTGAAACTTCGAGGATCAGCTGATCAGAATTATTCAGAACCTTTTCATTCTGTGTCACATTTTGTATTATTGCCGTATACTACTCGCATATTGGTCCTTGTAGTCTACAGAAAGCAAGAAATTACTTTGTGATTGACACTTGGGACATATTTATGTGTGGCGACTCGGAAGGCGAGAGGCTCGTCTTGTTGCTGACCAACCAGGTAACAAAATACATTATCGTCAGAGGATGATATCATCGGCGTTGCAACAGTTAGCAGTTAATGGAAATTATGCAATAAAACACGTTTTCAAGTGAAAGTGTGGAAAGAAGGCATTCTAAAAGAAGAAGTGGAACTTTTTATAATAAACTTATAGCTCCAGTGCTTTCATTGACAGTGATAGTAAACGCAATGAAATCGACAGCGAAGAGGAACAGGAAGAAAGTGATGCATCTACATGATGCTCTTGGAGAGCAGCCGTTGGAGACAAACAGCGAGTGACTGGATGTGGCAACAGCATGCTGGCGCGACCACATGGCACCAGAAACGTCAATCACAAGGTAATTTCTCGCCTACTATAGTGGTAACCATACTTGCCTGTTAGACCCAAGAACGCGGGTTCAATCTCGGCTATAGTTTTTTCGGGAGTAAAAATGTGAAGTTTTGCTTCCTTTGGGAAAATAAGTAAAGCCGAGGGTCCCACATAGTAGATTTACGGCAGGTAAAAGAACCTCAAATTTAAAAGAAGAGGCCTCTGAGCAAAATTTATTGGTCGTTTCACGCCCTGAAGAGCTTCATTTACATATACATGTTATTTAATATTAATTGAAAGAGCGGTATTAAATGTTCTTGGTTGTATTAATTTTATTTATGCACAGTCATCTGAAGGAGAATACATGCAGTGGCGGTCATTTTCCTGACATGCGCACTCAGAAGTGGTTCTGCAAAATACCCAAGCCGTGCAGTATATACTGTGGTGTCGTTATGTAGCGTTGTATAAATTTTTATGATTATTATATACAAAACAGCTTTAAAGCTTAAACTCAGAATTTAATAAACTTTGTTTACAACGTTCAGTGATAACAAAAGGATTATTTTATGATACATTAAAAAGTATTTTTATATACCAATGTGGCAAAAGTAAGCAATTTTTCATAGTTTTAAATGGCAAATGAAAATTTGATACGCCTGCAAAACACAAGGCACTTTGCTATGTATAAGTTAAACAATCTTTCAGTCATACAACACATTAACATGCCTACATCGAGTATCTACAATGCACTGCATTTTATTATCAGTTTATTTTTCTGCTAATTTCCATAAATTTTAGGAAAATAGATAGCATATTGTATACAATAAGCTATAAAAGCAGTTTATTAAATAGTGGGCATTGGAGAACCTACTCGTTAACGCAGAGCTACCTTTGAGTCTAGTTATAGAAATGTCAATTAGATAACCATTACTAAAATTACAATTCAACGAATAGAATATTTTAATAAACATCAAAGGTCTTTGTTTTTAACATTAGAGCGAAATATAAGCAGCTTTAAACAGTTTAAACAATTGACATACAACAAAAAGCACATTTTAAAAGTAGTTACATTAAGTGAAGATACTTACAGGGATGATAAATTACTGAAATAATTGATATAATACTAAGCACAACATTTAAAAAAAATTAAATAAATATTTATGTTAGTAATGCAGTAGTTGCAACTTAATAGCAATTACCCGTGTTGAAACAATGAAGCAATAATGAGAATTAACATAATCTATTGGTAAGTTTGTTACACTTAAAAAACATGAATAAATGAGATAAAACTAGCAAACAAATTTCCTCTAATTTTCATCCCTGCTTATTAGAATTATTCAGTTTACGTCAACATCCTCTGTAGGAACATTATTACTGAAGGTTATTCGAACCTTAGGTCACGATAAATCTTGCATTAAACAACAGTTATTTTAAAAAAAAAGTGGCAATCGAAGCACGACCTACAGTTAGTAATGTCTTATTTTTAGTTGCATAACCAATAGCGAATTTTTGGAAATTTTTATGAAAAGGGGAATTTTTTCTACAAAATAAAAAACAGTTACAACTACTTACATTATAAAATATCTAATTGCTTACTGGATGCGAATTCTAAAGCCTGTACATCGTGTTAGCTTTAATGTGCGTTATTTATCAGCATATTTAATTTCTGTTTTCCTGTCGTTTAAATGTTTAATATTTTTCTTATACTAAATGCTCTATGCGGACAAGTTTTCTTTGCAACTAATGAAATTCATATTCAAGATTAGAGAGGAACTGCAATTACCCTGTATTACATTCTAAACAACTTTAAATACTTTTAAAATTGTTTACTTCAAGATTTGTGTATATTTTAGATGATGAACACTAATTTAATTAAAACTTTTAGAAAATACATTTAGCATAAATGCATTAAAATCCTGATGTTTTAAAAAAAGAAAATGTATTGAGCTTGCTTGCTAAATAGTTAAAAAACCACTAGCCTCATATCCCAATCCTACTCATAAAACAAAACCACTTTAAAATCCGTGTCATGAACTATTTTTAGTAAGAACTTAATTATAAATAAATATTAATTATAATTTAAATGTATAGTGATAATCCGAAAATTTACTCATATAAAAATAATAAATGCGTTATTTTCCACAATAGGAACATGAAAATCGTTACCTAAATATCCGGCCAATGTTACTAATACCGGAGCGCTGGCGATCTGTTTGGTTCTTAAACGTATTTTGGCTAGGTAAAAGTATAAATGAAAAGTCATTTTATTATTATTATTATTATTATTATTATTATTATTATTATTATTATTATTATTATTATTAATATTTGTTGTTGTTTACATATGTACATTTCTCAAGCTGAAAGAACTTTACGGTATGCAAGTGGGTATGTGCAAAGACAGAATCAGCTGTTATATTCTTCCAACCTGACGTGATCCCAGGCTTACAACACACTATTAAATAAACCTTAGAACCAATATTGTAATCCAATAGCTTGACTTCAAAATATCCGTGAGGAATATCAGATTGATATTATTTAATATATTCAACATTTTATCATATTTATCCACTTAAATACATTTATGATCATTACATTCCGTGTGAAATAGGTTGGCAATCCTAAGTGCTATAAAATGGAGTTTATAGTTTAAGTGTATTGCATTAAAAACTAATTTCAATAAAATTTTCTAAATAGTTTTTGTTAGCCACCAGAAATAATTTTTAATGTCCTGCCAAATACAATTAAATATTTCCGTAATTTCCAAATTCTAAGGCCTAAATTAAGGTTTGGAAAATTATCTACCAGCAATATTTTAAATCTTTGGTATAAATTTAAAAAAAACTACTTTGTTTATATCATGAAATTTCAGTCGTGTACATGTTTAAAAATTGTTTACTCCTAAGTCTTTATTAATTTATACATTTTGGTCGGATGTCTAAAAGTAGCATGCAACACCTTTGTCAAATAATTTTTAGTACTTCTCAGATAATAAAGCTTGAACTTCAGTATTAATAACGCTAAATACCGCTTATTTGTACTTTACAGTGGTACACAATGTCAGTTTATAATACAGTTTAAATCATTAATGTAACAATAATTACTCTTAAGGCCTGTTCCGAGTGCTGATGTCTTACCTGAACCAATTGCTTTTAGTTACAGTTAGCTCCTGGAGATGTCACAGAGATTAGGTCAGCCCATTGCCTCTAGTGTCATCTGGCGTATTGTTAAGGTATTATTTGAACGCGAAACGGTCTATAAATTTGTACCGGGATCTGTTTTTTTAAGGTATGGAGTTCTTTAACGTGTCATAATACTATGAGAACTTATGCTCAAGATTTTACGTCTAGAAAATGTATTTGTCGACCTCATCCTAGTTTGAAAAGGAAAACTTATTATTCTTATGCCGTCATTTAAAATAAAAACTTCAATTTTTTTATTTTGTTTTTTTATTCTGTATAATGAGTATCCTATCTATTTAATGCCACTTAGTATAGTCCCCCTCATAATTTCATAAATTCCAAAAGTATATACATTTTAAACTTTTATCTTTGTTTTATGCGTTTCAGAACGAAAATAAAAATTGCTATAACGAAGTATCAACACAATGAATGTAAAATCGAAATATTCCCCACATAAACACTGCTTTAAATGATCCATCCCCACTTCTCATAGATACGCTAAGTGCATCCTTGAGTATCTTGGCGCATTGGTGCAACTCGCACTTAGAGCGTTGCTGCTCGGAAAGATTTTTTTTTGAAAGCTCGGTCGGGTGTTCACCTTGATGTTATCTTCCACGCATTAACCATTTGATTCCGAGCTCATTGTGTACTATAAACACGTTTAATCAACTTCATAAACCTACCCAATTCTTGTGTTAGGCATGGACGGCATTTTAATACGCTATGGCCATGTTCTTGTGAGGTTAATCCAATTTCACGTCTCTTATACGTGCGCCTATGGAACTGTATCAGGGACACGTCTCAATACGGCAACAACAGACTATCAACAAGCGGCATTTTCTTATTGTTCATCTCTTTCTTTGGTTTTTGTTCCTTCTTTTATTTAACTGGCATTCCTCTTATTTTTTATTTTCTCTCTCTATATCATTAATCTTTCTTTTCCTTCTGTTTATTCTTTTATCCCTTTATTTATTGGTTACTTATTATTTTAAATATTTAGATCCTCTGACTTGTTTCCACTTCATGAAGCAAATACACTTCAAATTGGTTTCTTAATTGAACCTTTCTCGTTCCTAAGTTTCTTAAAATTTACTTAGTCCCTTCCGCTTTATCTTATGTTTTGTGCGCTTTATTATTTATGCCTATCTTTCGCAGAAGTTTCTTGATCCTTTTAGGTAGTGTGCTATAATTCACACAAAAATAGAAATGTTTGTAGGTCTTCAAAATTTAATATTTCTTTAACATATTGTGATATACCAGTAATATAACTGTGTCTTGTAATGTATTTTTATGCTATACCTTAAGTATTATCCTGCAGTTTTATATTAGGAGGTTAATTCATAAGTAGAAAAAAATGTAACTTTTATTTGTATGAAAATATTTAAGTCTCGTACCAAAAAAGGATGTGCACCTAGATATGTTATTTATGCACCTGGTATTTGGAATAATAATAATAATAATAATAATAATAATAATAATAATAATAATAATAATAATAAAGATTACTCACTATTTGAAAATTCATTTAAATCCTTAACTCAACTTCATTATTAATCCACCATATTATCTTCCATTGTTCATCTTTTGCCATGGTTGCTTTAAATCAGCTAAAAACCTAAAGAAATTTAGCAGTAGCCTGCATAAATTCAATCTCCATTTTGAAGTAAACAGTGCTGAGTGATAAACGAGCTGGTTTTAGTAACTTTTCTTTCAGTATTTCTCTATAGTTTATAAAATAACTCTGGTGATTTTAAAGTAGTAATAATTAAATATATTCAAAATAAAACTTAAAACACAAAGTTAGTATCACATCTTATTTCAAAGCAATAATTTCCCATTCATTTGACATAAGATTCACTTATATTTCTAGATGTTAAACTTATGGGCTGTATGTTGGACTAAATACAACTATCAATTTAAATAACTATTTAAAATGATTTGTTATGTTTATTTCCATTCAATTGTGAAATATTGGTTCATATTTTGGGGTAATTCTATTGAAATCAACTGCAGTTCAAATAATTTGGGGTGCTAATAAAGAAGTTTTCATGCAAGAGTCTATTTCAAAAGAATTAATACCTAAACACATCTTTGAGAATATATAACTACTTTTCTTGATGTTATTAATGTATTATAAATACTACAAAAACAAATCTTCATATATTAAGTGATTGGCTGACTACTTATTCTTCCAATATCTGGTGATGCTAAGTGCAACTAAATTCAAATGATTCATATGGTCCGTCAGGACCTGAAAAGAGTAACCACTAACAAGCGGGAATACCTAAGAAAAAGAACCTTGTTTTATAAAATCTGTTTCGTATGCTTTGATAAAATATTTCCTGTAACGGATTTCTAATATAATAGCTTATCTGGTTTTATAATGTAATGATGGTACTTCATATATATTTTTCATTCTTAAAACTTAACAAAGTATGTTATATACTATAAAATTCCTTGCATATAATGCAAATGCGTAATGTATACAATTTAAAACCCTTCCATTGACATACTCTATGTGTAACTGTATTTCTGAATGTACGAATATAAACATTATGTTAGTTAGAGCTTAACTTTAATGCCACTTAACTCATTGATCTTTTCATGTTGTTTTATGTGTGATTTAAGGTATAATGTATCGTGTAATGTAATGTCATTTGTCGAGTTCCTCAAACCTCAGCACATTATTTTAAGTCTATACGCAAGAAGGATTTTTTTCTTTAATGTTTTAGTACATAATGGAGTTCCGCATAATGTAGTTGTTCGCCAAATATAGTTCAAATTTCACAGTATTCTAAAAAAAATATAAACTATCTAAACTTAGCTATAGTTTTTTTTTTAAAATAATACTTAAGTAGAATACTAATATTGTAAAACATAAATATGTTAAAACCATTTAATCCAACTAAAATATAGTATACTAATCAGTATAAAATGTTCATAGTTAAAATTCCATTATAAAATAACTAGAGCATCTTAAATATCTCTAATATTGATTTTAAAGTTAAAACAAAAGTTTAAATTTTAAATTTCAGTCCAAATTTGCCTTATTAAATTTAATCATTAAAGGTTTGTAATTTTCATATAAAGCTTGTTATCAAGACTGAAAGGATTATTCAGAAGGTAACAAATGGTTGAAATCACTTACGGACCGACCATCCTGACTTTGGTTTTTTTCGTGGTTTCTCCTTGTCGCTTAGGCGATTGCTGGAATGGCTATTTTCTTTCTCCGCTCTTTCATTTTACATTTCATTTCATTTGTTCTGTTACAATGTCTAAATTGTAAGGACGGGTTGGGATGGTGCAGTGTGACGTGGCTTGCACTTTGGAAAGATTTTCTGTTCCGGCATTTAGTATAAAAGCGGATTTTCTGAAGGTCTTGAAAAGGGGGCAGGGGGCACTCCGTCGGGGTGTTCTATCTGGAATCAATGTTAAGAATCAGTCACTGCTCGATGTCTTCCCTCACCCCTTTCACCCGCAGGTGTACCCACTGAGGGCTTAGGCATAAACGGCTAGTCTTTGAGCAAGCCCAAAGTACCGTCCCTAATAATTCAGTACAACCCAATCCAACCGAGTGGAGTTGCTTCATATTTTTTTTCTTTCAGAAAGGTCAAATGCCGGATTAGTATTTCTCTGTCATGCGCCTTTTCATTCATACTTTATCTTCACTCCCTCTCTATGCATTTGTCTGCGTCTTTCTGTGTTTGTGAAGCAGTTCTGACTTTGGACTAATGGCATATTCACAGAGTCCCTCAGTCTGTATGTTACTCTATGTATGTCCAAAATTAGTTAGCCCCCAATGGGCAACTCAGGCACTGGCTGTGTAAGTCCTAACAGGGAAGAAAATAACCAATGAAAGAAGAATAAGTAATTTATTATTAGTATTAATATATAAATTGATACGATATGAAAAAAACACACCAGATCTATTTGGAACTGTCCATTTATTTTATAGCTTCATAGTCACTCGTACATTAACTTAACACTGGCAAGGTACTTTTTTATTTATGCAAAAACACTTCTCAGTTGATTGTGCAATGCTGTTTTTAATGTTTTTCTAAGTATCTCATCATTGCCCCTAGAAATTACATTTGGCACTCTATTTATTTGGGGTTTTCAGTTCGAGAAAGGTTGCAGGCCATGGATGATACTGATTAAGGAGAACGCGATAGCTTAAGAGTATTTTACAGATTGTTTTAAAAAAAATAAATGGCTGGAATAAATACTAAGACGTAAATACATCCCTTATCCACTAAAATATAGTTGACAAATATATTAAAATTGAAAGGCTAAAGCAAGGTCCTTTGTGAAAAACCCTGCTATAAATAATTTCGTACACGTCTAACATCTGCAGTTGAAATTAGTTTACTTTAAAGCTTAAATTAATTACCTTAATATTTTTATATTTATTTTTAAATGTAAAAATTTCGTCTATAACTTCCGATTAATGTATATTCTAATATATAATTCAGTAATATTATATTTATTGTAATTTATTACAAATATATTAGATAAATCACTGTACCTCACCCCTCATTTTTATTTTTAATTACGAACTAACTTTAAACACACAAGTGTTGTGTAAAACTAGTCAATGGAGTTTGCATATTCTTAGAGTAGAGTTGAGGCTTCCGGGAACTTTTTGCAAGACCAAATTTCGTTTAGGGGTCACTTGTCGAACCGGGCACCCTTAAATGGCAAAACAAGATAACTTCTAGACGAAGGCGAAGTGCTCCAGGCATATTTCCAAGCGTTAAACTCCGTGATTTCCGGAGCCAAGCCAAGGGTGACGATGGGATCGCCGAAGATTGCCGTTATCGGGCATCTGCACCTCCCCGTGGCGGAGGATTCGATGTCACGTTGCCCATGACAATCGCCGATTACCTTGCGTTATGGTTCATCATATAAACGATGTATCGATTAAATGTTGTTCGATCTTTCGGCGGAGAAGGGTCAGATCGAGTGTTGGTGCTGACCCTTGGGTGTTCGCGTGGGAAATGTAGGAATTACCCGGGATATTCCTTTCATGAGCCATCATAGGAAAGTGAAAGGTGTTGGCTTCTACCGCATTAAATGTGCTCTTCGATTTATGTGACAGTTCCCCAACTGCATATGCCGATGTTAAGTTTCTCTTAGACGTCGTTCTACAGGTTGCAACCTTTCTCTCTCTCTGTTCTTCATGAACGAAATCATGCTCATAAGACATAGAGGGAAGTTGATAGATTAAATGCTTTGAGAACTGCAATATATATCGATAAGCTAGAACTGTTTATTCATCAACTATTCACTGTCTTCGTCAGAAAAGGATTATGGGAATAATCCGTTCACAATGGAAATTAAGTACAAACATAACATAAATGCAAATGCACAAATTTTTACCTTCATTGCCTAATGAAAGCACCCACAAGAAATTATGTAAGTGCAAAATAAAACGAAAGACCTTAACATGAAAGATATAAATTCTAAGCCTTCATTTATGTAGTTTAACCAACCACAATCGAATATTTCTAACATAGGTAAAACTATGCAATGAAAAGCATATTGGTATTAAACAAAACTGAAAAAATAATTAGAAATCGAAGCATAATGAAAGATAATATATGAAAAATTACAACAATGGTATTAATTTTATTTTGCCGAAGGAAAATAGATTCAGTATGATATGAAACCAAATTGGAGGTCATTGACTCGCGTTTATTGTAAGAGTGAATCATTCTCGGGTTCAAAGAATTCATTGCCAGTGCCTATACTTCTAAGTTTTCTGATGAAAAAACGCCCAAACATTTGCTTTCAATAATGTTCATCGCCCGTTTTCCCACCGAGGCCGCACAGTCAGTAGATGCTGATGATAAAGGAAATGAAATTATAAACTGGAAAAGGAATTTGGGCAAAGAATTGTTACAGACCTAATCTTAGCATACCGCTTAGCATTTGTCAGTTATGGTGAACCAGAAAATTTATCTCGCGTGTTCTTAATTTATAAAATTTGCGTTTGCATTATTTTTGACAGATAGCAAATAATATCGCAACTTGCTGACTTTCTGCGTAAAGGTGCAGCGGTTGCTTCCTTACCAATTAACAAAATGATTCTTCTACTTAAATGAGGCAAAATAAATAAACAAATAAAATGAAATGTAACAGAAAATAAATAATAGTGAATTAATTTTACTGTATATTTTATTATGTTAAGTTAAAACCTAGATATTTTTTTAAATTATAAAAAGTGTAGCGGTGCATTAGCATTCGCTGCTCGACTTAGTTTGTGTACGCTCTTGCTCCACTAAGAACTTTACTTCTCTTGAATCTTCGGGATCTACCTTCTTACTTGTACCGCCAAATAGACTCGTGCTTTTCTACTCTTGTTTCCTTATCGCTCTACTTGTTGGCACATAACAATTGACTCTCTTCTTTGGTGTAAGTAACTACATTTGGACTCTGGGTTTGTCCTTGCTGGAGGCAGCAGTCTGGCTGAATGGAAAGTGTGTTCGATCGTGCTACGATTTACCAAATAAGGCTTACTCTTAAGTTTTCTTTCGGAGTCTAACTCATTTTTTGTGATGAGAGAGTTACTTGGGTAAGGAAGAGTTCTTTATTTTCTGTATACTTTTCTTTGCATTTATATTTTCACTGTTTTGCATTATATGTTCATTGTAATTCAGTATAGGCTTTTAGTCTGGTTTATTCTTGCATACTCTTAACGAAATTTATGCTACTGTTTATATATATTGGGAAAGTTTGTCAGACAATTTTGAGTGTTAAATAATTGTTAAAATAATGATTATTTTGAGTTGTTTATATCAGCTATAATATACGTAAAATAAATTAATGCTTCTTTAGTTTGCAATTTAAATTAAAAATATAACATTCAACTGCATATTTTGAAATAACGAATATTTTATACTATGCAGATATTACTAATTTTAAGATTACTAATATTGAAAATTATGTACATTTTGTGGGTGTTAAATTCTATTAGCATATAAAATATCATACTGCTTTAATTTCTCTGTCATACTTTGCATTTAAAATCACCACACAAGAATGATTCACAGTATATGTCCTGGGTTCCTTTACCAGTTCTTATCTTATTAAATCGCTAGTCCACTTTCATTCTGGCAATATTTAGGTTTAGTGAAATATTTAATATACAATACTTTTATGAGGACTGTTCCATAAAGAATGATTATCATTTTTTGACAACATACCTTTACTCAATCTCATAATTTTGATATTCTTTCTCAAAGTTGAATGCATTGCACTTGTCCCGCATTTCTGTCAGTCTTCAAAGATGTGCTGGAAATCGTTTTCGACATGTCCTTCAGAATCTTTCCATAGCCTTCACCACTGCTTCTGATAATGAAAAATGCCTCTACGAAAGTGTTAATTCAATTATGTGGAAAATATACATATGGGATTAAATAGGGGCTACAGGGAGGATGAGGGACACACTTCAGATTGATTTTTGTGAGATATTCAGCAAAAACAAGTGCTTTATATAATGTAGCATCCAGTTTGTTACACGAAAATGTGCATTATGGACTTCATCTTCCTGTAACATTTTATACCATCTTCAAGCTGTGCTGTAGAGAAGAACACACACTCAATAGGCTCTGTAATGTTGCATAGACTTCACGTGAAGATCTTCCTAGAGAAAAGCAGAATTTGAGAGCAGCAATTATATTTTGCTGTACGAGGAGCTGAACATGTCTCATAGGAGGGAACCGGTAAGGGCAACAATGGAACTGGTACGGGGTACATTACGCATTAAAGTTAAAGTTTAGCGCGAGAAGTATAAGTATAAAATAGCACTATACTTCTTTATTGAACAGCTTCGTAACTACACAAACAGCTACGGTTGTCATTGAGCTATATTGCTAATAACAGTGCATCTGTGCAAGAATTAACTATCAAAGTTTGAGAAAACATTCATTTATGACCGGACTCTTAATATGAATATTCCTGTCTAGTATTGTCGCAGGCCTTTAAATGTAATCGAAAATTTGAAGAAAGCAAAGGTATTTAGTATTAATCGTGCCAAATGGAGTCTCATACAGCTATAAATTCTAAATATTCCAATATTTTTTTTCGCTTAGACTACTTACTTTCATATATTATTATTATTATTATTATTATTATTATTATTATTATTATTATTATTATTATTATTATTATTATTATTTTGTCACTAGTGGTGGAATTATTCACAATTTCAGGTATAAGATAACTTGCTGAAGTTTAGAACTGAAACGTTTTGTTACATCATCCTTAGAGTCTTGCTATATCTACTGGCTGACATGTAACATTTATCCGAAAGTAAAAAGAAAAAAAGCGCCTTATAAGTAAAATGTCTAATTCTAATATGGCATAAGTATTGTCTAAATGTTTCACAAAAAACCTTTTGCAACTTGTTCAAACCTAGGAGAAAATAAGTCGTAAAGTTAGGAGAATATTTGTAATAATGTATATATTTAAAAATAACGACCGTTCTCAGTTTAAATATTTTATGTATTTATGGTTATTTCATGGTTTCAGATTTATTTTTCTATGATCTACTAATAACCTTCCATAATAATAAAACGTTAAACATGATAGAGTTATGAATGATTAATGATATTTTTCATATGATAGTAAACCTATTCTATCCGTTTATTCTGTAAGGCTTTATTAAGCAATTATTTGGAGAAAACTAAAATGAGACATCAAAATGCTACATAATGTTTCAAATACGAACGGCTACTTAAACCTGAAAATAATGCCAAGGTAGGTAAAGAGTCATTATATATAAATTGCTCCAAGTGTATTTTTTTCTTTAAAATGTTTGTTTGCGTGTAACCAGAGACATTTCTGCCTATAATATTGACTATTATAGAACATATTAACCAATCCCATGATTGCTGTTGGATCTTTTTCACTGCAAAGCCCAATTATTGCGTTATACAAACGTAACTTGACATTGGTTTCTAGCAATTAATGAATTAAAAGTAGGGGATGTATAGAACTTCTCCTCGCCCGAGGAAACCAGTTCTTCATTAGGTTGCTCTCAGCAGGATGCCGCGGCAGTTCACACACTCGCTGTTAGGGCAAAAAAGACTTAAACCATTTCAGCTGCACAGGCGCAATGTTCTTCGATCGAAAAGAAATGACAGTCAATTGTCATGGAAAAAAAACATACATCGACTTTAAGCTTCTAGCTCGCACGTTATTTCAGAAGACCTATTTAAAATATTATTTTAGAATAATTACTAGTATTTAAACTTACATTCTTTGGTGTTTATCCCCATAAATATTTTTTTTAACATTTTCTTTATCTGCATTCAGAAGAAATGTGGCATCGATAAATTTGTAGTAACATGTATACAGGGTGTTAATAAACTACGCCGAATTTTTTAAAGATTGTAGAGGGATCTTAGACTTACAGTTTGAGAAGGGGGTTCTGTAGTACTGTATGGTGACAATGAAGTTGAAATTAGAAGCTATTTAGTCGGTGCTAAAGCAAAATGGGGTTAAAATGAATGGAAATGTCTTCATACCTGCTTTGCTATCGGGGAAACTCTGATTTTCAATAGTTTATCACCAGCAATTTCAAGATTTAATCTCTAAAATCTCGAACCCATCATATGGCAGTACAACACTAAACAAAGATGAAATGTTGTGTAATTTAATCCATAGACGGGCATACATCTGATAATGGGACAGTTTGTATTTTGAATATCGTAAGTTTGAGTCCTATAGAGTAATTCATTAATTTTATTTTATTTTGTGAAAAAGTATGCTGATATATAAGATGTAAAAGTTAAAAAGAACAACCAAACAAAAATGAGACGGACTCGATAAAAATAATCGCGTTTATTTGACGCCGCATCACTGAGTGGTACCATTTGAAATGGAAGCCTCAATCATTAGGGGCATATTGGTTCTTTAGAAGCTTAAAACCTTAATATTACTGCCACGGGTGGCCAAGGTCCTCAAGGTGCGTACTCGTGTTCGGGAGGTCAGGGGTTCGATTCCCAGCAGGACCGTTCTCCCTTAGCGAGTTTTTTTTAGGTTTTCCTCAGTCCCCATAAATGGCAAATGCCAAGGAGGTACTCTAAACTTAAACCTGGAACGCTTACTTTCTTAAAAAAACCTTTCCACGTTTGTTAATTCATCTCGTCTGTCTTCAGTGTCCACTGCCTGTGATGCCTCAGTGGTTAAAACGGGGCATAAAACATTTTTAAAAAAGAATTTAATTTCAAAATTTAAACAGACAGATCATACATTCCATATCTCCAGTGCTTATTTAATATTTCTCCAAAACATCTGAAATAATAAGATGTGGTTCATTAACATTCTGTGTAATGAAGTTAGTGAAACTTCTTATTTCTGCACTTAACTCAGACAAACGCGACTACAAGCCTGAATATGATCTTAGGAAGGGATATTTGCCGGAATAAAAAAAGTCTGGTATTTTGCTTTACTCTGAAGAAATGAATGAATGTGAAGTAACGTTAGGTGGTAGATGCTGTATATTTATTTCCGCTATCGTTTCTTTAATTCTGTTCATATCCTCGAAAGACTTGGTAATGGTGAAATTTTAAACCCTTATAATAAAAGAAAGATAAAAAACATAAAAGGAAGGTATTGCACGTGTCAGACCGGTAGTGGATAATTTTTTTAAATAAATATATAGTAAATTCGTAGTTATATCATAATAATTGAATAAAACTAACTTTTGAAATACTGATACTGTAATATAATTTAAACAAGAACTATATTTATGGTTAATCTAATCAGGCAGTAAGGCACTTTTGCTTGTAATACTATGCAGGTAGAATGATTTTTTGCCATGCGGAGTTGAATCATCCTGCCATAAAAGTAATTATAATGAAATTAGGGAAAATGTTCTTTCTAGTGACGGTTTCTGCTTGCCCTATGCCTTAATATTTAATGCATATGCTCTTTACCTTCACTGTTTTCATTATATGTAACTTATTTAATGCATATGTAAAACTGGAATCAAATCTATATATAAATACTATTTTCTGCTCTTCTATTATTAAAGCAGAAAAAATATGTTCAAAGAATTTATGAGCAGAAAAAAGGGTTTGACATCAGATATTTTGAGAGTGGGAACGAATGCTCTCAAATCCTTCAATAGGGAGATAAAATCGACATGAATTAGCGTCATAGCTATATTGCGATGTGACGTATGCTCACAATAAAATTTATACTAATTCGTTGGCAGAGGCGCAGTCAAATACACTGAACCTCAGAAATTCACTGCCACTAAGTTACACATGTTTATGAAAGTGGTAATGCTTTTTGAGAAGTACAGTAGACAAGTTCTGTGAACACGTTTATAGCTTTGGAGTTAATGCCTACACGCGTCAACGAAGCGACGGAAGTTATTTCTTCACTATGCTTGATGTGCTATTTTTGATCCCTTTCTTACTTTTACATTCTTTGTACATACTTTTTTTTTCGTATCATGTGTGTGCCATTTGAATTAGATTTGTGGAATAACATTATGTATACAGTTTCAGGAGTGCTTGTAGCAATTCACAGTAGTCGTTGTCGCCAATTGTTTTTTTACTTATTTTTCAAATAGCATTATAGAAATTGCAGCAAATACATTAGGCAATGTAATGCATTTTATACTTTCTTTTAAACGAGAGTGAAAACCCATTTAATCGAAAATAGAATTCATCACACGTTGCTCTTTCCTCCCGTCGATCTTGTCTTGTCAAATTGTGCTTTCTGATAATAAGAATTAGTATTGTTGATTTTGAGTATATTCCCTGGGTGTACTATTTGTTATTTTAATGTAAAACATTGTAGTTCTAAGGTATGAGTAGGTAATTTATATGACAGAATATCAAGAACATGCATTATATTTATATTTTTAAATAGTTAAATGTAAATGAATTAAATTTCAGCTTATCTTCGCGAACATAGTAAAACAGCAATAGAGTGAAAATAGTTTTTAATGTTTTGGAGAAACAAATAACAGGGTGGGCATGTGTATTCATTTGTTTTTAACCAAAGCAAATACTCAAGAGATGGTGTTTGGAGGTATCCAATCTTTTCACCTTGGGGTAGCTAGGCACATAAAATAATTTTTCTGTTACACATGCAAGCGCTCCTCATTGTTCGCCGCCCTGACACGACCAATGATAAACGGGGATCCCGGGGCGCGAGTTGCCCTGATTCCGCAGCGGTTCCACTCGGCCGGAGATGAAGTACGGGCGCCATATTTTCCAATTTACACCACGTCGACAACTGGAGGAAATATGGCGGGACGGCGTGACTCATAACTCCCGGTAAACAAACCTCATTACCAAAACGTTCAGCGGGCCCGTGATTTAGAGGCGTTCGGGAAGTTACCCTTCATAGCAGCAGGTGCGAGAAGTGGAAAGGTGTGCTTCCTTTATCTTTCATCCCCATAAGGGCTAATTACGACGAATTTCGAAGATAATTATTTTTATTTGTTTTGAATGTACATCTTTTGCAAACATACAACCTCTGCAAGCACCACCAAACCTCCATTTGTAAACTAGTGAGCCCGAGTTCGATTCTCGGTCATTAACTGAACCAGGTCAGCTTTGTTTTCTCTCGTATTTGAAAAGATAAATAAAATATACATTTAGGCACCTATGAAGTTAAGTTGCAACAACAAAAAATACTTAATCTAACTACATAACCAAAATTAATAATAAATATAAAATTATTCATATCAAACTAGATTGAATTGCACAACCATGTTTCAGTGTAAATGAAAGTCCTACTTAAAGACTAGTCTGGCAAATAAATATCCTTGTCTCTTTTAGTAGCGCATTGCCTCATTCTATAAATTCTTCTCAAGACCAATGGAAGTTGGCAGGTAAATGTAAAAAGTTTTAAAAAGCATAATTTAATTGAACAGCTTTTCAAATCACCTCCTTCTTACTTTAAATATGCATTCAGTGCATTATTTTTATTTATTTATTTATTTGTTTTTTTTTTTTTGATAAACATAGTTTGCTTCAACTATGCAGTCTCTGTGTTATAGGCTCCATTGTTTTAACTTGCTGTTAGATGGCGTTAGCTGCTCATACGTCTGTCTATAACATATTTTTAATTGTAATGAATCTAGGTATCGGGTCTTTGTTAGTTTTGTCGCCCGTTTCAACGCAGCTAATGAGTCAGCAGTCAGAACGGTAGCTTCCTTCCGCGTTATTGTTTCAAGTTCTCGAAATTACAATTACAATTTCAATAAAAATAAGCATGTAACTCCGACAGGAAATGTACTGCTACATCAACGCATTTCTGGGGTTTTTACGTAATTGTCATTAACACGCACCAGTTCGTATTACGAAATCGGTCATTTTAAACTTGAAAGCATTCGTGGCCATTGTTTTGCACGAATTGCAGTCAAGGTGATCATGATGTTCAAGTAAATTTCTGTAATTGGGCGTTTCAGAACTTTAATGGTTGAGGAATTCATCTACACTTAATATTCTTTACTGCTAACGTATAATTTCATTCACATAGTGATGCTTTGACACAACATTGCAGGCATTGGAGTACGAAAAAAAAAAGCCTTGCATGACGAGAAAATCGTTTTATGGTGAGCAATAGGGTCTACCTCTTAGAATAACATAAACTAAGAATATTAGAATGACATACTAACTGTATTTTATTTTTATTTTGGGATGCATTTAAAAATGAAGCAAATGGAACAAACACTACACATTAGAAGAACTGAAAGAAAACATCAGGTGTGAAAATGAAATGATGCGTGTGAGTGACGATTTTATAAAAAGCTGCTAGAAATATATGGAGGTATCAGAACAACATTCCAAAATTTGTACGTGCACGTACGTCCAAATGTACGTGCTTATTTTCATTGAATTTTAGTTGTAGTTGCGAGCATTTGAATCAATTGCGCGGATTTGACACGTTTCGCCAGGGAGTTACCGATTCCACCAGTTAACGTGAAACGGGCGACAAAACCATGACAACATCCGATTGTAGAAAGCAAATATGTCAAATTTGCTTGGTGTCTGAATACTTCAGGATGCAAATTTTAATGTTTTAACTAAATCAACTTCAAGTGTTATTTGTTTCTATACTCCGTTCTTTTATTTTGTAGTCTGTAGTATAAATTTCTTCTTAAGATTTCCAGCTATTAATTTTGTTAAATAAAGTTAGCGAAATTTCTGTTCATTTATAAGAATTCCATAAGAACAAGGACAAGATGACTGAGGAAAAGCAATTTCTGTTTAACCATGCCGAGAAAGTTTTTCTATGTAATTTATAATAACAAAATAACAGGATTTAAATTTTTTCCAACTTTTAACTAAATTTCTAGTTTTAAAAAAAAAACAATGGCTGACAAATGACTACGCAAGTTTTTAGTTGTACGTCCATCTAATACAATACAATACAATCTTGCCTTCTTATATTTCTTCTTTGTATTTTTTACACAGTGTTCGAGTTTTGTCCGAGCATTTTGTTCCTTGCATTTTTTTCAAATTACTGATTAGCCACAGGTGCCGAGGTCATTAAGGCCCGGACTCGTGAGCAGGGGGTCTGGGATTTGATTCCCACCAGAACCGTCCTCCTGGCTGAAGTTTGTCCAGTTTTCCTCAGTCCTCATAAATGCCAAATGCCAGGGAGGCACCCTATACTTAGGCGTCGAACGTAATCTTCCTTTAAAAAAATCCTTTCCTAATTTATCATTTCATCTCATGTATTACCAGTGTCCATCGCCTGCAATGCCTCAGTAAAAACGGAGCTAAACACCATTCAATTGATTGTTCCTTGATTCATGTATTTCTTTTTATGGTGTATTTTGTTCCTGGTGTACTATATTCGATGTATATGCTATTTAAATAAGTTACTCTATGATTAACACCAAACACGTTGAGGAAAATTGAGGAATTTATCTGAAGGAAAGGCGGCAAAGGTCGTAGATGGTTCCTCCTAAGTATACAGGACAAGAGAGAAGTATTTTATAAAATACAGAGGTAATATTTGTATTTGGAAAAATCTCTTCTTCACTTTTCACGAAATGATAGGACATATCTACACTGGGTATTAATCCAAGCAGAAGCCCAGCCACTGCCTCTGATACCACCGTTTCATTCAGAATTTCTCTTCATTATTTTGAAATATTTGGTCTCGATGCTTCCCTGAAAATTCCTTACCACTTCTTAAAAATGGATTCAACTTCCGTCTTAACGTGAACTTTGGTCATATTGGAATGCCCCTTGCTTCTAGTTTTATTGTCTAGACAGGCCAAAGTCTGCAGTCACAAAAGGAAGAACGCGATTTAGTTGCACGTTTAGAAGGCAGTTCACAGATGAAATTATCTCCTCGATCGTTGTGTAAAGTTCATGAAAAGACTTCAGGTAAACTGCAACAGCTGATAAAAATGCAAATAGGCTGTTCACTTGCAGCCACAAGATACCCAAAATAATAATAGATACAGTTTGTTCTTGAAAGATAGAAAAGTAGTACAATTTTTTTTTTAAAAAAAATGTTTCGTTACATTATTTTCTAGTTTAAAATCTTCTTTGTCATTCTTGAAACTGTAATGTGTGATAAACATTTTGTCACAAAATTAACCGAGTTGCTGCAATCTATCTACTCCAGAGCCCCTAACAATTGATCGGGACCAGGATTTTACAGGAATAAAGCACGTTCGAACCACTTAAGGTATTTTTAGGATTTAATAGTTGAAATATACATTTACAGCCAAAACAGGTAAGTATAAACATTATAGAATTCACACACACACTATATATATATATATATAATAATAATGAATTTTTTATTTTATTAGTTTTAGAATACATTCAAGTAAATACCACTATCGCATGTGCCTTTCGGCCGTACATGTTAATATCAATCATAAAAATCAAAATGGCCATACATATATACTCACTTATATACATACATATACACATTCCTACATACATCCATACATATATACATGCACACCTACTTACATATAAATCTACACTCATACATACAAATATACAAATGATTTGAGATATTTACGTTTTCTATTAATAATTTACTATACAAATACATAAACAAGAATGGAACTATTACTCTTGAGCCTCCCCTTCCATTTACTTGGACCCCCTCTCCAACTTCCCCTTCTTCACTATAGCCATTAACCTTCTTTGTCGGCTCTTCTCTAGAAATGTTCCCAAATTGTGTATCTCGTATGCACCAACACTTACCGGCAAATGTTCAAACTTTATAGGCATTCAAAAATTGCGGTGATAAATGCTCGTTTCTTAAAATCTCCATTTCCCTGCATTCTGCCAAAATATACATCCAAGTATCGTTCTCTCCACACAATGGGCAAATTCTTTCTCCGAGAACATTAACCTTTTTGTTTGTATATGTGTGTGTGTGTGTGTAAACAAAACATTTAATGCTCATATGAGTCCAACTATGTGTAAACGGGGAACTAACCCTAAATCCCAAGCTTTCTTACTGAGACATTTAGGTGGAAATACTAATATATTCAATAATTATTTTTGGAAGGTGGCCCTTTATTTTGTCCTCTGTTGCTCATTGGGTGATAGCAAAGATCAGGTAATCGGTATAATTACTTTAAGTTTGTAGAAAAATTACATTTATGAAGTAATTCTTGACTATGGAGTATAATAATAATAAAATAATAACCGTTATATGAGCAGTTGTAGCCTCGTGAATCTTACACCAGTAATGACGATGATGAAGAGTGCTGGAGGTGATTTTCTAATGAAGGCGACTTGCCAACCCATCCTCCCGTCTTCACGCGCTCGACTTCGAATATATCCAAACCAATTTCTGTCCCAGGTAAAATGAAGATAACATATCTTTACTTGAAAGCTAATTGCATACTTGTATGCACGACTCTCTTCGTAAGATAAAATGCGAACTTTCAAACCTACTTTTCTGCATAGTTTAAAAGCGCTGATTTCCAAAGCAGTATAAATTACAGCTGATATAGTAAATCGCTAAATGAGATGAGAGTTTTCACGATCTATCAATATGCTAAGTTGTATTCTTCCAATATTTATTTAAGAGCAAATTGCAAAGAGCATTTCTAAATTCATAGTTAAAAAGTTGATTGTTTAATGCATGACAACAAGAAAAACATCAATTATAATATTATCTCGGCTCTCAGCTTATAAACCAGGAGAAACATAAAACCCGTAGTTCAAGAATCGACAAACGAGGAAAATATTGTTCATGTGGCTATATTAATTACTGGAAAATGTTGTCATTTATTAAGAAAATATATGTTTTTTTTAAATTTAATTTGTTTTTATGATAATGTATATTTATTGCTTAATATTTACAAACATTATTTATACAGTATCGTTCTTATGAATTTTTAAACCGTAGTTAATATTCATTACACAGACACTTATTTAAAAAAACATGTTTTTCCACTTCAAATAAAATACATTTGCAGTTATTATCACCTAAGCATAAATACTTACTTCTATATGCACACACACATATAAACATATATATTTATTTATGCGTGTGCATGTAAAGGTAAATATATACATATATAAATGAACAATAAAATAACACAATAAACAATGTAACTAAAATTACAATAAAAGGATAAGTAGAAAAGGATAAAACACTTAGAAAGTCACAGATATAGTATCGCAATATTTCGAACAGCTCATGTTCTTCTACGATAAGAAGACAAGTGAATGTAGTAAAAATAAATATTGAATATCAAAGGAAACGTAATGCATGGAAACAGATTTAACAAACAAGCAACAAGTGTGTGTGTGTGTGTGTGTGTGTGAGAGAGAGAGAGAGAGATAGAGAGAGAGAGAGAATATAAAATATGTTAATACGTAAGAAATAAACCCGGTTGTATATGCGCTTTATGCAAAAATGTAGCTGTAATTCCTGTACATATGAGTAAACTTTCAGAGTTATGAGAGGTAATGCATCACAAGAGTTAAATTAAAAGCATCATCGAAATCCTTATAGTGAGACAGGGCATGTTGAGCAACCGGCAAGGGAGATTTGATTTTAACAGAACATCTATGATTGTTCACACGTGGTGAAACAACAGTAGAAGTTAAACTAATATAAAATGCTTTGCAAAGCTTACAAGATAACATATATAAGAAATTCTTAGAAGAACAAGTAGAAAATGAAGAAATGTTCAATTCTCTTGAAAAATTAGCACTGCGGAATGAATGACATGGAATAATATGCGCACGGGTTTTACATTTTGGACGTTGGCAAGGATATGAACTTGCGACGGGACGAGGTAAATTCGAAGGAGATTGCGGTTGAAGCGAAATATACTTTTAAAGTTGGGGGGTGTTCTAACAGTAAGGCAAGGTACGAATTTAAAAAAATAGCTGAAAGAAGAATGCATTAATAAAGTATCTAGGTATTCTCTCAACTGATACTTTCAATTCCTGGCAATTAGTAGTAGCAAGGGTAATGAAGGTTAAAGAAGTTTTTATTGGAAGTTTTAGGTTTGCATTGGAATGCGCTGGAATGATACGGGATTTCAGAGGAAGGATATTTTTGGTCGTGGAACTTATGAGCTAGGTTTTTAATATATGTGTCAAGAGATGAAAAGTTGTTACAAAGACGATGGCCTCGGATTGAAAGAGAAAAAGGAATAGATCTTTTGGTAAGCCGGGAATGACAGTTATCATAATGAAAATACTGTTATAAATTAGTTTGGTTAATGTGTACACACGTAAGAAAAGAGCCATTGCATAAACAAATATCAGTACCAAGGAGAGACAGCATTGGGAGAGACAATAGAAGTGAACTTATATGTGCGCGTGAACGAGCAAGTGTGTGTATATATATAATTACTTGCTCGTTTACACAGACGCACACACACTCACATTCAAACTCAACTAGTCATCTACTCCATCAAAGCGCTTCTAATTCCGTACTGCACTTTGCATAGAAAAAGCTTCGGCCAATGGTCTTTCGTGCAAATAGAACCCAACATGCTAACCTATTCCTATTCGACTTAGCTAACTTATCTCCAAGCTCAGTTGGCTTCCACTTTTCGGTACCGGAGTAATTCATTAGCATGTGCTTCCAGTTTTCTCCGTATATATATGCCTCATTTGATTTTGAGTTTGTTGCCTAAATAATATCTTTTCCCTCTGAATTCTGCTGCTGTATCCTCATGGTAGGTTATATCTATGTTAATAAAGTTCCCATTCTCATACAGCTGGAGGATCTAAAAAGAATTAACTAGAATCAAATTTTAATTTGATGTTTTACCATTTGGAGTGTTTAAAGCATACGGTAAACCTGAAATTGAAGTTAATGAAAACATTGTATAAATTCAGATTGTGAATAGTGTAACAGAACTCTAAAATGTTATGTTATGTTTTCAAAGAACTTTAAGAATGCTGAAAACTCTTGAAACCATTAGAACAGTTTGGGAAAAGGGCATTTTTCTTACGTCTTATTGAATTGTTTTGTGTTTATTTAAATTATTATTATTAATACTGATGATACATGAGATGAAATTATAAATTGGGTAAGGGTTTTTTTTTTTTTTTTTTTTTTTAGAGAAAGAAGCGTTCCAGACCTAGATTTATGATACCACTCTGACACTTACTATTTACGAGGACTGAGAAAAAGCTGGAAAAACCGCAATCAGGGAGGACGGTCCTGGTGGAAATCAAATCCCAGACCTCCCGCTAAAGAGTCCGTGCGTAAACTACCTCAGTCACCCATGTCGGTGAAAAATACGTTAATTCCTCTGTTTTTTTATTTATTTTATACATTTATTTTTTACCAAGCGTTAACGAAAATAAAGTGCGCTGGAATAGCAGCATATTGCAAACAAGCTCAAGATCATGAGTTAAAAACGACGAACAGCACATAGAAGAAGCATAAAAATAAAACTTAAGACAAAAAAGAGAATGAAATAAACTACAATTAATGCAAAGCAAGTGTTAGATCATCACATTCTTTTACCAAGGTTTGCATGATTAAGAAATCTAAATTTTAGAAATAAAAAAATAAATTGAGATTTGAATAGGGTAACTAAGTTGAATAGGAGATAACTGCTTGGTAATTTGTATTAAATTATTACCCACCTATAGAAATAAAGAATAGATTGAAAGATCTATTTGAGAATCTATTATACAGATGATACAGATATCTAAAAAAGGTATTTTTTTTATTATAGTGCAATTGTAATACAAGCAGTATATCTTTTCCGTAATGCTGTTATGCACTTAATGGACAAGTAGTGTGTATTGTTTTTGCATAATGTCAGAACTGCAAACGTATAACTTTTGCAGTGTTTGTTGCACTGAAAAATTGAGTAGTTTTATTCTTAAAGATTCTTGTCTGTATGTCATTGTAGATCAATAGGCAACAAAGTAGAAATAGAGAATGTTATGTTCCTTCAATAATATTAATAATAATAATAATAATAATAATAATTATCATCATTAAATTCAAAGAGAACCGCCTGCTGGTTTAGCGGTTAGCATTGCTGACTGCTGGCCTGGAAACCCGGGTTCGATTTCCGCTACATACAACGAATTTTTTCTGAGTTTAGGGAGGTCTAGAACGGGGTCCACCCAGCTCATGAGGATGATTGGGAAGCTGCATGATGGAAACGTGGCGTTCTTCGATCGAGAGAACCGCGTAATACGACCAGCACGGTGCCGTCGTGCTGATTACATGCCCCCTTGTAATATTGCAATGTACCAACGTAGATTTGTCGTTACAAGCAAAGCTGAAAGCATTAGAAATCGAGAATCTCCTGCTGCATTGGAATGCTCCAATCATGAAATCTCCAAGCGGCTGGCCTGTCCCGAGCGAGATAGCCGAAGGTAGTGGCACCGTTATAGCTAGATAATAAGGCCTTACTAGCAGTGGCACGATAGCTCAGGCGGTTAGAGCGTCATGCTATAATTGTGAAGATAGTTTAGAATCTTATTATCCCTAAGCTTTTTTCTGCTGAATAAAGGAAATTTGGCACAACCACAATGACTTACTCAGTAACATAACTATCATGCACAGAATGGCCTATAAATTGATTGATATTGACAAATTATTTTTCTGCTGCAATCAGAGGATTTTTGCCAGAATCGCAGTGATTTATCCGCCCCTGTCAATTTATATTTACGAAAAGGAGGCGGGTATAGGCCGTCAAGCTGTAGCGAGTCGCAGCAAACCACTGGATTCACCAGCTTCTGCAATTTACCCGAGGTTAGCGTTAGGTTTAGTGTGCATATATGTGAATTAGTTGCGAATTGGAATAAGAACATATTTTTCACCGTTACAATAGTTCACCGCCTAACAATGCCCTCATTACAGTGTTTTACCCGCTCCTATCAATTTATATTTGCGACCGTAGGCCGTCAAGCCTAATATTTTACCCGCGTACCAATGCACTAATAATTAATTTTTCACAGGGCAACACATAGGTTACATTATTTTTAACAAAAAAATCACATTCAACATGAAACCCAAGTGCGTGGAGTGAACTCCACTGTCGCTGGGACTGGCCAACCGCTCGGAGATTCCATGATTCCACTGCAGCAGGAGATTCCATATGATTTCTAGTGCTTTCAGCCCTGCTTGTAACGCCAAGTACCAATGTGGTCGTGAGACGGAAGCAGAGATCGCTGCGGCATGCTAAGGCCTACTCCGAGCTGTAGAGTGTTAACAAGAAGAAAAATTCAAAAGAATATTGTTTTCTAAATAATGTATGTGCATACTTTTTTATTACGGTTTTAATATTGTTGTGACATATTAGCACTAGTAATATATAACTATGTGTTCCTCTAGCAACCAATTCGTGTGTTGTCCAAATTTCAGGGCCATAAATGATAAGTAGAAAATAAAAATTGTACAAAAATGTTACTTGAGCTTATAGAATCTGTAATGTGAGATTTCATTAGTCATCGGCAAGAAAGAAAGAAAGAAAGAAAGAAAGAAAGAAAGAAAGAAAGAAAGAAAGAAAGAAAGAAAAGGAATACACATGCAATCAACAAATTTGTTTCTATAGTGAACTGAGATAGACATAGAAGATTTATTTACGATTTCAAGAGCACCTGTAAACAAAATTTAAAGCTTTTTTTCTTACCTAGAGCAGCACATTAAAGCATTGCAAAGTGGTTGTTTCTAGACTAATTTCATGCGCTTCATCGCACAGCTACAAAATATGTACTTGGTTAAAAGGTTTTATTATCGGAATGAAGTTAATAAATATGGCTTTGCAGATACCTCTATAATCATACTTTAATATATAGTTTTATAATATATGATACCGTTAAGCTAGATTTAAGTATATTATCAACTAAGAAGTGCCTAAATACCACTAACTTACAGTTAAAAACTTTGAGAATTATAATATTACATGATTCTATGCTGCATTTTATGTAATGGTTTACTTGAAAATAGTAAGCATGCTATATTTACTATAAACTTATTGTATTTTTCAATTTAATGTGGAAGTTTAAATTAGGAATTTGTTCAGATACCTTTAATATAGCTATGCTAGTAGCCATTTTCATTTCATAAAAGAGTTATAACAATATTTAAAATGAAGCGTGTATTGTTGACAATCTTGCTAAGGTCAGTTTTAGGTTTGCACTTGAAGTTTTTTCAGCACTTCTTGTCAGAATTTTCCTGTAGCAATATAAGCTGCAGAGTTTGGAATAATCCGGAGATTTTAAAATTGAGCGCTCTGTCGGTTTGTTCTGTTGCCAGGCCTCAAATTTAGCAGACTGTCTTCTGTTTGATTGCGATTAACAAGTATCATTTGTGTGTATTGTAGCCAGCTAAAATGGAGCAATACACGAAGAATCAACTCGACCAGATTCTGAAAGTGAGTTTTAAGTACGGTGAATGCTATGCAGAGACAGTTCGAAGACTGCGGTAATTTTTTGTAGACGAAATGCGCCTCAAGTGTCAACAGCGGTAAGGAAATTTGAAGGTACAGGGTCGACAGAGAACATCAAATCATCAAGACGTTCCCGTCGTTGAGTAAAGAATTTTGCCGTCAGACAGAGCGTTACTACGAGCTAATGCAATCGATTCATCGCCTTCCTCAACAATTAGCCGTTCCGAGATGAAGTATGCAGCGAATTTTAACAAAAGATCTGCATATGCATCGAAATTATACAAATTTATTCAAATTAGTATTGTGATAATATTTTTACAACTTTCCTACTTGTTCAGCATGTGTACGTGCTCTCATAAAACAGAAAAGGGATATTTATTTAATTAACCGGCAAATAAAGAGAACAGATATATGCTAAATGTATCTAATAAAGCATAGCTGAAAGTATTAACAAGAATTATTTTTATATAGTTATACTTCCTAAGGTAAGTAGGCTCTTAGCTTTTGGTTGATCACGAATTTTTCTCTTTCATCTACACTTCCATTTACCCTACTCTATTTTCTTTCTTCACTTTTTTATGTGCATCTTTTTTTTTTTTGTCCCTAAACGGCCGAATATTAGCCGATGACAGGCCATCATAGGCAGATAAACACACGTTGCGGAGCTGGCTGACAGGTTTCGCCCACCCCCTTGTGGGCACCACACCTAGCAGCAAAATAACACTGCAGGCTAATGTACTGTTGGTTTTCCCTCATGATCGCTCCGTGAACCGTCACTCATTGCCGTTTATCTTCCTAATGGGTTAGGGACACATGCATTATAATCACATGTTTAGTACCCCTAAGAATATGTTAGAGAATGCATGTTAACCCACGTAAGATGTAGCCAGAAATAACAAACATTAACTCAAAACTTTTAATTTGTTAACACTCGCACACGATTATATCCTTTGATAGCCCTCGGGGGGTATTTTAGTACGCTTATACTTAAAGTGTAAAGACTAACGAGATGGTGTGTTGCTTTAAGTGGTGGCAAATCACACCACGATATCCCCTAATCCTCACTCAGTGCGCACGCAATCATTTGGTCACGTTAGTATGTAGTCTCGACAAATTTATTTTTATAGTGATTAATTGCAGTACTTGTATTAGTATAGTCAAATTAATTCTTAAGAAAAAATGTTGTGAATTATCTTGTACACCAGTTTAACTGTGTCTACAGGCTTAATGTTCAATGAATTATCAGGATAATTGACAAGAATGGTCATAAATGTTATTTTAAATGGGGATGTATCAAGTATTTTTATAGTCAGACTATTCACTTGTAGAGAAACTGTAACTCTAGTTGTGAAGTTAAAGTTATTCTTCATAGGGTTGAAAAATTACCACTCCAAATTTTACATAGTCTGAAAGAACTGAAGGAGATTTATGTACTGCACTGCCTAGTGCCTCTATATAACTGTCCAAGATCTGGTATTAACAATCTGCAAGGATATGAACAGTTGACAAAGAAACGGCAGTCCACATGCAGTATAATCCAGTAGGGAAACTGATGCTCAGATGAATATCTCGAAGAATCAATGTTCAGAGTGTGTAGATTTTGGGAAGAAAGCTTATTGACTGAGCTAACAGCGAACTGGAACACTTATTTCATGGAAGAAAAACGTTTCAAAATGAAGGAAGCTACAATTGCCAACATAGCAAGTATATGTCTTGACTTCTCAAGATGCTCAACGGTCTCATGATCCAAACGGACAAATATTCTTCCTATGTAATGGTTTGGTGGAAAGTGAGCAACGATAGTATTACCAAGCCACATTTCTGTCAAAAGGAGATAATGACCACAGCCAAAGTGTACCTGAGGCCTGTAGTAGTGAAGAACTGGACCAGTTCATTCAAAAACAAGTGTTGGAGCTTTCTTAGGACTGAGTACCTACACATAGGGCAGAATACAACCCAAAATTTGCTTGGTATTTTGTTGACACTAAAAACTGGCATTTTAATGGCTCCAACCTCAACGCTTTAAATTACAAACTGAAGAGCTTGAAGGTATGGTTTGTAAGAAAAGACATCTCAATATTCATTATCTCGTGCAATATTTGGAGAAGGCATGGGCAGAGTTCCATTTGGAGAAAAGCAAGCTGCCATTAACGAATGACCAAATAGATTTTTGCTAAGTGAAGGGGTAAAAGAAGGCTGCTAATAAAGTATACGTGCTATATGAGAGGACTACAAATAAAACCAATTCAAATATTAAAGTACATTCTGGCTTTTTAACAAAAACTTTGTATTATTCTCTATGATAAGATGAGATATATAATTGTTATGTAACCAGAGTTTCCGTGGATGAAATGAATAACGTTTCTTAATAAAGCAGATTAGCAACAATTTTAACAGGCACAATATATTTCAACACATTTGAAGAAAGCAGTATTGACAAAATTTTATCATCTAATTGCAAATCGATGTAGTTTCCAGCGCTCATTGCAAGCACAAAAATTAATGTGTACATTTTAAGGGTTACAAATTACAGTTTGGAGATTGCAATAGATGCCCGAAATAGTTGCAAAAGCTTTATTATCCACGTTAAAATAAATAAATGGATTGTGAATTAATAAAAAGTTTAAAAAAGAAAGCGGGAAAACTAATGTTTTACAAATATTTAGAGGTAATCAAAAAATTAGCACTAACATTAAGTTCTGTTCCAAAACAAAGTGACTAAAAAATCGTTTATCACAGCTTCTCCCCCAGAAAACACTATAGAAGAATAAATATAAATCAAGAAGTCCCGATTATTTTTCAATAAGTTGTATGCATAAGCGTAAGTTATTATCAACATTTATTTATCGATTCTTGATAATCTGCAAATTTCAAGTTTCATTTCCGTGCTCCGTAAATGTCACCACATGTAGCAACAAATAATACCACGAATTTATTTAATTAAACTATTAACATTAAATAATATTCTGTAACTGTCAAATACAGCACACATAACACCATATAACACCACAATCATAATTTACTATGATAATAAAATTAAATCAGGTTTAAAATGCAAATTGCAATAAGCTTATATTCAATCATACCTAATACGCAAAGTAGATAACTGCAGTTGCATGATGGTAAATATCGGTAAACGGATTAGATATAAGTGCCGTAATCTTGATAACACTCTAAGGCAATTAATACGCATACAGCGAGTTTAAAAAATTGTCGAAAATTTAAAGTATTTATCTCTCTTTAGGCATTTTTTCAAGACTCGTGTAGGTAAAACGTAGAGTTTTCAACTCGAATATGACATCGATTCGACTCGATTCATATATCTACTTTAACTGTGAGATCAGAATTGAAACAATGAAAAAATATTTAGTTTTCGATAAACAAGCCTTTTGTAAGATTATGAAAACCATACTTTTAAAAATGATTGAACCAATTTGAGGTAAAGTTAATGAACATGAATAAAACTAATTTTAAATTATGAATCATAATTTTTGTATGTATCCGATACTTAATATATACAATTTCAGGTATTGAGAAAACGGATGTAAGTGTTTTGCAGAAGTGTGGTGAATACTGTCCAGGAAAATTTATTTTAATATGCCGCTATTAATTTCAATAATAAGGTTGTTAAAGTGATATATATATATATATATATATATATATATATATTTCCAATTGAAGAATTACTTTGTAACTAAAATAAGGATTTATTGTTAGTGCAATCATTTTGCTTGTCTACAATTAAAATGTTAAGTAATATTTAATCCCAGTACAGAATAAATTGAATATCATTCTTTCTTTAGTTTTATGGACATATATTATCTTCCTTTTCCAATATATATATAAATATATATAAATGAAAAATAAAAATAAAGCAACACAATTAACCATCTAACAAATTAACAGTAAAAATAGAAGTAGATAAGGGTAAAACACTTGGATAAAGTCACACTTGAAATTGCTATATTTCGAACTACTGGAGACTTGTCTCTAGCTTCTTGCCATTGAAAAACTCCAATAGTTCGAAATATAGCAATTTAAGTGTGACTTTATCCAAGTGTTTTATCCTAATCTACTTTTATTATATATATAACAAATATTACGACACCTTTATTAGGCACACATTTTAATCAAATAATAAAATAATAAAATAAGACATTCAAACCAGTAGTTTTATAGTGAACAGTGTTTTTACTTTCGTTGAAAGCTGTAATTTTGAATAATTATGTTTAGGCTAAAGAGGAGGTAAAGCGTCCATTTTAATGGTATAACATTTTATTTTATAGCTCTTGTATGATATCTTTTTTTCCTTTTAGCCGTAACTTTTTTAGGGTTTATCTCGCAGATATTGAACAGCCTTCCCACTTCTCACTTTTCCACACGAGAAACATCAATGGTAAATAGTTGTTGAAAAAGTTAATACATATTAAGGGCCACTTCATTTTTTGTCGAAATATATAAAACCAACTGAAATTGGTTTTGTTTTCAGTCGTCCCCACATAGACTTAAGTTCTATGGGATTTCACAATAGTTACATAAACGAGTCGCACACCCTGCGTTTTGCGGTCTGCTCTTGTAACTTCCTATAAGTCTTGAAGATTATTGGTATAGAGCAGCATCTAAATATTCCTTTACGATATTAATAGAGAGACTATAGTTTTATTACATGGGGATCTCCTACTCAAACTGTGCATGAATGTGTGAGTAAGCTCTTATAATAAATTTTCTGTATACTCCCTGTATTTAGCAATTATTTCAAACCCTTAAAGTAATATATCACAGCATGTTAAAGAAATTCACATCAAGTGCGAACCTAAAACTGACAATCGTTAATCGCAATCAAACAGAAGACAGTCAGCTAAATTTGAGGTCCGGCAACAGAACAAACCGAAAGAGCGCTCAAATTCAAAATCTCCGCTTCATTTGTTGCACGCGTTTAACGGTGAATCGAGGTAACGAGTATTTGTCGTAGACTTTACCAATATTATTCCAAACCTGGCATTGACAGCAAGCTCAGTGCTTTTGCTAGACAGACACTAAAGCGCCGAGAACAGGATAGAAATCTCAGAAGTACAATATTCTCTGTTCATTATGGGTATCAGAAATTGCACATGAGAAACTGAATCTTGATCACATGTAAGTATAAAACAATGTAGACGTGCTCATGATTCGTTAATCAATGGAAAATAATAATACATTGCAACCTGAACCTGCCTACTGGGACTAGCAACAAGATCCTGAGGAATATAACTGAACTGCTATTGCTAAATAGTTAACTATTTACTTAATTTACTCCTGTCTTAGACGGACGAAATGTGAACTATTAATGGCTGTAATTATTGCTATCTTATTTATTATTATAGCTCCAGAAATATCAAATAATCCTTGCGATTGATGTTTAATGAATATATTGTTCATATATCTTTTTTTATTTAGACGTGTTTCACTTTTTTGTCTGAAATGGCTACGATAAAGATATTTTTGACCGAATTACTATTTTGCGACTTATGTTACATTTATCTTTAGGAACATACAATATGCAGATATTACCTCTTTCTTACTCTATTCCTTGATTACTAGAGCCCAGAAGAGGAACTATCTAAATAGTTAAATTGACTGCTGTTGCTGAAAGTTAGTATTTTAACAGCAGATAATTAAATTATTGGAAAATCATAAGAAATGTGTTATAGTTCCAACATCAGTACGGAAAGCAAACGACGTTTAACTCTTCAAACATTTGACAAGCTGTGTCGTACTAATACTGTAATATATAGAGGGTGTCAAAAATGTAGGCACACTTCAAGCAAAGGAAAAACTGTGTAAACTTAACAAAACTGAATTCACACAAACAGAAAATGATGAGCACTAATCATCTTAGACTTTTGCAGTTACAACAGTTGCTCAAAATACCCACAATCGGCGTGGATATACTTCTGAGTACGTTGAACTACTTGTTGAGCAACATTTGCGAAAGTGTCCTCGGCGATTGCAGCACATGCCGTTTCAATTTCTTCTCGAAGTGCTGCCAGTGTAGTTGGTTTTCTACGTCATACAACGTCCTTAAGAGTTTCCCATAAGTAGAAGCCCAACGGAGTTAGAATCCGGAAAACGATGGAAACTCAATCGGATCACTTTGTCCTATTCAGTGCCTTGGAAGATTGTCATCAAGGCACGTACGTCCATATCGGTGGTAATGTGGTGGTATATCACCATGTTGGGAGTAAAATTCCTTATTTCCATAGAGTGTATGAATGGAGGGTAAGACGGTTGTGCGTATCATGTTCAGGTACACTAGATCAGTTACTGTTTCTTCAAAAAAGAATGATCCAGTTAAACCCCTAGACGACAACCCTCACCTAACATTAATTCCATGTAAATTAACAGCCTTTTTCAAAATGACACATGGATTGTTTGCATATCAGTAGACATAGTTATGCAGGTTAACAGCTCCGTTCAATTTAAATTGTGCTCATCAGACCAAACAAATTTTCCTACGAAAACCTCATCCTCTAGCACCGCAGTACTGTATTCTCCGATCAGGGACATCTTCTTTTAATGCATGCAAAAGTCTTGGGATGAAAACGTTCAACTTTGTTGTTTTAATAATGCGACGTACCTGGTTCTGCTAATTTCAGTCTCACGTCCACATTGCTTTGTAGATTTCTGCTGTCAGTGGTCAAAACGTTCCAAAACCATTGCCGAAAACGCAGGGCTTGTTGTTGTGCGAAGTTTCCCAGATCTGCCCTTGTGAACATCGCATACGGTACCATGAGTCTCAAATTTGTCTCGAATGCGTGCAATTGTTACTTGCGTTGGCATTCTGTCTTGGTTTTCTGCCAAGAAAATGAATACTGAAAAATTAGCGACTCTAGATGGTATTTGTGTAGTGAAATTTTCTCTTTGATAATGACTATACTAATGTTGCACCTCTTTACGATATTTTTTCCTTCTTACCGTACTTGATTATCGAGCAATGCGTATCATATGCTAAAACTGCTTAAAAGCGTGAAAAGCACCATGTATGGCTTACAGAGGGCAGTCATTTACGATAATTATAAAACTAATCTACGCTCGCCAGCCCCTTAACTTAACTTTTATATCAGCAATGTTAACATTTAGAAAAGTTATATAGTTTCTCGGATAAACATAATAAAGGTATATATCAGAAAAATAAATAAAATAATAATAGTAATGCTTAAATACTTATTCATTATTCAGAAACCACCAACAAACAATGACAACCGAAACCGGAATAAAAAGCATTTACTACCTACTTTAATAATCTGGTGTTCTACTTATTTTATTTCAGTTACAAATACTAAAAGTTTGTTTCTATTATGAATGAATAAATACATTCTCATTAAAGTTAAGTTTTAATCAATAAATCTGAAACTTTTGCGTTTAACATCTATTCATTAAATAGCTATTATAGCTGTGGCGATAGGTGCGACATCAGGTGGACGCATTGAGAAATACAACCAAGCGGATGTAGAAACAACATCAAATGTGTCCACAAAGTTGTCTCTACTGTATATACTTTGCTCTAGTGTTAATAGTAAGGGGCTTTCAACTTTTTCAAACAATAAATTATGTATAACATCCTTTAAATGCGTACATTTTGTTAATGGAAAATATAAAATACATTTTAAGTGACCACCTCCGTTGTATAGGGCAGCGTTTGCGACTACTAATCTGGCTGGAGGTCCAGGCTTCTATTACAAGTAGCTGGGTAGCTTTTATTCTTTTTTATTTTTTTTTTTTGTTTGAGTTTTTCTTACCTGAGAAGGTGAATGTCAGATAACTTTAAGACGGCAGGAACCTCGAGATTATTTGCGGCATTATTAGTTCGTTTCATTTAATTTATGACTACAGACTTATACCTACAGTATTCATGTTCAATCTACAGACGTCGTGAGAAGAACAATGCAGTCAAAGCGACCATAAATAAACCATGAAATAAAACACTATTTACGAAATGGACATGCTAATGTAAACAATTATTGCAATTCTTCATATAATTTCTTGAGTAGAAGCTGCTAGAAATAACAGCATATGTTGACACGCTACTGGTACTGGGTTATGAAACATCATCATTAGAATGAGTGGGAAGAATCCGTGCAGCAATTCTTCTCTTATTTCCGAAACACTTTCCAATAGACGATGGTAGGTCCATAAGTTGCCGGCCTAACAATTTTCTAGGTGTGATAAAGACGAAAACTATATTTCACTTTTCAATATAGTTACCCTTTATTGCAATACATTTCTCACATCTTTCAATTAATATTTCAACCCCACCCAAAAAAAAAAATATTCAGAAGTCTTGTCTGCAAAATGATCAAAAAGAGCATCTATTACTTCTTCGTCACACTTAAATTTCTTTCCTTGAAGGTCCTTCATGAGTTATAAAAGAGGAAACAGTCACTGGGAGTTAAATTTGGGCTGTAGAATGTATGGCCCATCTCCATGAAGTCGCCTTCCTTTACAGCTTCCTTTGCAACAAGAACTGTGTGCACAGGTGCGTTGTCGTGAAGAAGGCGCACATCACCACTCAGTTTTCCTCGCTTTTTCTCTTTGATGGATGCACGTAGCCTGTGCAGTAGGCCAGCATAGTACTTCCCATTTACTGCAGTGTTCCTCTCCTTGAAGTCAATGAAGAGTATTCCTTCACAGTCTCAAAAGATTGTGGCCATGCTCTTCTTGGTTGACTGAGTGACCTTGGCCTTTAGAAGCGGTGCTTTGCCAGGTTTACGCCTGTCACTCCATTGATTCTCTTTAGGACGAGGGATCATGGTAGAGGACCTTAGTTTTATCTTCTGTAACAATGGTTTACAGAACTTCAAAAATACCTGAAAACAGATGTATCGTTGCTGCTGTTGGACTGAGGAAAGAAGTCTTGGCACCTATCCATCTTGCACTAATCTTATTCATGTTTAAATGTTAAGGAATAATTTGAAGGGCTGTTGATTTAGAAAGGCCCAACCTTGCTGCTATTTCTGTAACTTTGAGCAGCCGGTCTTCCATAATTTCTCCTTGCACAAGAGCGATGTTTTCAGGAGTGAGCACCTCCAAGGGCCGACCTGCACGCTGTTCCTCTTCAATGCTTTCTCGACCCATTCGAAAAAGTTTGGCCCATTCTTTTACGAGGGGGATGATGCAAATATACACCGTCCAATTGCTGTTTAATTTCATATGGAGTGAGTCCTTCTTTTGTGAAGAGCTTAATAACAGCTCCATACTTCATTTTGAGCATGGCACAATCTTCTACACATAACCTTCTTCATGCAACTGAACACAGTGGAGTGGAAGCTACAGCTGCAATTATTTACTTAATAGATAAATAGATAAATAAATAGATAAATAGATAGATAAATAATGGCATTAGATAAGGGTTTGTGAAGGCGATAATCTTTATCGGCAAGACCGGAAACGTATGGATTTACCCTCGTAGCTCTTAGCAACCATAGATAATGCATGCCATCCTTTAAAATGGCTGTATTTTGTAACAGAAGTAATACCATTTTTAAAGACATTCTTTACGAAAATTGTATGTTAATTCTGCAGCTGTGGTAATTGATTATAGAAATTTGAGATGAACTATCAATTGTTATAAGAAGTGAGAAATGGATGCACTATCTACGAGTATTTAGCAGGTCTACTATACTATTAAAAAGAGCTAGAGATGAATATTAAATAAATTACTGCAATAACTAATTCATTCACAAACTATCATATATATACTGTATGTCACACATATTAAAACAAAATTTAGCTTTTATATTTATGTCATTATCTAGCATTACTTATAAATACCAAACGAATTCTTAAAAACAGTAAATAATACTTGTTAATAAACTTATTTTGTTCGAAGCTTTGGTAAACATAATCTTGACTATGTTGCTCTGCAGCCATTCCTACCCATAAACTAAAACGTAATATTATTATACTTGTATAATAAATAGCTTCTTCTTTTTATTGTTTAGATGCTGGTTAACATCGGAATATACCAAGGTGCGGTTCATGAGCAATATTAACATGGAGCTATTTAATCCATTTTAAGAATGCATGTAAGTACAAAGAAAGCAGCCATAAAAGTTAACATGTAAAGCAGACATAAATAAAGTTTAAGACATATTTTAAATTACTTATACTGCTCTCAAGTAGTACAGGTGTTTATAAACTTCACCGCAATAATTCAGAGATTGTAGATGGTTTTAGACAAGAAATTTGAGTTACTCTACGTTCACTGTTCAAGTAATCCGTACATAAACACAGTTCGCGCCATTTTCAAGAATATGCGTGGCACGTGACGGAAAGAGAGACCGAACATTGTAGCATGAGAGTTGAAGTGCAACAGTATGCAATTTTGAAGTTCTGTTTAATGAATTATTACAAATAATAAAATTCTTCTTGTAAATATTATTTTAAACCGTATATGTTTATTAAGGATTTTGCCCGATTTAGATCTTTAACATCGTTGCATCTGCATTGTTCTTGTGCATTGAGGCTCCAGGCAGTCGTGTGGATCACGTGAACTTTTGGTCCAGATCTCTTAACAGCGAACGCAGTTAGGAAGTCTATGGCCTGCCTGTTCAGATTTCAAAGATATAAATTCAATTTCTAAAGGACCAGTGTTGACCGGAAATATCACACAGTAAAGAATGAAAATTGTGGGGCATGTCTCTTTTGGTGCAGTCGGCATTATGCTACTAAAACCGGATTATTATTATTATTATTATTATTATTATTATTATTATTATTATTATTACTTTTATTATTATCGAGTTCGACTCTCGATTATATATTTTATACTTTTACATCTTATGTTTGAACAACTTTATCACGAAATAACAAATTAATTACTTACTACGCAACACTCGAACCTATAATCTTTGAAACCCTTTCATTTTATCCATTAACTCACACAGTCGGATGATAGCTATCTTTAGACCAAACTACATAACACTGTAAGTCAGTTAACGTTTGTTTACTGACATATTGTTTACATGATTAGTCCCAGATTTTAGATTTTGTATCCCATCTTAAAGTTTTTAATAATGAGCAATTGGAAATTGGGATTTCCTAACTCGCGATGTAATTAAAATAAAATTTGAATCCAATTTAGTTTTAATACTGACTTATCAGTCACTAATTTCACTTTTTTTATCATTATAGTTAGTTATTGTGGCACGGGTACTTTGGCGTTGTATATGTTGTAAATATTCCAAGCATAGAGCAATATGCTCTGGGAGGGGTCGTCAAAATTGATATTAAGAAATGTATGGCTGGAAGGGGACGCTAGTGTATGCTTGAAAAAACATGATGCATCAGTTTCTCAAAATTAATTTGACTTCCTTGTGCTTCCTTTTTTTTTTTTCTCCCTTTTCTTTTTCTTTTCTTTTCTTTCTTTCTTTCCTGAGGCGTAAAGCTGAGCAATCATGCTGCGCAATCCGCAGGGCCATCTATGGATAAGATTTCTATCAATCAGCTCAAATATGTAAATCAAATATCAATAAACGAACTTTAGCATGAAATGACCAGTATAATTTGGTTCATAGCGACAGTAAACTTTAAATTACTTTCTTTGATGTTTATTATTAATTCAGAAAAATGATGTGACGAATTAAAGAAGATGTAGCTGTGTCAAAACCACCTAATGCCGCGTAGTTAGTTACTATAGAATTTAGAAATAAGCGAGTGCTCTTTAAATTAAATTAGTTTGGTTTTAGGCGATTGGCAATTATTTAATAACGCAATAGTTATTCAATACCTAATCCATACATGAGTTGTGTTATCCGACATCTTTGTGCTAGGTGATCCATCTCCCAGGAGAAGAAGGCCTAGCGTTTCATTCAACCTCGTCACATGCTTCCTGTTAGGCATGCGCATTACAATAACCCCCCCCCCCCATGCTCAAATGCGCGTTGTAATGAACGGAGCAAAACTATCACTCATGGTGCATACTTGACAGTACATGTGTTACCAATATACAAATACATTATTAGCACATTATTAGCATATATGTGCCATTGTATTATTTTGCTCAAGGACCTTATATTTTCTTCTCATATTGCTTGTGTAATATCCCTCTTCTTTCTCTGAAGTTATTGCATTGACATTTGGATGAGAAGTAATTAAAGTCATTTTGTTGAAAATATTTATTACTCAACATGTTTATAGAACACCAAATAATATCGCAATTCTTTGTTTCATCAATTAGAGCAATAGGAAGAAATCTGTGCACACTATGTCTAACATGCCGGCAATAAACCTGTAACTCAGAGATATACTCTCATAAATGAAATTATTTCATCTGTTTATAAATACAAGTATTTCTTTGTTAAGGGGAATTTTTTCACTATGTTTAATTATTTTTATAATAAGTTCGATATTAAGATATTATGAACTTAATAAAATGTATGTGGAAATAGTAAATATAATATAAATTATTTATTCCATTTGAGCATCTTTACACAATGAGGAAAACTCTATACTTTTTATCTCCTGTTCATTCCTCTATGTTTATGGGATATAGTTTGGTTTTGCTGTTTTATTTTGTAATTATTTCAGATCAGATACCGTAATCTAGTGTTATAGAAATACAGAAGAATATTAAACTAGCTGAAACTGAGGCGAAAATGAAAAGAATAGTATTCTTCTGATGTATAGAAATATTAACCATTGACCTAATCTATAGTTTAACCATAAAAACTGCGCTCAGCTCAGTTAAAGAAATGCAAATATTTTCACTGCTCATACATATATTTCCTTTCAATGAATGTATTAACATTGGTAAAGTCTACGACAAATACTCGTTACCTCGATTCACCGTTAAACGCTTACAACAAATGAAGCTTCCCTGGGCTAATGAAGGAAGCAAATGATCTCTGAGAAGAAATTAGCAAGAGTCCAAGAGGCAAGCGCAACGCACCGTGGGTGGCAAAGTGTTTGTTGTGCCCACGTGGGCGGCGGGGCATCCATCATGGAGTCTGCGCGCTGATGGCTTGACTGACATACCTCCGCCCCGACCGCCAAATCGATTAATCGAAACGCTAATAGGTTCTGTGTTCTGCGATTATGTCCCTGGCTACCATTAATGTTTCATGATCGACTGTGTCGTTGAACAAAGTTGTGGACATAAGGAAGCTGTTTCATTGCTGTCTGCCGTCTATGCTTTACTGGTTCTGCAGAAAGTGAAGTGGATAAGCAGTGAAGCTGTACAAAAATGTCCTCTAAATTCTTGGGCATTTGTTTTTTTTCAAGTTTTTTAAAACCATAGGTCATTAGTTAAGAGTTGAAAAGGTGATTTGATCAAACTTTTTTCTGCCAACAAACTTAAATTCAAGCGCGAGTATATTTCTAGTTATTTCAAATGGCCTCGAGGTTAAAATGTACTAAAATGTTGATTTTCTTTATTGCTGTGTATTGAAAATTTAGAATATCGATTCACATCTATGGAGTGGAACTGAACAATATGCTACTACATGCTACTTTCCTATGTATATGCCTCCCCTCCCTCTTCTGGTGCTTCAGAAGGGAAGTACAGTCGTGGATCCCGTGTCGTACATTTACGGCACGATAAAGAACCTCAAGCCTGAAAAAAGAGGCCTCTTGAGTAAAATGTTGGCCGTTTCAGCCCCTGAATTGAATGGGACCCTGAGGTGTTAAAGAACGTTCGTAAATAAACCAAATCAAAATTTCTGGCGTTCTTTTTGATTGAGCCTGTGCAAGTGACGCCCTCTATATTTTCTTAATTTTTATTTTTCTCAAATCCTACACACCGATATTTCAATGTTTTTGGATTTCACAGGCCGATTATGACTACGGCCACAATGGATTATGCGGGCACCTCCGGGAGGAAGGGATATTGAGAGGTAGACAACAAATAGACAGGATCTGCGGATGGTGAGGCACGGAGTAGATGGTTCCCTAACATTGTATCCAAATAAAACAACCGGATGCCGGTGGAGCCCTCGCTCCAGAAGTTCGAGCTCCTTAGAGGAGTCGCTTCTATACCAAATGCCGGGAGCAGAATTTTTTTTTAGTAATAAGTATTTATTTCAATAATGGTTTACCGAATACATAAATATTTATCTAGCACACGGGTCTATTCAGATTGTTCGTGCTATTTACACATATGAAATGTTGAGGGAACCCCCCCCCCCGCCCTCTTCCCCAGTCATGACGAAAAAAATTAATTTAATGCAATTAGTAAGCATGTTAAATTACAATTACAGTACAATAAATAAAGAAATACATAATTCAATACATAAATGTATGTAATCATCCCCCAAAATTAAAATGCAATAAAAATACATTTAAAATAAATAAGTATGCTATGTCCTCTCTAGCCGGAGATTTTCCCTTATCTTCTTAATAAATATACTCACTCAATTATTCTTACCCAATATCAAATTTAGACCTTCCGGTCTACTCCTTCTCTACCTCACAAAGTTTTCGGAGAAAATCTGCGACCTCCAGCACTCTGTAGCTTCACACTCTGCAAAAACATGTACCCAATTTTCCTTTTTACTACACATACGTGGATGGGTCCATAAGTTTGTGGCCTAACCATTTTCTAGGTCTGATAAACATAAAAATTATATTTCACTTTTCAATGTAATTGAAATATATTCATTTCAATTTATTGAAATATACTTCTCACATCTTTGAATTAACATTTCATTCCTCCCCAAAAATAGTCAGAATTCTTGTCTGTAAAAGGGGCATAAACAGCACCCATCGCTTCTTCATCACATTTAAAATTCCTTCCTCGAAGACTCTTCTTCAGTTTTGAGAAGAGGAAATGGGAGCCAGGTGTGCGCTGTAGGGTGGATGGTCGATCTCCTTGAAGCTACATTTCTTGACATCTTCCTTTGCAACAAGAGCGGTGTGCACATGCGCGTTGTCTTGAAGAAGGCGCACACCACCACTTAGCTTTCCTCGCATTTTCTCTTTGATGGAAGCACCATCAAAGAAGCACCAGAAGTCTGTGCAGTAGGCCTGCTTAGTACTCCCCATTTGCTGTGGTGTTCCTCTCTTTAAAGTTAATGAAGAGAACTCCTTCACATTCCAAAAGAGTGTGGCCATGATCTTCTTGGTTGACTTATTGGTGGTGCTTCCCCAGCATTACGTCACTTCATTGATTCTCTTTTGGACAAGAGATCATAGTAGAGGACCACACTTTCATCTCCGGTAACAATGGTTTGCAGAACTTCTCTCTCATTGCCACGGCAGAGCTCTAAAAATGTCTGACACAGATGACTCGTTGCTGCTTTTAGGCCGAGGAAAGAAATCTAGACACCCACCTATCTTTCACTAACCTTATTCATGTTTAAATATTCATGAATAATTTGAAGGACTGTTGTTTTAGAAAAGCGCAACCGTCCTGCTATTTCCGTAACTCTGAGCCGCCGGTCTTCCACAATTTCTCCTTCCGCAAGAACGATGTTTTCAGAAGTGAGCACCTCCAAGGGCCAACCTGCGCGTTCTTCGTCTCCAATGATCTCTCGCCCATTCGCACTACCATTCTTTTACGGTAGAAGCTTTCCCTTACACATCTAATCGCTGTTTAATTTCATTTGGAAAACTCCTTTTGTGAAGACCTTAATAACAGCTCGATACTGCATTTTGAACATGTCACAATCTTCTACACATAGACTTCTATGTGCAACTATATCCGAACAACTGGACATAACGGGGCGGAAGTTACAGCTGCAATTATTTACTTAACAGATAAAGTATGACACCAGATTAGGCTTTTGTGAAGGCGATAATTCTTATCGGCGAGGCCGGAAGCTTATGAACCTATCCACATTCTTTCCCCCATGGCATCCTTATCTTCTGCGCTTTCTATCTCGCGAAAAGCAACCAAGTCATTGTTATTCTGTCTTCTCCAGTCATTATATATTTTATAAATGCTTCCCTTCCCCATGGCCCTTTTAGTTCTGATTGTAATTCCAGTGAGACTTTGTTAGAACACTCAGGTTCCACTACCTGCTTATCATTGTTAATCAATCTTCTTCTAACTTTCCTCCAAACATTTATTCTATTTCAACTGCCATATCCCACACCCACCTCATTGATATTCTTTTCAAACCCCCTTTTAGAGCAGATGCCTTGTTCTCAATTTCTATGTTTTTTCAATTGTTTCTGATAGCAAATGAAAATTAACTTTGCGTCTGCCCCTTTTATTAACTTTAATCAGTATTTGATAGTTATGTTTTTAAAAAAATGTAACCGCCACAAACATTGGCAAAATCTTTTTCACCTACAATACCGTCATACCGTGCCAGCCCAGCTCGATTGATACTGTAACAGAAACTGTGGAATGAAATGAGAGAACTCAACATTCGTTGAAGGAAAAGGTACATCCAGCAGTTCTCCTAAGCTACCAGGAGAAGCCACGAAAAAAACAAAGGAAGGAATTTAAACCTGAGATTTCTCGTATGCGAGTTATACTAACTCAGACTTCGGCCACCACCCGCAATAATTGGAACTTACTGTCGATAAAGCTATAAACTGTTGAATAATATTATCATGTAGAACAAATTTTCTTTATCTGTTATTTAACATACCAATTACTGTATTTTAAAGTCATGCTGATTACGAAAGTATGAAGTTCGTGTAGTGGTTTTATTTTTAATATAGATTATCTCATAACAAAATTGACATTTTATTTCGATATAATTAAAATATTACAAAAGTCAATTTTAAAACGGTTTGGTTTTGCTATAACTTATACAGGATGTCCAGCTTAAAATATCGATAGATTAAATATATTTTATTTTATTTTATTTGTTTTTTCTGGTAGAATTAAGGTCATTAGATCTTCCGCTTTAGCAATGTAATCTCAAAGAAAAATACATATATCTATATTTGGTAGTACACATCTTCTTGCAATTCTGATAAATAGTTCCTGCAAGATTAAATGCATATGTGAAAGAGAAATAAATATGTCTATATTTGGTGCTGCTCATTTTGCATTGCTCATAAATAGTTCCTGCAGAAACAAGTTATCAGCAAGATGGTGCTCATCCCCACTCCGCAAGCTAAGTTTGCAATCTCCTTAATGAATGAAGGGCATCAGAGGCCTTCGCTTGGCTACCTAGGTCATTACATCTGACATCATGAATCTTTTTTTTAATGTTTTATTTATTGTTGCTTGCACTTTGATTGCATTAGTGTTCTCGCGACGTTTATAGATTGTGGACTAAATGAAATAATTAATGAGAGCGCAAATAAGCTCGAAATCATTCAGGTTAAGGAAAACCCGCGAAAAAATACTTAACCCAGACAGCTTTACCTGAACCCAGGAACTGTGAATTAGTATTAGTAGAAAACAGTATCACTAGACCACGGAAACGATCTGAGACCTATTCTCATGTGAATTTTAGAATAAAGTTATGAAAATGTAATAGCTGCCCTCGATGACTTGAAGCTTCGGACTCCTTTTGCGATTTGAAACATAATACTAAGGACTACTGTAATAGAAGTAGTGTGCCGGTTTGACTTTTGCCGTACTACAAATGATGATAAGACAGAAATGTATTGAAAATTAAATGTAACTCTTACAGTATTAGAAAATATTAAGTTTATTTGAGTACGCCCCTTATTAAAGCTACACACTTTCGTTTTATTGGTGTAAGTTTTTCAGTTTAGGTTAGAACTTCAAGATTTGATATACATTTTCAGACCAATGCACTCAAATCATTAATACAGGGTGTCCATCTTAATACTCCTCAATATTTATAGTATGCAGGGAGAAGCTGTTATTAGGCTATTCTTTGTTTCACAGTTACAGAAACTAAGGAATTAACAGCAGTAGTTGAATTTCTGTGTTACAAGATTATACCAAATAAAAGCTGTTCCAAAATTTAACCAAACAAAATTGTTCAAACTAACACGACTTTTCAAAGGCTAATCTATTTCATGCTGTATTTTATTGGGCGTGTACTTGAAAGTACTACCGTAATTGCCATATTTGCTGTGTTTGGTGCCTGAACTGTGTATTATGTCATGTCGACATAATTTTGAATCAAATGTAGAGATAAGAGAACTGAGCTTGTATCAAAAAATGGAGGAAACTTTCAACAAATGCTTATGACATAGTGTATCATTACACAAAATGCACTGTGGCTTGTATTGAAGGTAGAATAAGTGTGACTATTAGAAATAAATTCATATGCAACAATTTTCAATTGAAAACCTTAGTATCTTTAGCTTTCTATTCCAGTTCGAGTTTGAGGAAGATTTGCTCATTTCGATTTTAGTGTCTGGTGATATCTAGTACTGGATATAAATTTCTCACTTACGCTGCTTGTAATTGCCTTTACTAAGCTTTGTTTTTCCACAACTCAGCATTTGCTGTTGTAACCGTTCTGGTATTATATAACAAAACCTAATTGCATTTTCAGACTTCGTGTGTACTTGTACTGCAAAGTAATTAACATTCCACCGGTTGTAGATGAAGAACCAACATTATGAGAAGGAAGGTGTACTCGTCCAAGGCAAATGTTGAATGTTAAGACAAGAGAACTGCTGGTACAGTTTGCTATCTGGGACAGAGCATATATGTCGAGTCTGTGTAAACATCTTGGACGCAGTATATCTATTTGAGCTTTCTCCAGCACGATTTCCTGGAACACGACGCGGCATGTCCTGGATGAAGTGGTTCACTCTTGGTGTTAATATGAAGGACAAACACTAAGTGCTTGCTAACAGTACGAGTAAATTTAGATCACTCGAAACTGGTTCACGGAGAAATATCTTCAGAAAGTTGTTCAAACATTAACCGGTACGCACAGGAGAAAAAAATAGGATGGTTAATGGAGTAATCTGTCTCGAGAATGCAATGGATAAAGCAATTCAAATTTCTGTTGCTATAGAAGAAATCGTCTTTATAAGTATAAACATACATTTTGAACTATGTTACACAAAGGTTAAACTTGAGAAGAATGTTATTATAACACACTTACAGTACTTTATTTGAGTTACGACGGGCAGAGGATAAATACCAACTATGAAGATCGTATAATGCATGTGCAGGTAGCTGCTAGTAGTTAGTTTGAGGGAGGCTTTATCATAAAGTGGTTGTGCGTTCTTATGTTAATTGGTGCTTTCATTGTGTTCAAAGTGTGTGCAAATTGTTCTTCATTAGTTATGCTTCTGTATATGTAGTCTTGAAAAACGGGTTTTATGTAAAATATATACGTGAAAATGATTCTTGCAGGGTAATGGTAAGGCGGTTTGCAAGAATATGTATAGACAATTATATCTGCTAAAAAATTTATTAGGGACAGGATCTCACATTGACAAAAAAATAAATAAATAAAAATGAACGTGTTGAGAACCACCGTGTTCTTACGAAAGAACAGTTAGATGAAATTCTGAATTGTTTTTCCTTCCTGAGGGGCAAAATGTTCAACACCTCTTAAATACTGTATCATTTTATGCTTTCAGTAAAAATATAATTACTAAAATAAAAATTGTTAACTTTACGCGTGGGTATTCTATCCACTTTTTGTGGCTGCAGTGACTCCACATCCCCAATAAACAGCCGTACTCAGGCAGGCCATAACTCAAGTAACCTCATTGTACACTTCTTATCGCACAGACAGGATAGAGTTTTACAAGTGAAAATTATTTTGCGTTTGAAACTTTGATAAACTTAATGGATTATCAGAATCCAATTACCAATTTGATTGCCAATCACACGCAAATAAGAAAGAAACAACCTCTCAACGCAAAGGATACTAAAAATACATTAGGGGTTTTATACTGAAGTCATTTGTCATTATCCAACCATAATAATCTTTCTTCCAAAAGAATGAATCGATTTTAAAATAATAGAAATTTTCTTAGTTAAATCAAAAGATTAACTTGCAAATAGAGAATAACATGCTTTCCGATTAATAATAAAACGCATACTTGCACTTTTGCTTTAAAACATTAGTTTTGCAAAACAGATGCTCACAACTGATTGCTGATGCACCATTATACATTCTTCATACACTATGCCAGCTTTTTCAGCATTAGTACACAAAGTCTTCTACATCTAGCATGTTATACTTCTATGACATTTCATACCATATTGACACAAGACTCCGTGTAAAGAAAACAAATGTACACATAAGGTCGCGGTAGGCAGGAATGTGCGGGATATTTCCAGCCTATTACCCAAGCAGTTAAATGGGATAGACAACTCAGAGGTTCCGCGACTAGAGCTCGGCTTTTTAGACCCATCAAGGATAAACTGCTGCATATTGCTGATAATTTCCCTTAATTATAGACAAAATGCGAACAGATATGCGCTGTTTTTGTACAAAATGGGTTAAAAGTATTGCTTTTTTGCCTAATGGTCGATTATTACATTTTAAAAAATGTAACCTTGTGCTAGATACCACTTTTTGATAATTATGGAATCATTTTATGAGCTACATTGATGAGCAGCTTAATGTCAGAGCGTTTGGTGTAAGGAAAACCATTATCATTAATATGTCTAGTAAGAAAATTGCTTCAACTTTATGACTGGTTGTTGGTAAATATAACTAGAATATATATTTGTAGTGTATGCCCTAATATCCTTTGTGTTAAGGGATTGTTTTTCTTTTATTAGTTTGTGATTGGCAATCCAATTGGTAATTGGATTCTCGTAATGGATTAAGTTTGTTAAAGTTTCACACTTGACATAGTTATCACTTCTAAGGATTTTCTGTCCTATCTGTGCAAGAAGTTTGCAACAACTACACACCCCCAGTAAGCAGCCATGCTCAGGCGGCCAATTCAAACAACCGAACGGGGTGACAGCCATTCTGTAGGCGTAGTTATTATGGATTGAACAATTTGTTGCAATGTTAATGGCAAGCGGTATACAGAGTTAATCGGCTAAAACAACCACCGTTTCTGAAACGAAAGTGATCGAATTTGTAACTTTGGAATTTGAGGATCTCTATTGTTGATAAATAATGGTGCATCGGTAATCAGTCGTGAGCATCTAGTTTATAAAGCTAATGATTTCAAACGAAAAATTCAAGTTTGTGATTTTTATTAATATTAAAGGCTCGTTCCAGAAAACTTTTGTGTGGTTGTTTAAGGCAATTCAACCTGTGTATTGCTCTCCATTAATATTGCAACAAATTGTGCAATCCATAATAACTATCCCTACAGAATGCCTGTCATCTCATTTGGTTGTTTTAAGTGGCCGTTGCAATCCTTCATATCTACAAGTTTGTCCTCCCTGAACGTGCTCCATTCCATTTAGTTTTGCTGTGGATCATTTCGTCCAATATAAGCATCAATTTCTCAATCAAGCATTTAAATATTTATTCTTTATCAGACAACTTTGGGTTTTAATAGACATAGACATTTACAATGTAATGAAATAATACACAATATTAGTTCAAATATACAATATTAGATAACATAAATTATGTAATATAAGTAAATATTAAAAGCAGGGCAATAACTTTCTACATTCTCAAAAACCCACATAAAATCAACACATATAGGCATTAGATACTCCATGTTGTTAAATTTTCTTCAAATTAATATTATAAAAATTCATGTTAGCAAGTTGTATTGTAAGGTAAGTTGTACAATGGTTCATTTCTAGATTGCTAATTGCCAATGGTTGTTTATTAGACAGTTTAATTCCAATATATTTATGTTAGAGCGAGTATGGGGTGAGGAAAAGCATTATCGTTTGCATATCTAGTACTATAAGAATTATTAGGCTGCGTACAGTAAAATATGGTAAACTTTCTTTCATGCCAAATATTTATCTTCCTCACCCCAAATATTTATTTTCTGATGCATCAAATGAAATATCGTTTCAAACGAAAATGTTTCAACATGGCCGGGGAGTTCCATCTGAGGTATATTTTATATCTTCATTAATTTAGGAGATATGGGATAGAAATTCTTTTTTTTAAATAACATCATGTTCATTTTATTCAAGAATACACTTATCTCTCCAAGAGCTATTCAGAACAGTATCACACTATACATTTTAGTCAAAAACAGTATAAATAGAAATGATAAATAAAGGACTTTCTTTATTTAATAGCACCACAAACTAAATCATTAAACACTTCAATAACGTAATCGAATAAATCATTATCTGCAACTTATATTCTCCATTGATCAGCAGAATTTTTACTTTCTCTTCGTGTGTCTGTTCTGGTGATGTAGTAATAACCATACTTGCTTTGTAGATCCAAGATCGCGGGTTCAATCCCGGCCAGGATCGATGGATCTTTTCGGGCGTAAAACTCTTAAGTATGTCTTCCTTCGGAAGGGTCCCGTGTCGTAGATTTATGGCACGAAAAAGAACCTCAAGCCTGAAAGAAGAGGCCTCTGAGCAAAATTTGTCGACCGTTTCACGCCCTGAATTGAATGGGACGTTAATGACGTGACATATTAAAGAGCGTTCGTAAACAAAACAAAATCAAAAAAATAAATTCTCTTCGTGCATGTAATTGTAGGAAAACTTTAGTCACATTAATTCAATGCAATACTAACTTACTTTGATGAAGACTACAGTACACTGGTATGTAAGCTAACGTAAACAAAATTTAAGACGTAAAAGACCTGTGTTTACATGAACCGGAAATTATAATAAAAAACCCGGAACTCGAAGTATTACAATAATTCATTGGATAAGTAATTTGAACAACCAAGGCATTAAACAGTCCGGTTTCTTCAATCGTTGTGAATTCCTTATCGTTTGCACGTCCACTGTTTTCTTGACAAAGACACAGTGTATACATTTTAATAGCTCTTGGAGGGGGTAAATGTATTCTTGAATAAAATGTACATGGTGCCATTTAAAAAAAAGACGAAGTTCTATCCCGTATCCCCTGCACTAATGGAGATACAAAAATGTATACCCTCAGCAAGAAGTCCCCCACGATGTTAAAAAAAACTTTTGTTTGAAACAATTTTTCATTTGACGCACAAGGAAAAAAGTGAGCAAGTTAAATGGGACATCATGTGTATTATAAACGGTGATAAATATGAATGTTATGCTCTACAAATAAGTTCTACATATTTATCAAAGCTCCATAATACACCGCATAGCTTTCTTCTGACCATATTAGCTACTCTGCTATTACCACATTAAGAAGCCAGACAGAAGATGTGTATGAAAAAATGCATAATAAGCTGCTATAATTTGCTTTTCACTTACAAATCTTTTAAGTTTCTTAAGAAGGAAAATTACTCGGTAATTTTTTGCAGATATTCTCTGTGAGTGTATTCCTATGCTATTTACCATCTATAAGGATTCGTAATAATTTAATAGACATTTTTATATTAAATTCTAAGGGAAGTTGTGCTTAAGGGAGAAAAACTGTCATATACTAACTAATGTGTAACTTCATTTAATGTTATCTTGTATTTATTTATCAAGTTCCTTAGTTATAGAAATAACAGTAGTAGCATCTGCATAGAGTAATACTTTACCATTGAAAGTATTAAGCAAGTTATTTAACTGTACCGAAAGAAGAAAATATTTAAATACAGACCCTCACGGTACACAGCTAATAATTTTCAATTTATTAGATTTCTGGTTCCTATGCATGTAATTTTATATCTATTATCAAGATAACACCTGATTAAGTTTAGTTCAGTATCACTAATATTACAAAATGTAATCATGTGGAACTGCATCATATGTTTTATTTAAATTCAATAGTGTAGCACAGACATACATAGATATTTAGCTGGACAGCGACAGGATATCCCCCACTCTCCATATGTCACAATTTCCCTACCACTACATCATAAATCTGCTGCTATTGCTACCATATATTTTCATTCTGAGCAAATATTGTCTCCGAGTTGAATACCTCTTTAGGGTGTTGAAAATATAATAGTCAGCATAATAAGATTTTATTTGCCTAACTGTTATATAAAGTTACCACAATAAAGTCTTCTTAAAGAGTTTTAAAGCTATCAAAATGTTTACAAATTCAGTAGCTTCCATATGAAATCGTGAAGGATTTAGGATATCATGATATATAGAGATGAAAAATTAGTAAAGATCTTATTAAGTTTAACAATAAATCCAGATTATTTTCAAGCACAAAACACACATCTCAGAAATGCCAGGGAGGAAGCGAGAAAATAACAAATATAAAGAAACTGCTAAATATGGATAAACGTTCATATGCAGACTAAACTACAAGTTATGAACTTGAGTCAGGAATGATGTTGAAACTTGAAAGTGTGTAATGAACGGTGAAAAAGTTAATGAAATAATTCCAGGTAGCAATTATGTGCAGGACTTGACTTTAGTAAGTAATAGAGGTACTGACACTTAAAGTAAAACTTATGTATGTTGATTATTTATTTGAGAAAATCTGCATTGGATTTGAGCTCAACTAAAAGTTATTCAAAATTAAACTGTTCATACCAAACCTTTAAGTTCTTCCGTTCAGTTATTTTAAGGTAATTTAAAAATATTTACAGTCTTTAGAAACGTAAACAATGATAGAAACATAGCAACTCTGGGATGCGAGCCCATGTTCTGAAAGTACTCACGCATTTGTGCAATACATTAAATGTAAGAAACCACATTGTGAAGCTAATAAAGCGGCAATATATTGTTTACAATTCATCAGCTGTTTCACTTGTATCAAAATACTTGAGTAAATGTATTACATGGTCCGGGTATGCACGTGTTTTTGAGAAACTGCGCCAGAATTTTTTCGCCAGTACAATTCTTGCATCAAGTCACAAATTCGAACTTATTTGTACTACCTCAGTAATTAACTCCACACTTGAGTAAATGTATTACATGGTCCGGGTATGCACGTGTTTTTGAGAAACTGCGCCAGAATTTTTTCGCCAGTACAATTCTTGCATCAAGTCACAAATTCGAACTTATTTGTACTACCTCAGTAATTAACTCTATAAATTTTGTAATTCGTTACACATTTGCCGATTCTTCTGCTTTAGGAGTACTTGGGCGACAATACGTTCCCATTCAAAAACTGTCATATCCCTCAAAAGTTTTATACGCTCCGCAGTTTCGAGACATTCCGACTACACATAGTAATTTAATCATTGTGACAAGAATATTTTTAGGACATCATAAAATCTTATTATGTTTTGAATTTTGATACAATGAATATATATAGAAGATGTAAATGCTTAATTTTCTTGATATATATGATAATAGAAAACGAAATATATTGGAGAAACATAAATATGTTAATTTTGTTTAAAGCAGAAATAACTTGGACAAATTATATTTATATTTAAATTTTTTCTTGAGATAAATTTATTTGGTCTTCTTTGTTTCAAATTGTATATTCTTTAACATACGCTTAGGCCATAAATATATTAGTAGTACACCTTTTATAGAAAACGCCTATCTAAACGCTTCTTGGTTGTTATTATTATAAGTGACCTAAAATGGATATTTCAGAGTAACTATTCCTAATTTTAGCATGTAATTAAACGTTTTCAATCACCATAGTTCACAATCATACAGACAAATTTTGTAAGAATTTTTAATTGTATTTTTTTGCAACAGTCTGTGCACGATTGCAGATTCATGCAGATTCGAAACTGCTATTTTCTCTTGTAACTGACCGACACGGGTGGCCGAAGTCGTTAAGGTGCGGACTCGTGAGCGGGAGGTCTGGGGTTCGAGTCCCACCAAGACCGTCTTATCTCACTGAGGTTTTTTCAAGGTTTTCCTCAGTCCTCATAAATGCAAATGCCGGGGAGGTACCTTAAACTTCGGCCTGGAACGTTTGATTGCTTATAAAAAATCCTTTCCCAATATATCATTTCACCTCGTGTATCAATAGCGTCCACCGCCTGTGGTGCCTCAACAGTAAAAACGGGCGTTAAACAACATTAAAAAAAATGGAAATGTATGCATTTTGAAGTATATGGTGCATCAGCACATTATGGATTGCATGGTTGAAACTATTTAAATTAACGTGTACTAAATCTCCGATTGGCTGGTTGACCTGCACGTTCTCCAGACATGGCTGCATTTAATGTTGGGGTTATATTAAATCAGTAATGTATGAGACACCTGTCAACACAGAAAAAGAGCTAATTATAGAATTCTTTTTGCTTTTATTCAAACATACGATATTAGATTATGTATGTTGACAATTTTGAACTGTACATGTAATTTTTTCAATATCATTTTAATAATTTATTCTATAATCATTGAAATTAAATAAAATGTTTATTTTTCATTTTGAAAAAAATTAAATTCCTCGTTTTTTTCATATTGCCACGTTTCAAAACAAGTATTTCTGGACTCCATTTAATTACGTAAACAGTTTTGATTACATGCTCTCTACCACACCAGAAAATTAGGAAGTTATTCTGAAACACTCTATAGAACCTGTGTCTTGCATCTATTGCCATTTCCATATAGTGATTGATTGCAAATTCCTTGGTAAAATTCGGAGAAATCTTGCAGTACTTGGCAATTCAATCCTCGCGTAGTTGGTATCCATTTACAGTCCGGGGAAGATATAAGATAGATGGCTCTCCACTTAGCAGTTTTGAGTTATGGACATGAGCTGCGTTTTTATTCATCCCCTTACGCCGTAAAACGTTTCGCTCGTAAACAACTCGATGTCGAGACTTGACGCGTTCCTCATTTCTTCTTCTTCCTCTCATATACATTTTGAAGTAAAATAAACATTTTATTAAAGCTTCGAATATGATGGGGTTTATTATATGAATGAAATTAACTATTTTATGACCTACCGCAGAAACGAAACGAGTTGAAGCAGCTTGAAGAGGGAGACTGACGCTTTGGAAAAACCTATACAGACCGTTTGGTACTAGTTTGAACAATCATAAAGTAATATATAACAGTTTTAAGGTGTTTTAATTTGCATGGAGTTTCAGTAAAATAAAAATATTAAATATTTTCTATTCTCTGATAAAAATGACAAAAAATGGCTTTCGAGTTTTTTTTTTAAATCCTTAAGAGTTGTTGTATACAACATACATTTATATGTTATTTAGATAATCGCTTGAAAATGTATACGCACATACCTTCATCGATATAAACCAGGATCTACTCGTAAGCTATATCCACAAACACTTGTATGCATGCCTTTCTGCCAATTCTGAAATGTTTTCTTCCAAAGGGACAAAGTTAGCAGCTTCAGTATCTTCATGTATATTGTACAATTTCTTTCAGTTGTTTTATTATGCGGGGCTTATTATCGTATGCTTTCCTTTTAATATGTCCAAAAGAATAGTCTGGAGGCGTTATATTCCAAGATCTGGGTGACCAAACGCGTTTTTCAGTGGTCAATTACGTTCAGTTCTTGAGCAAATGCACCGGGTAAGCACATAGTTTTGCCATTTTTATCTGCTATTTGACATATGGGAGATTAATCTATTGGAAAAGTTCAGAAAATTCGGTCCGAACTGCCTTCTAATGAACTTTAAATGTATTTGTTAGCCAGTATTTACAAAGAAGAACATGCGTTGTGGCTGTTGTGTACATTATTAATCACGCGACATTCCAATCACAACTGCCGAGATGGGATGACGCAGAACAGTGGAGTTTACTAGATAAGTCCTTTATATCGTGGGGATTTTCATGCTGGGTCGAGCCGTTGAAGGTGTGTGTATATAAATTTTAAAATATTACTTAAATAAAAAGTAAATTACAGTTTGGGACCCTTAATGGAAGAATCGCCCAATACACATTCTGCTACCTGGGGGGAAAAATCCTTACCCTTACTACTCTCTCAATATTTCTCATTGTCTTTGTATCATGTATTATGATGCAATTGACAAGAACTTTTCGGAAATCAAGTTATTGTTATCCTCAGTGGAATAGAGATTATGTGGCAGTTTATCTGAAGCACATCATATCATGCTAATGCGCTATCATTGGGTGGGTATTTCAAATCTTTCTAAGTGAACAAGCATACTATGAGAGGGGATCCAGAAGAATGGCCTAGTAAAGTTCTTCACCAAGTGAGAGAAGTTTGCCAGGGGGGATGAAAAAATAAAAATATTTTAAAGATTTTAATATATAAATATATATACGTAATATGTATATACTTTATATATATAAATGTGTTACAAGGAAAATAAGGCTATCAAAGTTAGCTCCGGGGAATTTCGAAAGAATTTTGAGGTATAGTTTGCGAACGAAAAAATGCGCAAGGTGGGGCCTAATTGCTAGTATGTAGTAAAATAAATAAGGAAGGAAGGACGAGGAAAGGAAAGTGACGTTGTTTGACCACTGAAATTTCAAGTAAGGAATTTTCGAGAAGATTTATTGATCGAAACTGGGGATAGGCAAAGAAGAATACAACAACATTGCATTTTCGAATCTACACCAGTAATCACGCACAGATTGTTACAACCAAATGCAATTAAAGATGTTTACAAATTTGTCTGTATGTTAGTGAACTACGGTTATTTTGTACGCTTTTAATTCTACTAGGAAAATTAATTTATGAGCAGATGTAACTGAGATGCTGAAGTGGTAAACCGAAATTGATTTTTGGGGGCTTCCTCCCACCACTATTTTTCATTTATTTTTATTTTTCATCAACTAAAACAATATGTCTTTTGTTAGTTTTTTTCTGGAAGTGAACTTGTATGCATTAACTTAATGGAGTATCAGAAATTTGCAAGGGATTTATACACAATAAATTCTGTTGCAATCCAGGTATAATTGGTTATAGTTTAATACAGCATAAAGAAAAACACGTTTCTCTATAATATAAATTATTGATACTTCTTAGAACATAATCAGAAAATGATTACGTTGCAACTTGTCAAGGTCTGTCAGAAGTTGAGTATCTATAACGTTTACATATTATTTTTTAATTTCACATACTGAAAAACTTGTATATTTGAAAATGTTAATATATGTTCTGTTTTTTTCACGGGTATGTAATACTCAAATTTATCTTTTGAGATTTCGAGTCTGATATACGCCGCAGCTGTAGTTGTAATTCAATAGAAATCTAATGTTGTTGGGTTGTTTGGAAACAACAATAGTAAACATAACTCAAAACTGAAATGAATATTCTTGTTCCGAAGGAACTCTATTCTTATTATATTTTCAGTCAAAAAGATAATATGACGTGTTGAAAACAAATTTTAACAAACAAATACCAAAGACTTTTTAATAAAGTGCAGGTGGTGTGATAATCAAACATGCGATCTTATTTGAGAATATTATTTTATTTTGATTGTACATATCAGAAACCAATAAATGAAATGTTTAATAATACAATTTCTATAAAAGACCACAGGAAAACGTTGAAAAAGTTACATTGGCTGGAGGAACGACAGTTGAATACCCACTTTAAACTACAAAGACCCGCAGTAAAATGTACACAGACCAAAATAGCCAAGTCATAGTTACGGAATGGGTTTAATCAGCTTTAGCTAGTGTTCAGAAAACATAAGAATGAGGTACACTAATGCATCACCGACTTTTTTCTTGTTATAAATTAGTTTTACTGTTATTGACATAAAATCAATATTGAAAATGGCCATCTTCATGCATTAGTTGGCTAGGGCGCCGGTTCTATGTGCAAAAGTGGAGAGTGTAGATTTGAATATTGCATAGACCAGATTACCTTGGAGAAATTTTCGGGAATTTTTCTCATCTAGAAAAATCGATGCGTGCGATAAACTCAGTATCATTTATTATTATCATTTCTTTCATCGATTGTAAGATCTTTAGACTTCTTATGAAACTTTATCATTGAAACAATTAAGGAAAACGGCGCCCTTTGCTTTTCAAACACAAAATTAAGTTTTCTTAAGGAACCATTGTAGTCTAGGGGACATCGATCCGCGACCGGATAGAGAGAGAGCTCCATTATAGGTCTGCCCCACTTAAAGAACATAGTGGGCAGCAGAATTTTGCGGAGATCAATACGGTTAAACTATTTTTTTTCTCCCACTAAAAATTCAGGGGTATGCGGTTGCAGATTTGGGCTGTTGTAGATTTTATAACTGTAAAAACAAGATGTTAAGCTTTATGTTGCATTTGTTTTACCCCTACTAAATACTTCTGGAATCTCATTGGTGTTTACTCTTAAATTAATATCAAAGAAATTACATTAAGCAACACAACAAATCAAATCTGTACCATAAAGTAGAAATTAGAGGAAAAAAATATAATCTCTAGGAAAATAGCAGTAAGTTACATCACATGTACAATTACACAAAAGTTATACAGCTACATTTTAATCACCGCCACGGGTGGCCGAGGTCGTTAAGTCACGGACTCGTGAGCGGGATGTCTGCGGTTCGAATCCCGCCAGGATCGTCCTCCCTGACTGGGGTTTTTCCAGGTTTTCCTCAGTCTTCATAACTGGCAAATGCCGGGGAGGTACCTAAACTTAGGCCTGGAACGCTTCCTTCCTTAAAAAAAAAAATATCCTTTCCCAATTTATCATTTCATCTCATGTACCATCAGTGTCCACCGCCTGTGGTACCTCAGTAGTAAAATCGGGCGTTAAACACTACTCAAAAAAAAAAAAAAAACATTTTAATCAAAAAAGGGGTAGAAAATTAATAGGACGGTAATAAATTACCCCTGTCTTTCGTTTAAATGTTTATCAAAATTAAGCATAATATGTAAAATTCTACGAAACCAACCTAACAGTAAAGGTGAAAAACCGGAAAAGTAAAACAGTTGTGAAAAGAAAATGAATTCAGAAAAAGAAAGCAGTAACAATTGCATTATAAACAGGAAGAAGGTATTACTTGTTGATACAACATTTGTTTAGACTATAAAGGTATACATTGTTTGAGAAAGAAGGCTCAAAATAAAAGATATCATCATGTGACGCTCTAAATAATATTACTAAGTTGGTATGCAAGAACCAAAATGCTACTAGATTAACCATTAATCGATAGTAATAGTACCTCCGGTTCTTAACTTAATATTTAGGTACACATTACTTAAACTACCGAATGTGCCAAAAATGTATACTCTTTTAAAAAATGTATACTCTTTTTCATAGTAGACATCGATTTAATATATTTCAAAGTTGGACCGAAAAACAACTGTAATGTGTAGCATGATGTTCTATAAACAGATGTGACTCACATACATTATGATAGCGTTGTTACGTCACAGGTAAATCAACAATGAACAAATGAAGCCAAGATTATCGTATGATGTTCTATAAACAGATGTGCTCACATTACGTTATGCTAGCTTGGTTACAACAAAATAGAGCCTGTTAACGTTTGAACAGCGGAAAGCAATTTTGAAGTGGTGTTGGAATACCGACAATGTTGTTGAAGTTCATAGGCAAAGGAGACGTGTGTACAGAACAGAACCGTCAACGCGAGTAACAATTGCACGCATTCGAGATAAATTTCAGATTCACGGTACCATATGCACAAGGGCAGATCTGGGAGACGTCGCACAGCTACAAACCCCGCATCCTCGGCAATGGTTTTGGAACGTTTTGAGCACTCACCGCAGAGCACTCACGAACAGGTTCGATCGAGTTTCCAGCACGTTCTTCGGAACTCCGTTGAACTTCTACCTATTCGGAACTCTTTGGGATGTTGTATACCGTAGAAAACCAGCTACACTGGCAGCACTTCGGGAAGAAATTGAAACAGCATGTGCTGCAATCCCTGAGGACACTTTCGCAAACGTTGCTCAATCAGTATGTCAATGTACTCAGAAGTGTATCGACGCCGATGGTGGGTGTTTTGAGCAACTGTTGTAACTGTAACAGTCTAAGATGATTAGTGATCATAATTTTCTGTTTGTGTGAATTCAGTTTTGTTACGTTAACACAGTTTTTTTCTTTGCTTGAAGTGTGTTTACATTTTTGGCACCCTCTGAATTTCAGATATATAACATTGTGTGATATTAAAGCACTAGAAATTTAAAATAAGAAGGATGTATTAAATGTGATTTTTGATGTTAGGTCAAGATTTCAAATTAGAATTAGTTATGAAACATTTGGAGTCACGGCCGGTACTTAAACCACATATCTTTGACTTGTTGTACCGATGCTCTTTATTTGAGCTACATCGTTTGTCCTATCCCGAATCTCCCCCATAAGAATCTATATTTTCTAAGGTTACTTTGTTTAAGAGAATATTCCTAAGATATGACTCGAAGCCTGGGAGAAATTATGCTTGACCCAGGTTTTATAGTTAAACACACCATTAGCCTCCAGTTAGCCTAAAATTATTCAGAATCAAAATTAGATAAATATTTAAGGAGACGGCTTGATTCGAACCACTGTTTTTCGACTTACCTTGGCGATACCATTCCATCTGAGCTACCGTGACCTAACTGAGCAGAGTGCCTAAGGCAGTAAGCTTAGGGCTTGTCTTAAGACTGGCCATCCTGATCATGGGCTTCTGCATGCTTTCTCCTGGTCACTCTGGCATCAGTTATAGGGCCGTATGACGTAGCGGTGACTTGTTCTCAGGAGAAAGTTTCTGTACCAGCGTTTTGCGTGCGGTAAAGTAGGTGGGGGACGTTCTGGGCTCGGGACATCTTGGTACGGCTCTGTAAAGTTAGGGACCCCAGAGCGCCCGTGCATCGCCCTTTGGGTTCCTAGCCCCTCGGTGTATCTTCATCTCTTATTCTTCCTCTTGGGAAAGTGGATATAACAGAGCCGTTAAGAGTTCCAATTACCTCATCCTCTTGCTAAAATCGCGAAACTCACTCTTAGTCACCTCTTAAGGATATCATCTCCGAAACGAGAATTTCTTAGAGATATTTAGAGAACACACATTCAAATAGCGCAGATGCACAGTTGAGGCCGGATAGGACACGGTGACTCAGATAGAAGAGTATCGGCACGGTAAGTCGAAGGTTCTTGATTCAATACCCAGGAATGTGCTAATTTTTTCCCTGATTCTTGATTCTAAATGAATATAATATATTTCCCAAACAATAACAATACTTTTTAAAATAATTAAATATTGATTATTAAAAATTACTAAAAGCTCTCATACTTAAGCTGGTAAATAATATATTAACTAAAATTTTTAAATCAGGAGATACTTAACTTTCTACAAAAAGAAGCTTACATTCTTTTGTATGCTGTGGGCTTTTTGCAAAAAGTATATCTACCGAACATAACAATTACAATAAAAAAAATAACACATACCATATACGTTTCAAGTTAAGACCAATATTTAATTTAATAGTTCTGGTACTTGTAGTAATAATATTTCAGGAGATATTCACATTTATGCAGCAAGCGAATGTTGGCTTTAACAACAGCAAGATACAAGTATTCTTAAAAGTACTCATAATTATAAATACATATAACTTAAAACTATTCTTTGTTACACACTTATATTCAATTTTGTCATTTTTATTTACATTCGATACTTTAAATCTATAGTTTTCTGCATAAGATATTTGGAATAAGTAATATCACGAGAGGGTATGAGATTACTGATAAATTCACGGATGTATTGAGTTAGGAATATTAGGACTATTGCACAAATAAAATAAGAATTTAAATATATTTCCTCCAAACTTCGCATACAAAATTCTAATAATTGTATATTTGTACTTAACCTTTACAGTAATTGTCAGTACTGCCAATAGAGAAGAACAAAATACAAGTTTGGGACTATTTCATAAATAGAATAAGAACAGAAGTAATATATATAAAGAGAGAGAGCGAGAGCGAGAGCGAGAGGTGCCAAAAATATATACACACTTCAAGAAAAGAAAAACTGTATTACATAACAAAACTGAATTCACACAAACAGAAAATGATGAGCACTAATCATCTTAGTCTTTTACATTTCAACAGATGCTCAAAATGCTCAACATCGGCATCTATACACTTTTGAGTACGTTGAACTACTGATTGAGCAACGTTTGCGAAAGTGCCCTCGGCAATTGTAGCACATGCCGTTTCAATTTCTTCCCGAAGTGTAGCTGGTTTTCTACGGTATACAACATCCTTAAGAGTTCCCCATAAGTACAAGTCCAACATGAGTTAGATCCGGAGAATGCGGAATACATATCTCCATTGCTTTGAACTTAAACAGCATTCTCGGTTTTCCAAGACCACTTCAAAATTGCTTTCCGCTGTTCAAACGATTATTTTGGCTCCATTTTGTTGTAGCAACGCCAGCATAACGTAATGTGAGTCACATCTATTTACAGAACAGCATACGATAATCTTGCCTTCATTTGTTCATTGTTGATTCACCTGTCATGTAGCATCCCTACATAATGTTTGAGTCACATCTGTTTATAGAACATCATAATACACCTTACTATTGTTTTTCGGTCCAACTTTGAAATATATAAGTAGATATCTACTGTGAAAGTGTGTATACATTTTGGCACTCTCAATATATATATATTTGAAATTTGAGCACGAATATTAACACTTGTATACATTGTTATTCTGAAACCTACCACGGGTGACCAAGGTCGTTAAGGTGCGGCCTTTTGAGCGGGAGGTCTGGGATTCGAATCCCGCCAGGACCGTGCTCCCTGACTGAGGTTTTGTCCAGGTTTTTCTCAGTCCTCATAAATGGCAAATGTCGGAGAGGTACCCTAAACTTAGGCATCAAACGTTTCCTTCCTTAAAAACAAATTCTTTCCTAGTACACCATTTCATCTCATGTATCATCAGTGTCACAGCCTGTGGTGCCTCAGTAGTTAAAACGGGCGTTAAAACTACTCAAAAAAAATCATAAACCGTGAGACTGAAATGGACAGAAGTCATTTGCAATCGATACCGTTCGACTTTCTAATTCCAATTGAGAGAAAAAAAAAAAGGATAACATTTTATCATTCTTAACAAAGTGTTTATTAACATTAAAGTTTGCTAGCAGGTATGGTTATATAATTTATAAAAAATTTTCAAACTCTTTTGTTGAATACGCAAAACAATAAAAATTTAATTAACATAAATTAATTAACTGTACAAATTTGAAAACACAGTTATCAAATTTGAATAAAGGGGATGCAGTCTGATTGGATACAAAGGACATTAGTTAATTTGTAGATGAATATGTTGAAGCAGAATTCTGTACTTTATTGAGTATTGCCAAATGATGTTTTTGATTTATCTTGGTGTATGGTTTAAGAGCAGAAGCGTTGGTGTGTCTCCCGTTAATTTCATTAGTTCTTGTTCCTTGATTCCAGCTAGTGCCATATTTGATACAAGAGTCGATCGACTGAAGTGGTTTGTTATTTTCCTTCTTTTTGTGTCCAATATAACTTTCTCTGCTGACATTTTGGTCTATTTAGTCAATTAGTTAATTCCAACTGAACAGTTCTTGTGCCATAACCCGCTCTTGGGACTGAGAAAGAAACGACCTATTTTCACATTTATACCGAGTTTTCCCATCAACTATGTATATAATCTAATAGGGCATTTGTCTGGGTTTTCTTAACTTGGAGTAAGACATTTAGTATCCGCTACTTGTGATTACCACCCTGGAATGTTTTCAAAAATATGGGATCATATATTTTTCTTCCCTTTGGAGTTCATTATATTTTATTTCGGCTTGGAATTAATGAATCAGACACTTCAGTTTTTTCACCATGCCACGCCATGCCAGTTCCAATGAAGCAATTTGAAAATTTTTCATTTGTAGGCCTATGGGTGTATTTTCATTACAAGTATCATTAAGGGCATATATTCGTTAGCTTCCAATTCAACAGAACTAAACTTTCTTTTTTTTTCTGGTGCTTCTTGCAGTTCTTTCCTCTTTGCATTTCTTTCATCTCAGGCACTTGTGAATTCCACATCGAAAAATGGGTTAAATGTCCGATTATTTTCACCATTTTTCTTGAACCATTTTTGCTGTAACGTTCCACACAGTTTTTAATATTCGCTGTCTCCTCTCCATTACTCTTTCTCATATTGATCGCCCAGTCTTTCAAAATTGTCGCAATACCTTCAGTTGAGGTGTCTGGTAGAAGTTCGTGCTCCTTTTCACTAACAAATAAGTTAATCTGATTCCGCACAGTGTCTCTATTTCTTTGTATTCTGTGGGTTTAAATGATAAGATCAATTTGCACATTTGACGCATCATCAAAACGTTTTGAAGAACCTTCCATTTTGCAATATGATCGTCCATGCTTTTTTGCTATTAATAATTTCCGGACCACCTCTAGTAAAAGTGATCAGTGATGCATGCTCAGGAATTATATAGTGGTGGCATAGAGTTGGCTACACTGATCACAAGACAAACGCACGTCACGTGATAAAATGGATTTGATAATTTTTGGGGGTATTTTCCTTAATCCTGCGATTGGTCATAATTCAAATTTTGTTTCGTTTCATTAATCAATTTTAAGATGACGTCACATGAGTGGAATAGTCACAAGTAATATCTCAAGAGAGTCTGAAATTACCGATAAATTCAGGAAAGTAGTGAGTGTAAATCTCAGATCCTCGAGAGATATTTATAAGGACTATTTAATGAAAAAATAAGAATTTAAATATAGTTTCCGCAAACTTTGCTTACAATATTGTAATAATTGCACATTTGTATTATGAAGCTGAACTTTTTCAAGCCAACTTGCAACAGACGAATGTCGATTATCAGTAATGCCAGAACCAAATACGACTTTGGGACTATTTCGGAAATAGAATCAGAATAAAAGTAATATATTTGAAATTCGCGCACTCATTGTTATTATAAAATATTATTTTTCTCATGAATACCTATCTTTTTGGGAACCGCGAGACTGAAATAGATGGAAAGTCGACTACTACAGTTGCTACAGTTCCATTTACTAATACCAACTGAAAAAACAAAACAGGGAAAACATTTTGCATTCTGAACAACGTGTTTATTAAGATTCATGGTTGCTTAGGCAGATATTGTTACACAGTTTATAAAATGATTTCAGATTCTTTGGCTGAATACACAAAAACAATTGCTTGAGTGAAAATACATTAATTAATGGTTGAAAACACAGAAAACTGGTCAGTGTTGCGTGTTCAGGAATTATATAGCCAAGGTATAGAGTGCCTACACTGACCACAATACAAATATACGTCCAGTAATAAAATGGATTCGATAAAACTTCTAGATAATTTTATTGCTATATCGGGCTGTGATTATTCAAAATTCAAAATTTTGTTTCGTTTCATTGGTCTATTTCACGTCACATAAGTGAAATAGTTACTAAAAACAAGATAATCTAAAGAACAACTTGTATCGTAACCATGCAAAAGATACCTGCACCACCAAGTTTGAAAATATTATGGGCTGTAGAGCAGAAACATTATCGTTACTGAAGCTGTGCAGTTTTAGTGACTGGGGCAATATCCGCTTCGTGTAAGCAAATGGGTCCCTTCTCCATGATGTGCTGAGTTAACACGTTTTAAGCACGTAAGGTGGCGGCACTTCAAAGAAAAACGTCTGCCTCACGTAGAGCTATAACATATTAGCGTCGATAAATAACCCCAAAGTATTAAGTTCCTATAACCGTCGAATTAATTGTACAATTACAACTATAATTTTATCACTCCTTTTCGTACCCAAGTTGTAATCTTTTTTTCCTTCTAGGTGCACACTTTCGTGTTGCTTGATACGACCCATTAAACGTAATCAATTAAGTTTAGGACCGTGTTGGTTTTATCGCCTCTTGTAGGGGGATCGTAAACTGTTCAGAGATTGATTACCACGTTTAACCGTGTGTATAATGTTGATGACTACAGACATTCGCTGAAAGATAGTTAATGTAAAGGAAATAGAAAAGTGTTCCAACAAGTAGTAGAGGATGCAGCTCCAGAATTATCCCACAGGACATGTAAGAAACTAAGTCAACAATATTTTGTTTTAACTATTTCTTTTCAACAGTATGATTACAGGAAGATAAGTATTGAAAAATCTCCTGAATATTATTAAACTTAAATAAACTGTCATGTTCATATATTGGCTTTCTACCATAGTAAATACTGATGTAAATATGTTCGTATAAAACAGTATAAAAAAGGATGCCCTTTATCGTCTATTTTGTAATATACATTTGAACTACACCATAGAAAACTGGCTGGACTTTTAGACAAAATTTAAATTGACAGGTCTACGATAGAAAACTTTTACAAAGTTCTAGCTCTCTTTTATGTATTTTTGTATGCTGAAGTGAAAATTGACATTAAAAATGGCACATCATGTTCCATAAAATTATGTTGTAATAACACTTATGTGATTTTGCTGCATCCATAACCCAGTGCTCTAATGTCAATTTTTATGAACATCAGAAAGTTGTGACTGTATCAGGTAGACTATGGTTGATCTAGAAAGGTGTGACTATGTTCATATTAGTATGAAGAAACTATTGTTTTATTTCCGTAACGTTAGTGAGTTACGCAACATGGCTGACCTTGGTTGCATTACTTCCCCAGACAACTTTTGCTATATTTATGGTGAGTTAAACATGAAAGGAGCATTATATATTTCATTAGAAAAGCTTAAAAAGCCTATTTTTGAGTGAAAATAGAAGATGAAAACAAAATATGGTCGCCAGGCATAGTATCTTAGCTTGTGTTGAAGATCTTAGGAAAGCATTCAGATTTGGTGTTCCAATGATATGGAGGGAGCAGAGAAATCATAGTGATGACTGCTATGTTGTTATATTATGGAATATAACTCTAAAAAATAAGAAAAGTATTTCATATCCAGCTAACATTTCATCTGCTGTACGTCCAGTTCCTCACGGTCCACAGGTCCTTTCCCTGAAGAAATGGTGAAGAAAAATTTCAATGTGATATTGACAGTGGAAGTGCTCGATTGTGTACCCAGTTTGAACTCAATGATTTAATTAGAGTTTAAGAATTTCCCAAGGAAAAAACCGAGGTCTTATGGTCTAGATTAAAAGAAAGGAAACCCATTTGTTACTGATTACTATACTGTGTAAGCTACCTGTTTTTCTACTACTAATTAATTCATACTTTTTATTTTAATGTTTCTAAATAGTTCACTATATTTTCCTCTCTTGTATTCTCTATTTAATATTCTTTTATTATTATTTCTGGCTGTAAATAATCTCGGCATTTCTCCATAGCTCTCTCTTCAAAACGTAACTTCCGTACAACTTAACGCACAGTGTATCTTGTTATCCTCACCTCTACATATGAAACATACATCTGTATATTTATAATCGTTTCTTAATACCCTAAATTTCATCACAATCGCCGTTGTCCTTCCAGTTTATTTATTCCTAATTTACCACGTATATGCACAGATTTTTCTCTTCTTTAGGGAACTATTCTCCATCAGAGTACTAAATATGCAACTAGAAGAATCAGCCACAATGAGACTGTTGCTAGATAAAATAAAAGTATATTGCCACAGAAATGAAATATAATTAAATCAAATATTAATTGAAATATATATTTTCATAATACGATGATTATATAAAGTTAAAATCACATAGAATGTACGTAGTTTTCTACAGAATAATTTATATAGAACTAACACATTTACTTCACAAATACTTCAAATACAGAATATATTTGGCAGATTATTAACCTCTATAGAAAATGTTTAAAATGTCCTCCCTCCTGCATAAGGTATAACATAATATGGCATTCACTGTGCAAAATCCTTATTTATTATCCATCACATGGTTCACAGATGAAGTATGGTTCTATTTATGTGATTAGAATAACCACATAGCTCACGCTATTGGACTGTCCAAAATCCACATGTCATTCATGCAGCACCTATGCACTCAGTTAAAGTTTGGGTTTAGTGCTAAATATCCGCGCAAGAAATAGTAGAACCAATTTTTGGACCAAACTTTGGACAATGTAAAGCTGGGTCATGGATATTTTCAACAAGATGGCGCTACATGCCATACCTCAACCAATTCAAAGCGCTAATTGAAATTTTATTTCACTCAGATAATCTCCAAGAAACTGTGGCCATCGATATATTCTGATGTGGCAATACCTGACTTCTTCCTTTGGGGTTACTTAAAGGTCAGAGTTTACGCCAGATGCCCCCGGACATAATGATCTGAAGCAAAAGGTTACTCAGCAGATTAATGATATTGACAACACAGTCCTCTAACAAGCGGCCAGTAACATGAAATGACGTGTCAATTTGTTCCTTTTGCAGGAGGAAGGACGTTTTCAACATTTTATATAGTTTTTTGAATAGTGTTTAACGCCCGTTTTTACTACTGAGGCACCACAGGCGGTGACACTGATGATACATGAGATGAAATGGTATATTGGGAAAGTATGAAGGAAACGTTCCAGCCTAAGTTTAGGGTACCTCTACGGCATTTGCCATTTATGAGGACTGAGGAAAACCTGGAAAATACCTCAGTCAGGGAGGACGGTCCTGGCGGGATTCGAACCACAGACCTTCCGCTTAGAGTCCGCGCCTTAACAACCTCGGCCACCCGAGGTGGTTTCTATAGAATTTCATAATCTCCGTAAGATATATTATATTTGAGATATAATAAATAAGTTATGGCTAGCATCGTTCCTTTTAAAATGAATTAAAAAATGAGTTAGCTATATATAATTCTGTTTTACAAATTATAAGGGATTGCACTTTAATGTAGATGGACCAGTGAAAATTGAAATAGTCAGGAAAAGATTTAATTTTGCTCCCAAGGAGAATATTAACTAGCTAGGTTGCCAAATTAATGCTTTTGGAATTCATACAAAATATCTTTGAATCTATTGGATATATTGGATCGCACTGAAGCACATGCGTTGTTTTGGAAATAATTAAGCTACTAAAACCGAAATAGAGTTAACTGTAAATGAGACGTATGTAAATTATGTCATAAAAATTTTACGGAAATATCTTTTTCGACTGACAGGAGAAGTATTTGGGGCTCAAAGCTGCATGAGCAAACATATTCAAGCTAAGATGCGGTCGAAAAAATGGCGATGTTGTCCCCTTCCGTATTAAAGTACAATTTTGATACGATGATTAGCGTAAAGCAGTTGCGAATTATCCTGTGAAGTTTGGTTTTGAACATACGGGAAGCGCAATTTAGAAATTAAATTATCTCTATGACACGTACAGGACGAAACATATTACTTAAATACAAGAGTTAGTATGGAAGAAAAGACAACGATATCCATACACCCATTATCTAAAGAAGGTGCGGCTTTTTAATGAAGTATTCGAAGCACAGTGAACAGGTACAATGAAACTCTTGGCAATAGCCAATTCACTGCACACACTATCTTCTTCCAGAGATGCACACGCCAACAATACATCAAAAGATACTTCAACTTTATGGTCGAAGTGATGAACATAGTCCCACAAGTGCCTTCTGCCAGGCTTATAAGTTGGAGCGCGCATTTAGTTGTACGAAGGCTGTTCAGTAAATAGTGATTATTTTTTTGACACCATACTTTACTAATATTGATATTTTTTGGCAGTCTTTCTCAAAGAAGTCACCGTTGTATGCAATGTACCTAACTCTGCGTTTCTGCCATGTCGGAAACCATTTTTTGACAGGTCCTTTAGAATTGTCTCCGCAGCATTTATCACTGATTCTGTTAATGGGAAATTCCTCCCATGAAATCGTTTCTTCAGTCTCAGGAAAAGGACAAAGTCACATGGGGTTAAATCTGGACTATAGGGAGGATGAGTAATACACTTCATGTTGTGACATTCAGAAAAATATTTGCACTGTGCGATCGTGCATTATCGTGGTGTAGCATTCAGGTTGTTGCACGAAAATATGCTTTTTGCGTGTGATATGTCCTTATAAAGTTTGGAACATCTTTGTAGTTTTGCTCAGATACAATTATGTGTGCAGATACGACATGTTGATAAAGCTTTCCTTGATTATTGAAAAATGAGATGACCATAGCATTCCCAGCAGAAGCTACCACTTTTGCTCTTTTTGGTGTTGGTATTGATGAAGATTTCCACACAGAGGTTTGCTGTTTACTCTCAGAATCTACAGTTTCATCAGCAATGATTCTTTAAAAGAAACTCTACATTTTCCTTTATCATCATCTTCAACTGTATGTCAACCTGCACACGAACGTCTTTTTGTTCGGAATCAACAATGCACAATACATCTCATGAATAACTTATCAGTTATCAATGGGTGGATAGCACAAATTGAAAGTTTCAGAATTTATAAAAGCTTTCTTAATTCAGCGATTCTTACTCACAATAACAGCAGCGGTGTTAAATATTCAAACTGAAACGTCGATCCCCCGTCTTTTTGAAATTAATTGCCTTCCCTCTTTAAATATTTTAATCCGTCTTCAAGCTCTGCTATAGAGAAAAATAAATTTCCATGGGCTTCCTCTAGCATTGCATAGCCCTGAGCTGAAGATTTGTTGAGACAAAACAGAATTTCAGGGTAACTTCATAGTGTCGGCTCCAGTTTGCTATGGGCGGATCTGAACATCTCAACTTGCACACCTCTTACAGGCGGGAACCGGAAGTGACAATGAAAGTAATACCACGTATTAAGCTAAAGAAATATTGTACATTAGAGAAGATTATATAAAAGGGAAAAGGTATATAATCGTTTTATTTATTTTTAATTCGTCTTTTTATTCTATAATGGTTATGTTAATTATTAGACCAAGTATTATTAGAATTTTATTGTGCGAATAAGAATTCTAAAAGAATTTCCTAATATTTTTACTCAAGTTCAAGCTTGCTTAAAATTTAACGCGAGAAATTACGCCTGTAAAAATGAATGATTGTTCTTTATTGAACAGCTCTCATAAACTGCCGAATGCATTTTAATTAAGAAACAACATTCAGAAGTGTTCCGAATTTATTCCTTAAAGAAATATACATATCGAGATTGGATATATTTCGTCGTCTTTTATGAAATCATTTTTCTTTGAATTCTCCAAAGATTTTCATAAAAAACATTAGTTGTAAATGTTTCTGCCTTGCAACCTTTAGGCCAAACTTACTGTTTATTTCTTGAACACAGACGCATAAAATTTTGCAAGTCTTCCATTCATTGAAACGAAGAAAATTGTGGTGTGGCTATGCGTTGAGCTGCCGTGTTCCTGTGATATGTATTAGAAATTCTCTAAAGCAGAATTAAATGTGAAGGTATTTCATAAAAGCTTTGAGTGAAATTCCAGACATCCCGTTAACTATCATAAAACCCAAGATCGTGGGTTCAATCCCAGCCAGGACCAATGAATTTTTTTCGGGCGTAAAAACCCTAAATATAAAACCATGGGTCTCTTGTCATACATTTACGGCACGAAAAAGAACCTCAAGCCTGAAAAAAGAGGCCTCTGAGCAAATTTTTTCGGCCGTTCACTCCATTTGAATGGGGCACTGATGATCTGAGATGTTAAAGAGTGTCTGTAAATAAACCAAATAAAAAAAATGTATCATATTAGCATCATATTTATTACTAGCTCTAATTGCAATTTATATATATTGTACCCCAAATTTGCTTATTTTAACCGATTATTTAAAATTAATTGGATTTTTGAGTTTATGTTCATTCCCTGATATTCTTTTAATTTTTCAGTGAACTTACGCCCGAAAGTTGTTCCTTTGTTGCACGAATGTTATTTATTTCCGTTTCTAATTTTATATAAGTCTAAATAGTGCTTTGAATTTGTACAGTTTTTATTGCCCTGGGCTCTAGTTAGCAATTAGCCATATTACCTGACCTTCTCGACGTCTTTGTTTCACATATCTTTTATGACTGCTATTTTCTTTTCCCTACTTTCTGTTCATTTTACTTTTTAACGTTTCTTTGGGGGCTAGGGACTCAAATATTAGTTTGCAACTTACATTAAATGGATGTTTAGTAGAGTTGCATTAATTGTTAATAATAGTATTATTCTTTGTCAAGGCTTTCTATTGCTGCATGATATGTTGTCTCTAATGTGCTTGCTCTCCTGTCGTTTTTTGTTGTAGATGATTCATATTCGCCCTGAAAACTACTTTATTGACTTGTTGAACTGTGTTTTAGGTTTGCAAAACTCCAATATCAAATTCTCTCTATAGTTTGGTTCCACTGTGTCAGCCAAAAGGTACGAATTACATATTTTCTTATTCCTTCCGTAACTGTATATCCAGGGATTGGTTGGTCTCCTTGCGACCTTTATGAGCGTACGTAAACACTTCACTTGATTGACCTGCTCCTAGGCTGACAGCCAACTGAGACAGTTTGTACTCCATAATTGATTTACCTTAAAATTATACTTACTAAACATCAGCTAAACATACACGGAAAAGTAGAATCATCGTGGTTCGCGGTTCGTAAACTTCACGTTACTTGCATCCATAAACTCAAAAATGTTCCTTATTAGCAATATATTAATAGATACCTGGATAGCGCTTTTTTACACTATTTCCTCCTGTTCTTTTATAATATTCTGTCGTAGGCAAATTCATATCGAAGGTGAGGCAGTTCAGGTCTGAAAAGGCTGAAAATCTGGGTGTGGGGGAACTAAAATGAATTTAAAAAAAAAGTATGTATAGATGATATTGTGTTTACTTACTCCACTGACAAGGAGGAAGGCGTTCCAATTTCTGTACGTGTATATAAAGGTAATTATGAGATTATTATTATTATTATTATTATTATTATTATTATTATTATTAAAGCTGTTATCTATTTTAACTACGTTAAGCAATGAAGTTATTTATTTGTTTATTTAAGTAATACACAATATAAGGTGAACCCGTGCGAAGGTTGCAAAGTTATTAGTATGTATGTTAATTTGAATAAAATACACTCATTCGTTCTTTCTTTTCATTCTCTCTTTCTTTGTATTATAATTTATTATGTGCGTTATACATTTAGGTTGGCTGTCTTTTAATATTTAGGACCAGTTTCTTGGATACATTTATTATATTTTGTACTTGTCTTCTAAACCCAAGATCGCTGGTTCAAACCCGGCTAGAATCGATGAATTTTTGTCGGGCGTGAAAATCCTAACTATGGGATTCGGAAGGGAAGTAAAACCGTGGGTCCCGTGTCGTACATTTACGGCACGATAAAGACCTCAAGCCTGAAAAAAGAGACCTCTGAGAATAATTTATCGCCGTTTCACGCCTTGAATAGAACGCTGATGACCTGAGATGTTAAAGAGCGTCCGTAAATAAATCAAACCAATCAACATTTATTATGCTTGAATGTTTATAGATACAGACCACATCCTTGATCTAGTGGTTAGCGTTGCCACTGCTGGCCGGAAAGCCCGGATTTGACTCCTGGTATCTGCTCGGGTCCACCCAGCCTCTTGAGGAAATTGGGAACCTGCCTGATGTAGAGGTGGGGTTCTTCGATAACGAAAGCCAAGTGAGAGAAGACCTGGGGGGGGGGGGGTGCCGGCATACTGATTACATGCTCCTCTGCACCACTGCCCTGCATCAAAGAAGTCGTATGACGGAGATAGAGAAAATAGGGTTCGCTGAGGTAGGCTAAAGCTCACCCCGGGCTGTAGTGTTAAATGAGAAGAGAATGATATAGAAAGACCCAAAGCTACACAGAAATAGCGCTCTCGCAGAACGCGCCAGCACCAACAGCAAAACGTGGAATGACAAGTAAAGATGAATTAAGCCTCACTCGTTTGAATTGTGAATTCTTGCTCACATTGTATGTTAGTTTTACGTGTTTCAATCTGATCCTATAATTTGTACATATTTAAGGTAGATATTTAACAATACGAATATCAGAAATGTTCCCCTAAATCTTTAAATAAATTTGCCCCAACACTCGAAGAAGGTAAACGGATTAAAGTATCGTATTTGTGCTTTAATTCTTGGAAGTTACATGAATGTATTCATTCATATATATTTAATTTTATTCCAAATAAATGAATGGAAGCATTAAGGGTACCTCTCTGTAAATGAAATAGCTTGCTCCAGGATTTCAACGATACATCAATCTGTGTGTGTGTGTGTGTGTGTCGAACCCGCTTCATTTGGTATTCCTCAGCGTCGCGCCCATCTCAATACCTCACCTACTTGTCGTCTTCTGCCCTTGTACGCACGCGCGATAAGACCTTCTTGTCCTGCACTTGATACTGCGGATTCGATTAGGGTAATTGTACTCATTCTGGCCATTTTATTTTATTTCAAAAACTGGGAAAACAAGATTGGGTTACATTTGACAAATGAAATAACATTAACTAACCTTTCTAAAAGTAAAAGTCTACATAATGTGGAATAAAGATTTATTTAAAGAATCACAAAAAGAAATAAAATTTAATTAAAAAATTTTAAAATTGCATTAAACGCTCATTGTTTAGTTCATAGCTACCAGTGACTCTGGAAGTATTTAATTTATCAGAGAAGTCTTATTTATAAATAGTTATTTTAAGAGGTTTTTATTGGAAACTTGTGAACAACTGCTACAAAGTAATGCATTTGTCTTTCAGGTCCTCTCTGGATATTTGTGCCCTGTAGATTGATAATGTAAAACTGTCTTGACTGTCTGTCACTAATATTTCAACTGGCTACATTTGTTGAGCTTAAACGATCCTTTCTTCGGATCACTTTTAGTGTTATACTCATTAATCTTGATCGTCATCAGGAGAAAGCTATCCTAAACTAGAATTGTAATTATCTACAAAGTGAAAAGATATGGCAAGTCCCAACTACATGAATATTAATATTGACATTTTGTTTTAATTTTTCAATTATTATATTATTCATAACCTCTTAACTTCCAAGAAAAAATCTATTATTTATTTGTTCATGTTCTTTTTTAGTTTTTAAACTGCTTTCCTGTGATAATTTTGTTCCATTTGTTAAATTGGTGGGATTTTATTATTATTATTATTATTATTATTATTATTATTATTATTATTATTATTCATAATTTAATTTTAGTATATGAACTCTTTACCATTTTCTTAAGATTCCTTTAAGTATACAGCTCCATGAAAATATTTTAGAATGTTCTCAAACTACGAGTAATATATTTTCAGAAATATTGGTGACTATATTTGAGATTCGCAAGAAAAAAAGGAATGCTATCTTTGTTTTATCTTCATTCATATACATAATAAATAGTGCTTGTAATAACATAACCCTGATAATAATAGTGTTAAGTACAAAATAAAAAGGTTAAAATATAGAGAGAGGGACTACTTTATTAAAACTGTAAATAATAATAAAAATATAATTTTTGAATGTTGAAAAGAATAAAAATAAGATTACAATAGTTAATACAATTGTATGGCTATATTTTGAAAATAAATTTAGCTATTTAATTACGTTAATTCCATCGAATGTAACGTAAGATATTCGTATTTTGATTCAAGTACTACAGAGTACAATCGAATGATAGAATCGAGGACATAGGTGCGCTTATCGCTCCGGTTTATGCATTTTCTGCATAAGAGAAAGATTTCTGAAAATGTTCATAATAGCCTGATATAAAATAACTGCATATTGGAGAGCCCAAAACTAAGATATGGTATACATACTCTTAGATCACGAACTCAGTCATAGTAGCTCCAGATTTACATTAAAACTTTTTGTGATTATTTTTATTCAATTATGAAATATAAATTAATAATTTGGAATAATTTCGCTAAAAGCGAGTTTTATACTACAAAAGAGAGAGATTTGAGTAAGTTGTGATGCTACAGTAAAACTTCATGTGAGGACCAATATAAAAATTAATATCCTTGTAAATACGCATTTTTGGGAGCTTTTATGTTAAAAATCAAGGACACGTAAAGTATTTAAAATATGCAAATACATTATATCAAATATAGACAAAAAAAAAAATCTTTATAGAATCATTGGTAATTTACTGTTTATTGCTATCGAAAGGGGATCCATTATGTAGGAGCATTAACTGTTTTCCCGAACAACTTCAAAAATAATAATAATAATAATAATAATAATAATAATAATAATAGTTATAATAATATTGTAATAACAGTTATTATTATTATTATTATTATTATTATTATTACTATTACTATGTGATGAACAAAATGCAAATCTGGTCTTATAGAGTACCAATGTCACAATGCCACAAGACTTATTTCCAAGTAAGAATGTTTAATAAACGATCATTTTTATGACATGTGAAGTATATTTTACAGATATATTTCAAATACCTTGACAAGATACTGCAATTATTCTTATTGATATAGTTAGATTTTTTCTGTAAATGAATACTTTATTATCCATTTATCATATTAAAACCTGACAAATATTTAATGTACTACAAAGCACCCTGTATAAAATACTATGTAAAGCAGATATTCTCTATGTTCAAAGAGCTTACATACATACATGGACTCTCAGAACAAATTAAATGATATATTATGGGGAAAAAACTGATTACAGTAAACCAACATTGTTTCCATAACCCTAACAGGTTTCTCAAGACAAATGGCAGTATTATATTCTTAGAGCCAATACTGAGGACGGTGCCGCCCCCAACTTTACTCTCACGACAATCTGGCTAATGAACAGAAACTCTAACCTTGAGAACATGCGGAAACATTAAAACAAGTTGAATAATTCTGGACTAGCATTTACATTAGAATAAAGTAGAGCTCTAAGGGAGAGTAGATGGGTAGGGAATGTTAGGGTGAAGTAGAGTAAGTAGATATTACTCTTGCCGTCTTAGTGGAGATTCTCTCTTTTTGAAGTGAATTAACGTTAGATTACAGAAATGGCAATAATGATAGTCATTAATTTTTATGTATATGTGTAAATGTATGATGACAAAGCTAGAGTGAATTTTATTTGAAATATAAGAAAGATCGATTTTAGAAGTGCCTTTGATGACGCTTGTCACTTTTATTATATTCAACTGTCATTCATAGCTGCCAATACAATAGTAGCCGGACGGGCCTGCCCCACCCCCCTCCGAATTTGCGCAGAGAAGGCTGAGTTCTCCCAACTTATATTTAATATTTGGTGATAAATTCTTCCAGATTTAGCCAAGTGTGTACGACTGGTTTCAATTGTTTCGATGTCAACTTGTACAGATATAAGGTCATTCTAGAGTTTTAGAAAGTTGAAGAATTACTGCACATCAGAGGTACAGAGCAGTTTTAACATAAATTACATTTTAAACTGACACCGAAACATAATTCACTCTTTGGATTTTAATGGTATATAGCCCATCAGTTCATCGAAAGAAATTATTTGCGATGACAGTCATTGGCCAGACTTTGGTTCTTAAGATTTTTATATCTTAAAATTATTTATTGATTTGCGAGTTTTCAATTTATAAATTACATTTGAACTAAATTTAATAATGCAGTTATTGAACAAATATATACATTTAATTTCACTTTACTACATATCATTAACTTATTACTTTATTTAGTTAACATTTACAAATTTTGTGCTTTGCTTACTATCACTGACATGTGCAGTTTCAAATTTCACAGAAGGATATTGATCCCACCACATTATATTACAGAACTCTGTGCCTATGCTATCGTCTATAAGAAACAAAGCACTGTGAGATTTAAACTACTTCCGTATGCATTTCAGCAATAAATTTAAAGCTTTTTAGCATTATTTTCATAACTTCTATATTGAAAACCATAGCGACTAATTCATTGTTTTATAATACTCGTCAGATGGCTGTGTTAGAGGCTATAAATTGGTTTATAAGATTATTGAACTCAAATTATTGTTTGTATAGGAGAATTCGCCGTTTTAACCTGTTCTATTTGAAAATTTCAGCTTTTGAAAACTGGAAGTGGAATAATGCTAATCTTCCTCCAGGTTTGAATACTATGTACTCGTCAAAGGCTTATAGCGATATATGGGATCTTTAGGGAAGGATGGCCGATTTTCCAGTACTTGATCCTAGCTCAAGTATTTACCGTTTGTGACTACGTTCCTGGGAGGAACGGATGAGTTGAGGAAGACACCAAGCACTAAGATTCACGTACGGTAACTGCGCGGACTTAGACGAGGTCTCTAACATTGTTTCCATATATATATATATATATATATATATATATATATATATCACTTCGACATAAGCGAACGTCCCCTCCAAGGAGTTTTGAGTCCCTCAGAGGGGCAGCTTCCATACCAAAAAATTCTTTTAAGCGCCAATCACCCTCCCAACGCACCAGTTCCCGTCGAAGGCATTTTCAACCCTGTAACGGAACCAACGGAATTAAATGAAATTGGAGAGTGGAAAATTATTTTGGAAAGAGAAGTTCCCTCTCAGCATCTGTGCAGGAAATATATATGTATACACACATTCTATGAGTATTATTTATTGCTAAGATATCTCTGGTATTTTAGACAAAGATTTCTTCATTTCATTTCCATTATAAGTAGCTTTAATGAACTACTTTGCAACACTATTAGATTTCCTTTAGCTGAAGGAAGTCTTCAGTAATCTATCATTACCGCCACGGGTGTCCGAGGTCGTTAAGGCACGGACTCGTGAGCGGGAGGTCTGGGTTCGAAAACCGCCAGGACCGTCCTCTATGACTGAGGTTTTTTTCCAGGTTTTCCTCAGTCCTCATAAATGGAAAATGCTGGAGAGGTACCCTAAACTTAGGCCTGGAACGATTTCTTCCTTAAAAACAAATCCTTTCCCAATATATCATTTCATCTCGTGTATCATCAGTGTCCATCGCCTGTGGTGCCTCTGTAGCAAAAACGGGCATTAAACACTATTCATTCATTCAACCTATCACAAATACGATCCTTATTTAATCATAGTTTAGATTTACATACTCATGAACACTTGACACAAATATAAGAATAATCAACTTAAAATAAGTAAAAATCACAAAAATCAAAAAGTAATTTGCCTATGGTACTATAACCTTGTTCGATTAATCTTTTATAACAAATAAATAACATGCCTTATTACACAAATTCGGGCTATTTTATGAAAAATTTTAACATATAATCTTCAATCTGAGTAACTGTAATAAACTAAGTTAAATGTTAAATATGAACGAAAAAGTAAAAATATTTTATCAGTAATAAAATAAGCTAGGGAGAACACATTCGCGTCCTCGAATTCTAAGAATGTTAAAGAAGATTAGGGATTTTGAATACCCTTCTTTTTTATTCGAATCCAACTTAAAACGTCCTTAAAACTTTGGAAAGTTTAGCTCAACTCCACTGGATTCTAATAGTAGCGTTCACTAATAAAAAACCACGAGATTGTTCAAATCTCCATATCACCAATATCCCCTTGTGTCGGCCCTAAGTGCCTCACGCCAGCTAACGGGTCTTCCAGAATTTTCTAGTAATGATATGGGCGTGCACTACGCTGTCTCGAAAATTCTCGAAACTAACTCTTGATAGTTCTGGATGTTTCTAGCAACTCGCGCCCAGATATATCCAGAAGTAGAATCCATCCCAAAGCATCATTTTCAGATTGGTGAACATAGTTCGAACCTAATGCTTTTCATTGACAAGATGCTGAGATGAAGAAACTGTGGTTTAATACAAACTTAATGAAACAGAATAACGGTTAGAAACATTTCGAAATTCTTTAACATTATTTGCCCAACAAAGTGTGCCTCTTTCAGGTGCGTATAAAACTACTAAGTTGTTCCATCTTCATTCTAATAATATTACTGCTGTAGCAGAAATAAAACTCTGAAGGCGCAGAATTTGCTGCTGGATTCCATTAAAATATTAATGTAAAAATGATTGTTTATTAAACATTCTTACTTGGAAATAAGTCTTGTGGCATTGTGACATTGGTATTCTGTAAGACCTGATTTGCATTTTGTTCATCAAATAGTATATGTGTGTGTGTGTGTGTGTGTGTGTGTTGCAAACACTTTATTATACTTTATATAATTTAATTAATAGTGTAAATATTTAGTATATATGCTAAAGTAATTATTTTAATAATTTTAATAATTTTTCGGATGTTAACTGTTTACTATAACTCAAGGCTAGCAGGAAAGAGTAACAGGAATACTAAATCACTGAGGTAACCAGAAGAGGAAAGACGAGAAGCTAGCTTTATTCTATTTTAACGACCCAGCTACGAACTAAGGGGTAGTTGGAATCTGAACTTTGCTCATTTAGGGGCGCCGATTTCTTTCGTCATGGCATCATTGGGTTTTAAGCAAGCCAACCATTTATGTATATTTTGAATTTTTTAAGTGTCGCGGGAGGTGTGCGCTTACATTTGTGAACCTCGTTGGCGTTAGTAATGCGCGCGAATTGGGAGCTTTGTAAAGAATATATAAAGAGATAGTTCCTCTTTTCACGGATGTTTGTCTTCAAGTCTTCAGTATACGGGTTCATGAGTTGCATCGTTGAAGTTGATGGCTTGCTCGCATAGAAAAATCAGTACAAGCTCTATGTGAGTCGCGGAACGTTTACATTTGGCCATTAGCAGACCAGTGACTCCAATATCCAGATGAAGTCCTTAAGACCAAAGTCGGATTCCAATTACCGAAGTATATTTAATCAGATTGCATGTAGGCCAAGGTCATAATACCGAATCCTATTCTCATTTTGTAAAAGAGCATTACGATGAATAAACCAAAGAATATACCGTCTTTTGTTTTTATTGTTACAACTAATATCCTCTCCCAGTTCTGTTGAGCAGTGACTCAATAAAATAGCGAGAAATACCCTGAGATGTAAGCAACAGCCAAAGCAATCCACATTATCAACAAGAATGCTTCAAAATTGGTGCCCAACGCGATGTTTCAATATATAATCCGCTTCAAAATTGGCGCCCAACATCGGGCTCTTCTGATACCCGGTGTGGGCCACCATACTAAACCATTTCAGCAGTTTACAATATTCGGGAGGATGATTTGAGACAAGTGTTTCAACATTTTCCAAATAAATCAAGCATGTCTCATATTGGAGGCACTTTGAGCATTTCTGTGAAAGTGAGGGCAATAATATTAATTACCATTTACTAATAAATAACTAAAGAACAAAAAAGCGCTTTATGATTCCAACTGCTCGATATCATTTCCCCCGGCATGTGACGAGACCTAAATTTTAGATTAGGATCTTGTAATAAACCAGTAGTTTTACTTTGAATGTCATCAGGGGAAATCTTTTTGAGGTAATTTTTCGTGCCGTAAATGTACAACACGGGACCCACGACTTTACGTCCCTTCCGAAGGAAGCCATACTTAGGATTTTTACGCCCGGGCTCGAACCCGCGATCTTGGGTGTAGGAGGCAAGTATGGTAACCACTACACCACCAGGACCGACTCTTCGCCCTTTGCAAATCCGATCTCTCTCGAGTGGCTATCATTGGTTCAGAGGTCTTAAAGACACTACATGCACAGCCTTTTAAAGATGAAGACGAGCAGTTATCTTTGGCCCAAGAGGATCAAGTAACTGAGGCTATTAAAATACAAAATGCAACCAACATAAGACAAATTCGGTTGTAGCTTATTTATTTTTCTGCTGTCTCTCATGTTTAATTTTCTAGGATTATGTCGTAAGATACATTTAATCTTACAGCGGTATCGTACACTTCTATTTCTGAAAGAGAGGGATGGTTAACTCGAATAAAATTTCGAGGATAAGAAAAAGCTTTTTCTCTGCTGTTAGCTGCCTGACAGTCTATAACATTGGATGGCGGATGGTACAAAACAAAACTAAGATGGGTTTTCTATCCACAGTAAGACCCAGTTGTTAAAGCTGCATTATGATGCCCGAAAAGCACTGTGTGTAACCTGTAACACTATTTGTATTATAATAGTATCAGATACAAGAAATATGATACTGCGCAACATTTCTGGCACTTAAGCCAATACTATGATGTCATTATTTCCATGACTGCAAGATGGGAAGTACCGAGTGTTGTTTCCAGCTTGATGATCCAAGTTCGCACCAAAGGCGTTTCCATTGACAAAAATCGAGAAAAAAAAACTAGGTTTTAAAGGAGGAGAAGCTTGATCAAATAGGAAAACAATTAGAAACTTATCCTCGATAGTCTGTAACACGATTAGCCCAGAAGTCTTCAGTGCGTATCAAATCACTCCGCTGCTACATCTTCATCCCAATAAAATGACTTTTATTGCATTGAATGTACAATTATTTTGTTCACTGTCTTCCTTATGTAATTCTTCGCTTGATTTGCTAATAAAAATTCCGACACTGTTATTTCACAATAAAAATTTATAAAATAGATATTTTGAGAGTGGTTCTGCGGTAAAGAACAGCAGGGCATTTTCCTTATATCCTTTGGGACTGCTTCTATTGGCCTATTGTTTAGGATATCAGTTTGCAAGTTAATCTGCTGTCTTAGGTGCTAAGAATATATTGTTTCTATTGTGATCTGAAGACAAGGATGGTCACCACAAACAATATGAAGTTTATAAGGAAAAATACTCTTATTTTTATTTCTAAACAATCTATGTGGTGTTGACGTAGTAGAGTATTGGTAGTACTACTAGTAGATAAATTTATAGGGAATCAAATAGAATACACTTAAAGAAAGAGAAAATTTAGAATACCTCAAAACTGTAAATAATAAAATTAGCATTCAAGTGGAAGAAGTACTACTCAAGTGATTGATTATTCATATCCTCCCTTCCTTTAACCAGGAAGTGTATTGCTTAAGTGTGATATAAAATACTATTTATACTATTTAAATTATATGAAATGAATTTTTGTCCTATATGATTTATTACTAGTAATGGATAAGTTAGTTATCACAGTGTACAGCAGCCAGTCCCTCATTGAACATCAGGCAGAACCCCGTAGCTTAGCTTACTAAAAATAAGGTGTTTCTTGACACCTGAATTTGCTTAACAATATATTTATATCTAAAATGGGTATTTTGGGGACACCAAGGAGCTATTTTCATTGTGCTTTAAAGCAGCTTGAAGTCCTCCAAAAGCACATTTATAAAAATGAGTGATTAACTTAAAATATTAATTAGTTTAGATATAAGAAAATGTTCATAAATATGAGCATGGCAATCGCGCTGTAGGTTATTTGTATTCTGTAGTGTGCTGAAGACAACTTGTGTTTCGGTTCGCTGGATCAACAAGACATCTCGAGGCTCTCAGAAGAGCTTCTTCATGATGCGACATGCATTTCATTGCAGTAGCCGTTTTGCCATTGAGTTGCGACGCATGGCTCGCTTGTAAATTGTTTTCGGTTCACTTGCCACGATGACATGACACGACCACGCGTGCCTCCCTCAGCATCATCATCCAATCTTCTGGCGTAACGATTCGATTTGTGAAGTGACAGCAGCATGGCACAGAATTCAATGAGCATTTTAGACCGCAGAAATAAGAAAATAATGCATTTCAAAAGTCAAGACACTTTCAAAACCTCTATAAATATACATGGTAGTAGTGGCGTTTTGTTCACAAGGCATGAGCTTTATAGTTATGCTGTGCACTCAGCAGAAAATCCTGGAAGATGCTCTGAGTTAACTGTATTTGATGCAATATGTATATTACGTGAGAAGAATTTTTCCACATAACAAATCTTTTGTCGTACAAGCTTCTGAAATGTAGATATATTTACTAGGACAGCAAATTGATTGCCATTCTAAATCTTCTCGTTGCATTGGTAATTCTTTTGTGCCCTTCTTAACAATTGACTAGCCAGAAGAGTAAGAAAGAAATGTTATTTTAAACAGAATAAAAGAATAGAATAGCTCACAGTTTATTAAGGACGTGTTCTGTTACATTTCGAAAGACGCTTTATGATAAACAATAAATCAAAACAACTGAAGACAGATAATTGATAAAATGTTCTTATTTTCTTCTTTCTTCTTTTCTTTTATTTCCAATATTAGTAGGCTTTCGAGGATTTTGAAAATAGTGATTTTTAATACCTCAACGGTTCATTGGAAATGAGTTTTCAAAGTTGCGCGGTTATACACAGTGAAGCCATTTATGGTGTAGGTTGATAAAGTGCGGCCACATACTGGGAAAGGTCATTAAAGGTCGTGTAACACATGTGCAGGAAGCAGCTTTACTTATTTTAAGGGAGTCTTTATCAGCGAGTGGTGTGCATTAATGTATTACTTTGTGCTTCCATTGAGCGCAAAATGTTTGCTAATTGTCCTTCGTTACTGCAACAGTCCTTAGGTCCCCCTCCCACGGAAATATAAATATATTACAATACGTATGTCCTAAACTTCATCATTATATTTTATGCATTGTAATTAGTATTATAGATATCATGCATGTGTATATGTGTATAATATGATATAACTTTAAGGTGTTATTTGTATCTAGTCAAAAGGGAAAGTATCTGGTGTTTTCTTTTACGGTAGATCGGAAAGCCAACGAGTTTATAAATCTGTATCGATAGCTAGAGTAAGCCCAGGGGTCGAGGGTGATGCCATTTTTAAAAGCCTTGCCGTTGGAGGGTTAATAAATCCAAGGGCTTTTAAATTCATTAGGGCTTCGAACCTGACAGGCCGTTGTACTGTTAGACCTTTAACTAGCCAATGTCAACAAGAGTTTCAGACTTTCAAATAACAACGAATGTCATGTGCTGGCAGATGAATTTAAACCAGCCAATAGTAAATGTACATTTTAAACTTATAATCCAATGCGCGAGACGGGCTCGTGCGTATGTGACCCCGTGGCTTTCTGAAGCCAACAATTATTAGATATGAATTTAATATATAAGGAGGCGTTTGCTGGAGGCGTCTGCAATTCTCAGTTATCAGTCGGTTAGGCAGTACTTCATTTCACGCAGTTTCAGATCAGTTGAACATAGTGACCCAGTTTCAGATCAGTTGAACATAGTGACCTAGTTTCAGATCAGATAACACAAATTCTAATTCAGTTCGCGCAGATCAACGCAGTTAGAGGCGGTCCAAGCAGACGCTTCAGTTTAAGTAACGCGTTAAATTTCACATTCTTCTGGGACACTTATAGTCGTCTGCAAGTTTTACACGCGGCTAGACACACTCATTGTTAAAGTTTACACGCTGCGACACATGCATTTCTAAGTTCTATGCACGTCAAGATATATGTAGAGATATTCATAATAAATTCAACTTCATACGCTGTTCCCATATTCAGTTTATATGCGTGGAAGTCACGGCAGCCATGTAGATAAATTATATCGTAAGAAAAACACCAGAGAGTATACACAATATGTCTGATCGTGCGGGTATTTATATTACTGGTCTCCTCTTCCACTCCTGTTGAGTACGAATCAACAAGAAGCCAAATAGTCCCCTGAGGAATTGTCGTCACCAAAGCTTAAACAACAACACACCTAAACCGCCTCATAATTAGACATCGATAATGTGAGGCCAACAATAACGACAACACCACCATCATACAATAAAGCGCTTCATAATTTGATAGCCAGCGTGAGACCCATTCCCAAAGCGCTTCATTACTTATGCCACTACATAAATGCAGTCTCGAAGAACGAGGTTTTATATGCGAGAGAAAACTGATTCTTGAACAGAAATGGCAAGGACATTATAAGAAAACTAGTTGCAATCGCGTTCAAGGTAGAGAAACTATTTGTTAAAACGTTACTAGAGACATGATGGCTCAATGACAAGAAACATGCTCTGAACCATTGTGTTCTTACAGAAGAAATTAGATGAAATATAGAACTTCCCGGGCAGAAGCTGGCAATGTTTTGCCTTTAAGGAATATTTTTTTAACATCTCTTATTGCTCAGGTTAATGATTATTATCACTTAGAAATAGCATTATTTTATGCTTTCAGTATAAATGTAAATAATAAAATAAAAATACTAACTTTAGGTTTAGTGATTTTATTTCCCTTTTTCCAATAGCTGAGCTTTCCCAGTAAACAGACACGCTCGGGCCTCTCACTACTCAAATAATCACACTGTAGATGTTTGAAATATATACAGTGTCCATAAAATAATGCATTCAGCACATATTCAATGCTGCATTAAATCGTGCTAATGTGATTTTAATTTAATAATTCCGGGATGTTTCTTCTTACTTTATGGAATCTTAGTATATTAATAAAGATCTTTCTGACAGCTGTTTAATTTAACATGTATGATGATGCTTTCATGTTAATAATTTGCTGTTATTGTCGAGTAATAGCTCTCAGCTGGATATCATTTATTCCTCAGTAATGGATAATGTTAATAGATGTCCCTTCTTCACGTTAGCTAATGCTATTCCTTTCTTTGTTATAGTGTTAGTGTTTAAGTTTTAATATCCCTAATTTATTACATTTACATTTTTTAAGCATCATTACATATGAAACGATAATAAATTCTGAAATGAAAACCCCGCAATGTGGTATAGCAAACACCGAACTTGATTTACAACTTTTCAGCACGCCTATGGTAATAGAATAGGCAAAGTAGAATTTATGTTCATCTTTATTGTTAAATGTATAAATTGTGTAATTTAATTACCCACTGCAAATTTAATTGCCAACTATATTATATAAGGTGACCAAAATGTTATGGCGGTTTCAGGACAGATATTTCAAAGTCTCCTATTCTGAACGAAATAATATATTTAACCTGAAATATAGTCACAATCACTATCGAAAACTTTCTACCAACGTAATGAAAAACTGAAAATCCATTGTGATAGAATCCCTCAAGGCTGGAAGCAATAAATCCATCCTAACCTGCAAAGGTTCAGAATTGTCGTCCTCAAAGGCGATTGTCCAAAGTATGGAAAAGAATACGGCGGGTGCACCAGTCTTCTAAGACAATGGTTTCACGGGCCACCTTAACTGCATGTGGCTTTCCATTATTCTTTTGAAGGCTCAGATTTTCACGGACCTGTTCCAGTTAGAGTACATAATAACGTTAATTGTTTGACCGACTGGCAGCAGTTCACCCAACAAGGAGCCTAACTTTCTTTTGGCGTGGTAGTAGTTTCGGTTATTTGGTGATAGATAATGTGCTGCCAAACAGTGATGATAGCATCTTGAAGTGTCATACAGGACTCATTTCTCATTACAAGTCAGCAGTCTATCAAGAATGGGATACTTCTGCTGAAGTGACAATGCAAAACAGGATGATTTCGGAAGCATTGTCAACTTGTGTGAAAACCAGAGACCGAGTTTATATCCTTTTCCTTGCTGATGGAGACAAGAGTTCTTCAGTTTCTGAATTGACGTTTAATTGTTATGACGTCTTCATAAGGTTCGGTTCAACAGTCGCTAAGACAGCCTAGTTATCTGCTCCATGGCTCGTTGTGTTCCTGGATCGTCGTGATGCATCTTTACAATGTCTGTTCACTCACAGCATCAGTACCAAAGGCGTGACACATTTTCCATGCTGGTGTAATTATATTGTTCTCCAGTTTAAACATAGAGCTGACTAATATATAAGCTTTTTATTGTAAAATAATTATTTAACAACTTTTCTATATCCATATCTACCATAAATATTCTGCATCGTTTATATTGGAGACCGACATTTGTATAAATAATTTTTATTTTTTATTTATTTTTGGCATGGTCAAACAAAGCTAAATTTTTGGATTGTTTTATGTTTCCTATTTCTAATTTAATTAAATATTTTAATTAAAAGTTTAAATTACTTGACAATTTTCTTATTGCAATTATCCAAGACTTATAAGATTCATACATAGTAAACATTCCATAATTCATACTCAATATTTAAGAACAAATAAGTAATTACTGAGAAGGTATCAGAGGTATACCTAACAGAATAGGAACATTAATAAAATTTATATTTAATATTGTGAAATAATATATGGAAAAACACAATGTATTTAATATGTATATGTTGTAAATTGTCTAGTTGAATATGTTTGAAGGCTAGGAAAGTGAAACATGAGTTATAAACTTTTAAAAGTTGCTATAAATAATCATAATGCATTACAGTTTGTCAATGAGGTCTTATTACTGCGTTTGTTTACTGGAAATACTGTTACTGATATATAAGTTCATTATGAAATGCAGATTGAAAATGTATTATATAAAGCTTTCAATTGCTCTCTCTGCCTCTCTGAGGTGCTGAATAGCTGCTGAAACTTTCATATATCTGATCCCATTTGATATCGAGCCTTGGTCTGCCGCAGTGACCGCTGCGTTCTTTACCTCCGTATTGCGATATCATTGATAGAGGGTAGTATGCTGGCACCCCTCCGGTCTTCTATCACGAAACTTTCGAGATAAAAGTCGGTTGTCTTCACGAGCCTGGGTGTCCCCGTTCCAGACCTCCCTTACTTAGAAATGTCTAATCAGGTACCGGTGACCGAACCTGGAACCTTCTGGCCATCAGTCAACAACGCTAGCCACTAGACCAAGAAAGTTCGTGTATCCGACACGAATACCAAAAGTTATTAAGTTTATTCACAAAGCGAATTATAGATATAAGGAACAGCTTTCAAAATGAAATTACCCACCCAAGACAGATGTGCTGATAGAGCAAGTCACGGTAGTCAAATGTACAAACTACAGTCCTTAACTAAAAGGACAATGAAATAAAATTTAAAAGTATTTTTAAAAAGGTGTTTCTCATTCCAATATTGAAAATTCTAAGAACATCTAGACCATAAGTTGCATTAATGATGATGTCAAAATCTTCTAAAAAGCGACTGAAAATAAGAAATCAGCATTATCATCATAAGTTGGAGTATAAACATAGTTCATATGATGTGGGCATTAGTATGTCACACATAACTGGAACCCCAACATCCAGATGTTAAAGATGAACAAAGCATCGGTCACTAGCACTGTGTTATAGTTCATCTCTTATAAAAATCAAGAACAACCAAACAGAAAACACTGGTGAAATGTAGAAATTTCATTCTATGCCTAGCTATTTGCTAAAGCCAAATAAAAAGTATAAAAATATCAAAATACCCTTACATCAAGCTCGATATCTGGAAATACACTTAAGACATATAACAAAAACATTATTAAAATAAAAAGAGCAATATACCACCTCTAAGCTAAAGAATGGCTTATTTAAAGTGCATCACCCTACAGAAGCGGACTTCCATCGAAAGCGATAACAACAGAAATCAGCAACAACAATGCGTGCAAATATTCAATTCTGATATGCATGCAGTTCTTATATCTCATTTGCTGTTACAATGCGTAGGTATGAATAGAAGCTGCCGTCAGACACCATTTTATCTCGTGAGTACATGTAAAATTCTTCAGTGCTAATTCTTTGCACTTTCTCACGTACGGACGTCTTCTCCAAGTAGCTGATGCTTCAGCACGGGTAACGAGATGGTGTCATAGTGGGCAGATATCGGAGAGAATTTCCATCCAGGATATCTAATTAAACTGCAGGCAGGACAGCGGAATAAGATGGTTGAAGGTGAGGGTGTAAAGCATGGTACACGCCTATTATGTTGGCCGCACTGGACGGGGTCACGCGGTGGCGTGAGAACGAGGCGGGGGCTTCCGAGGCACGATTCACCCCCTGGCCACGTGGTATGCCGTACTTGTTGGGGTACAATAGCGTCTCGAGTACACTGATGTTCCCTTAAAGTAGACTCCCCTAATGTATCCACTGTGTATTGCAGTAATTATTTAAAAATAGAAAAATATGAAGTTAGAACTTACAAGCTAAAAAGAAGAAATTAAAAAATCACTAGAGATTGTCTGCTCGTTAGCATCATATCAAATTGTAATGAAAGATAAACTGTGGAAATTTTAACTATTGGTGTTGATTTATTGCAAAATTTCAATAAAGCATCGAAAAGGATAGATCATATAAACAATGATGGTGGCCTCCTTAATATTATATAAGGTGTATAAATATTATGCAGGCTCAATCAATCAATTATAATAATATTCAGGGTCTACTGACATGGTGGTGGTTACAGAAGGCATTACTGAAGATTCAAATGATAAACGTTACTTTTTCATCAAAAAACATCCCAGTTGTCTTTGAAGATTGTAAAAATCTTAACAGGTCCATCTTTTTGAGAAAGATCTGCAGGAGAATCAGAAATTACATCTGGACCCTCTGGATCAACACTTTCAGGTTTTCCAATAATGAAAAATAGCTTTTGAAATGCTTTCTTTTTTTCAGAATTTTTTATTAATTTGGATCTCTGAAAATGGAAGAAATCTCTATTTACAAAGGGCACTACTGATTTTATGAAATCAGAGAGTAGGAAAAAAGTTACGCAAAAGAAAACAGTTTTGTAACACTTAACAATATTGGTTAAAAGTATAGAATTTCCGTTAATATAAAGAAATTTCTCAGGAAATTAATACCAGGGCATCATTGAGGTATAAATTACCAAAATAATGAGAAGATATAATGGAAATTTCACAGTTTTGAAACGACGGTAGCCATGAATAAGTAGATACAAAAATGTAGTGTTAAGTTAAAAATCTCAGAATTAAAAAATGCTATAAGAGAATATAGTACCTGATATAACAATAGAAGTTGTTAGCAAAAGTATAAGAATGTTTCCAAAGATATCTTAATCTTTAAAATTAAAATTAATAAGTGCTTATTGTAACTTTCTTAGCATATCCCATTACACCTTTTGCTTCTTTCTTCATCAAACAACTCTCAGAATTCATTCAAGGAATATGCTTCGGTGTATGGAATTTAAATTGATATTCAAATCAAGAGGCATTATGCAGTGGCCAAAATAGTGAATTTTACTTGACACAATAAAGAAAGTGTGAAAGCCTGTCGTGAAAATGTCTCTTATTACTGTACCTGAAGTTAACTGCGTGTAGCTGCGTTAACTCCTGAAGAGCAAAGTCCAACATGATCAGAAATCAACCTGCCGGTTAACTTCATGGTAAATTCAGAAATTGCGATTGTTTATTCTTCCTATGTTAATTTCACCTTTTCCCCAGTAGATCTGTTCCAGCCTGTATCTTTAAATTGTTGTTTCACCAAGTAAAATAGCATTACTCGCTTTTCCATTTTATTTCCCCCGTCATCCACTACTATAAAAGTTTCTCGTATATTGTACTCTGTTCAGTACGATCCTAGAGTAGCAGTGCACAATGTTATATGCTCACCTACATCCTGCGATTTTATCCTTCAAAAACACTAAAATTAAACTTTGGCTTTACATGCATTAAGCTGTATTTTATTTTAAATATTCAAATAATCTACAAAATTAATATTTCGAGTCATTTTGGGATATAATAATCATTCGCTCTTCTTATAAATAATTTACTGCGGTTCCTGGTAGTTTAAAAATAAAAGTAAAATGATGGGAGAAATAGGTGCACAAAAATTTCTGAAAAATAAACTTTTACCTGTTGTTTTACGTACGTTTAAAAATTGCCTTGGTTTTCGTTTTTCCATCACAACAAATATGAAGCATATTCTTTTAGTCCATCTGGTTTTGAATAGTTGGTCAAATTTGGAATAAAAATGAAGTAAACAATGCAACCGTAGACATTTTAGTACAAGAACGTACATACTCGTCTTACTTGAATGGTAGCCAACAAATACCAAAATAAATGGACATAAGTTTAATATCATCTTTTAATTCATTGAAAGAGTATCTATAAGAATATACTGTGAATTACTGACACTGCGAAAGAATTTTGAGAAATACCAAAGGATTAAAAAAATATCACAGATATAAAGTAAATGTCTGAATACAACACGTTTGATGCCATTGACGAAATTCCTTATTTTGTAAAAGAGTGTCTTAGAGTTAATTTAACGATGAATACTTATGTATACCTCTGTTAAGCTTCCTTTTTAATGACTACGTTAAATTCGTATAGAATTTTAATTATTGTTTGACCAATGTATTAATTTCTTAATTGCACTGTTTGGATTATATTGCCTTCAAAATAGATAAATAACTGGAAAAAATTAATATGCAAGAGTCTTATTTTTATTTCATTTCACATTATTATCCATTTAATATTATATATTATAATTAATATTATTTAATTATATAGCATTAATAATTATTTTATTGACTACTGGTAAGAAATACTATTTTCTCTATAATTGTATCTAGTTACATTGTTGCTGGAACCAATAAACATAACTGCGCTTGAAATTCAATTTAAATGTGCACCGTAAACATGGCATTTCGCTTCTCGGCTAACTGGCAGGGAACTGGTGAGATCAGGGAATGCATAATGAAGCAATGAAACATGACAAAAACTTTCTTTGTTAGGTGTATTTATTTTCGCTATTGTTAATATGAAATTAAGTAATGCCTCTTAAGACAAGAACTTTAATTAATAAAAATTTAAAGCGGCTATCGTTTCCTAAACAAGCAAAACAAGTGGGTACATGTGTATCTTCTGCAGATTTTGATTAAGTTGTTATCAGGTACAGATTGAATTCATACGACAGATTTTTTTTGAATAGTTTTACTGAGACATCAAAGGCAGTGGACACTGATGATACATGAGATGAAAGGATAAACTGGGAAAGGTTTTTTTTTTTTTTTTTTTTTTTTTTTTTAAGGGAAGGAAGCTTACCAGCCTAATTTTAGGTACCTGCTCGGCATTTGCCATTTATGTGGACTGAGAAAAACCTGGAAAAACCCCTGTAGGGAGGACGGTCCTGGGCGGGAATGCAACCCAGACCCTCGCGCCTTAATGAGTGGCCACCTGTGGCGGTCCAGCGATAGAGCTACACTGAGTGAAGGTATTTTAGTCGCAAGACCATTCTGTAATGAAAATGAACTAAATTGTTCTAATAAATTTTGCATATGCTGCATTTTGATCTTCCATCTACCCTTCAGTTTTGTGGTCACATTTTTATCAATATCGGTGAACTTTTAGAGAATATTCAAGATGACACGTTTACATGACATGTAATGTTGTTTATAAATAATATAAAATAGGGCATATAATGTTTTATTACTTTATTAGTTTTCTTAATTTGTAAATATTTGTTTATGGTCTACCTATGAGTCTACAAGAACATAGTAAGATTGTAATCTATCTGCCGGTCAGTTTACAGTTGAAGGGACTATACTAGAAGATCTCTTGTCTTCCTAAGAATGTGCCAGAAATCAAGCATCTAATTTACCCATTTCATGTTCGCAGAAACGTTGCAGATTCATGTTATCCACTACTATTTTAATTTATAATTCCACTGTTAAATTTTTCAGGTTCAGCATCTGTATCATGTATATTAATTTAAAGAGGCTCTGTTGTGTAATAGAGCTGCATGTGTGGACCGCTTAAATATTTCTTTCCCGTGGTCAAGTGCATAGGTACCCCTGAAATATCTTTTGCCATGTTAACATTCACCAGGCCTGATCATCACGAATCTCTTTGTTCGGCACAACCACCGACTACTACTGGCGCAATCGTCAGGCTACAGCTATATCAAATATGAACTGTAAACATTATTTTTTCTACTTCTGAGAGAAATTTTCCAGCCAAATCTACTTCTCTTTTATTGATTTATATGCACATTTTGAAGTAGTTCAAACTCCAAGTTCAAATTGTTATGTTGTACATTTAGGATATCTTTCAGATATAACAAAATCTTTCCACTTAAACTGGCCACAGTAAGTTAACTTTCCATATCCTTATAGGATTGAGACCCGAAATATCAAATATTTCATATCTATTTCCAGAATTCTCCGTTTTATATTTAGTTGTTTGTGCAACGAAACCTCTCCAAAATCAGTTTCATCTTAATCTGCCCAATCAATCATTATATCAATCAACAGGGCAGTCAATTATTGTGAATTAAATCTGTATGAAATATAAGAAATCTTGCTACAAGCCTGGGTGTTATGTATGATACCCATGGAATTTGATTGATATTTGCCCTTGATATTTCAATAGAATCTACTTAGGAGTAAATGATAAACCATTCTCAAAGTTCAGTTAATTGATTTTAGAATTATCATGACGACTAAAATTTTCATTTCTCCAGTTTCATTCCACCAACACTTTACACTTTTCTCTCTCATTCATGTTCATTTAATCTCATACAGCTTGTTTCTAGCGAGAAGACCGCGACATCTACCAACTCTGTTTTTGTTTTCGTTCTTGTTTTTGTCATGCGGATTTAATAGGGATGCTTGCTGGTGCATCTTCGGACGGCTGGCAGATGGGACTTGTGGTGCCATAAGTTTCATTTATTCAATTTCTAAGATCTTTCTTGTGTAATATGTTATCTTATTTACATCACTCCATATACACAAATGCATTTATCGCGGAGCATTATTTTATTAAAAGATAACAAGTGTACTTTAAATCTGGTTTAAATACAATATCCAAAATTTACCATTTAACAGTGAACGCAGGGTTATTTGAAATAGGCTACATGCATGGAGATTAGAGCGAATATTTTGATGAATTTAATAGTTTGTGTACATAAGAATATGGTTTATTGTTACATTGTGCATTAGTTTTGTTGGGACTCAGGGCTTATAATATATTATTGATCCTTAATGTAAAGTCGTTCTGTATGGGGTACATACAGGGTGTAACATCAAGGTACGGCCAAAATGTCAGGACACATTCCTTACACGTAGAAGAAGAAAATGCATGTTATATGAACATTGATCAGGAAACTCTTTTTATGTCAGAACTCATGTTCTACAACTCTTCATAGTATATTAATCACGAGAAACACACAGGAACAGAATGTACAGCATACTACATGAAACTCTTTCTAACGTGAAATGTTCAAAACCTAGCATAAATGCATGCATCAACTCATCGCATTGAATCCCGAATGGGCTGATGTATCCCTGGAGAACTGCGTATTGTTTCGCAACCTTCCACGATACTGTAACGAAGACTTTCTGCATGTTGTACTGGGGTTCGATACACAAGAGTTTTCAAATACCCCCACGAACAAAAGTCTATTGGGTTTAGGTATGGAGGAAACCTGGTCCATGATGAACACTAGTAAACAGTTACGTGTTTGCCAAGTCCGATATGAACACTAAACATTTGGTGCTATGTGATAGTAAGGCAATGTCAACATTACTTTCTTTCAAGTGGGACACAAAACACTGGCGGTGAACCTAAGAATTTCAACTTAACCAGGCGCAACCAAGTAATTTGAACGTTTCATGCATAAAAGAGTTTCATGTGGCATGCGGGTACGTTCTTCCAGTGTTTCCCATGATTAATGTACTATGAAGAGTTGTAGAAAAGGAGTTATAACATGGAAATAAAGTGTTTTGGGACCCATGTCCATATATTTTCTTCTTCAACGTCTGAGGAATGCATCCTGAAAGTTTGATCGTACCTTATTGTTACGCACGGTATAACAATAATAATTATTGGGCAATTAGAATGTGCGTAGACTTAATTTTGCGTTATCTCTGGTGCCACTTTTGTCGTTTATTTATGTGCTGCCAATAATAAAGTCATTACTTAACTACATATTGGAAATTATAATATTAAAATTCATAGAAAAGGTTTAAGAATGAAATATAACTTCTGAAGACAAAAAACAGAACGTTTATATATCTTCAATGTGAATTAGCTCAGAAAATAAATGTGCGTACTCATCCTCCAGATTCAAACTGTATACTTACTCCCTGTATTTACAAAATAAATAAGAAGATAAAATGAAAGGCAAAAAAAAGAAAACATACTTTTAAGTGAGTCTGCTCTTATCTCTCATTTGCACAATATTAAGTTAACTTTGGTCACCACTATTTTAAATTTCTATTTTTCTACACATATTTAATGAACTGAAAATTACTTTTTGCAATTCGGATAATCTCATTGTAAGAATGCTGCGCACACATTATCAATAATGCATAATAAATTTATTTTTTCTGATAAGAAAAGATTCATGGTAAAGAAAAACTTTAGCAACAAAATACTAGAATTTATTCAATCAATAATTCAAATATTTGCAATAGAAGTCTTTCAGGTCATCGGCTGGTTTGGGAAGGAGTTTCTAATCTTCGTTTTTCAAGGGCTCGGTGAATGCTCGAAAGTACTTGATAATGTTCTGGAATCAGTTGTTAAGTATTTCAATTAGTTTCTCTTCAGAGAACATGTCTCCTTCACATAACCACAAAATGGCCGAGAAAAAACATTCCTGATAAATTTCATATCTATGAATGGTTAATCAGTTGTGTCACCTACTTTGATTTCGTTCGACTTTAGCATATGGTTTCTCTTTGGGAGCAGGGTTTACTCAAAAATCACAATTTTGGATGCGTCTTGGTCACTGAATTATTTGCAGTGAATTTCTGGAGCACTTCCATTAATGCGTGAGCATCAAAGATGAAATTTCGGTTTAGAGGTGCCCACTTTGGATTGTAATATAATCCATCAGTTGTATGATCTGTGTTTTACACATAATATGTATTGATTAGATAGTTCTCCTTTGTCCGAAACTTATAATATTACACACACACACACACACACACACACACACACACACACACACACACACACACACACAATGTTGTCTTTCTTTGGCTGAGAGCTGAGTTAGAGACTTCCTGTTCTCTTAGCTGTTTATAGTCGTCGCCACTACGGGTCACGTGTCCATTTGATACCATTTCGTTCTGTTTCTGGATTTGTTGCAGAGTCGAGCGTATCAGACCTAATTGAGCTGGTGCGGTGTAGTAGTGGCTTGCGCTTTGGAAAAGTCAGTACAGATGCTGTCTTTCTAAGGTGCTCGAACTCTTTGAAGGGGATACTTTACCAGTGTTGTCATGTTCTACCTGGAAATATTGTCAGGTACCTAATTACGATTCCGTGTAGCCGTCACATCATCCCTTCCTGGAAATATGTCTCCACTGAGGACTTGGGAACAAAGTACCATTTCTTGAACAAAGCTGAAATAAGGAAATATACTCCTCGTTCCTAGCAATGCAATGCAATCTTTACATTTTTAGCTCTCGGTCGTGATTACTAAGTTCTCTGTTGAACAATATTTTTCTACACAATCTTAACATTCTTTTTATTTGTATATTGTTCATTAATCATTGAATTAAATTAACATTCGGGTTGTTTTCAGAAACTTCATTTTTGTTATTTATCTATTAGGGATCGCCTTTTATTATAGTTGTCGCCCCTATATGTCACATTAACTCCACATTTTCCTTCCCAAGGAAATCGGTCTGGTGGTGTAGTGGTAACCACACTTGCCTCCTAAACCCAAGATCGCGGGTTCAGTTTCGGTCAGGATCGATGGATTTTTTCGGGTGTATGGCTTCCTTCGGAAAGCAATTAAAGCCGTGGGTACCATGTCGTAGATTTACGGCATGTAAAAGAACATCGAGACTGAAATAGATATCTGAGCAAAATTTATCGGCCATTTTACACCCTGAATTGAATGGAACACTGACGACTTGAGATGTTAAAGAGCGTCTATAAACAGACCAAATCTCTATTCACGTAATAAAGCAATATATTCTAATATTCTATATGTTTATAAACTGTTCTATCTTCCTTTTTCCATGTTATCTGCATTAGTTATAATGTATTGTTTTTACATGAAAAACCTGTTATTTTTTATTTCTCTGGTAAAATACACCCTGAACTTTCTTTTCATCTATTGTTTGGTACTGTACGTTATACCCCGCATTCGTCAATATTATTCCACATAAATCTCTCCTTGGTTACTGTTATTCTGTTAAACATTGACTTCCAACACATCTGTTGTTCATTTAAATAAAATTCTAACATTTCCAGCTCCCAACAAGCGCATATAGTTTGCATAAACATGGGTGCGCCCAGTACAAGCTGGACACCCCTAGGCAGATGATGCTAGAGAGATAACACACTAAAGGCATCACGGTAGCTACCGATGGTCATCTATCATCATTACTGCCGTTGCTCGACATTCCATGCGTTTCGGAAACAACTCTCCCGCACTGTTATCTACATGCATTAAATCATAACCGGCAGCCTATATCGAAGAGCATCAAATCTTCTCACTTTAGCTCTGCTAACAATGAAATAGGGCTGCTTGCCATGTACAAATTGCATCTGAAAGAGTTAAGATGGGTACTAGTATTACACAGCTGTTATGAAACAGCTTAGCTTCATCTTGGATTATGCGATTTTTAATATTCGATAAGAGACCTATCTGAATTTTATGCAGAGCTTCATTACAAACAATTACAAAACATATTTCATTAGCAATGATTTAGATCATAACTTTTCTCAAAGAAACAAGTAGAATTGCACAAAGTATCCATTATCTTCGAGACAAGCAAATATAATTGAAGAACAGAAAAAAAAAATGTAAGTCACGGCTTGGTGGTACCATTTGCTTTGAAGACTATCTTTTCCTCTTCTTTCTCCTCTGGAGATTTTCCTCTCCTATAAAGCCAAATATTTTAGGTAGGGTATGATCCCCCCCACTTGCAGCCCCATCATTTCTCTGGAAGTCTTGAGCCTTGTTGTGCTACCTATATGACTTATTTGTGATTCCTGTATGCTTCACCAAGAAATATAGTTCATTAGCAGACGTTCCTTCAAGATATTTTGGTATTGCACTTTGTTCCCAAAAATAGAATATCTCCAAGCTAAAGTATCACATGCTCATGTTTTGTAGAGCGGTGTATTTGACTCGTCTTTAATAATCTTATAGAACATTTAGATATCCCAAGAGCCGAAAATGGTCCAATTAAAGTTTCAGGTACTGCTGGTCAATCAAGTTCATCAGTTTTCTCATTTTGCTCAATGCCACAGTGACCTGGTACCCAAATGAGTAGAATGCCATTGTGTTCTGCAAACTCAGACAGTTAAAATAAGTCGTGATAAAATAGAGGGTTACTTAGAGCCTTCAGTGCAGACTGGCTGTACGATTATTTTCTTCTAATAATCTCTAGAATAGAATTCTAGTGCCAGTAGACGGTGAGATATTAAAAACACAAATTTACCAAAAATTAACTTTTCTTAACTTTAAGCAAAATATCTTTAACTCAAAGTATAATACGATCTAGCATCAGTTAGACTTACAATTAGGTGTTGTGGCATACTTTTTTGCTGAAAAACGAAGAATGGTAGATCCGAAATATCGCATTTTGAATAGTAAGTTTTTTATTGTTTCTATTATGTTCAAACGTTGCCCTCTTTTCAACTTTTATATCATTTAAGAGATTTTGATTGTTTTATTATTTCAAATAGGTATATTATTACAAAGTGCTGAGTACTTATAATTAACGTAGGTATCTCACTCGCCACAGAGTAAGGGTTAAACATTGGCCACTACTAGGTCTGAAAGAAATGCTAAGGTTTTCGCTGAAATTCAAGCATGTATTTGTTCCCTATTTTCAAATCACTTGAAAAATTCTTTAAAATCAATTTTTTTTCTAATCGTCCATCTCCAGTAACTGGCTTCGCAAATGGAATTGGAAGACGCAGGGAACTTAAGACTCCAGTATTACCATTGATGAATTCTAGAAGTATGTGGTACGTTGTATTTTAACCCTTTTTAAGAAAATTAGGCAAGATGGAGAATAAAATGCACATGTTTTAGGTTTTTTGAAGAATGCACGATTTATTAAAATGTACTGGTATGTTTCTGAAATGGGGACAAGTACTATAAACTAATACAGCATTAATAAATTAGACATTAATTATTTATATACTTTTATTTTATATGCTAGTCTAATATGACCATGTTTTTACCTGCAACTGCAAAGATTGATAGTTAGTCCCAATAACATAAAAACATTAGAAAGGAAAACTATAAAAACCCATTTTTGAGAAGGTTCGAGACCGCAAATGGCAGAGATCGTAGATGTGCTGTCTAATGCATTCTGTGTTTCCAAAAATATGTGCATATCACCGTCTGCATACAATATTCGTATGTAACATGGGGGCCTTTGTGTTCCCAAGTACTTAATTAACACAGTATTTAAAGAGAGAACTCGTGCATATGCATAATAATCAAGTTCAACCTTATGCAGCTGCTTGTACGGAATTTTCCCCAAAGGCATCGCTATAAGATTGCAAAGCCATCTACAGCTATTCGATTAATGGTCACGACACTACAGGCATCAATTCCGTATTCCATTCCCGTATTACCAACCCTCTCTCCCTGTCCAAGCCAACAGTCTCATCACATTATTATTCAAGGAGAAAAAAATTCCCCTTGAATTTAAATATCTCTCGGTGCATTAGAAACTTAAAATCCTGAATAGAAACGATGCTTTATTGGAGACACATTCAACTATATATGGTGGAGCTTCGCCAGAGAGTCCTTTTCAACTTCCGCCTACGCCTGCCGATGTTGTCGCGGTGCAATCTGTTCCTTGTCTGCGCTAGGATTGATGTTCTTCTGTTTGCAGATTAGCTGAGGCCGTGGGAGGGAAAGGAAGTGAAGAGGGTTCGCGGAGGGAAACACTTGCTGTAAACTGGAACACATACAGGAGGTAGGCTTTCCAAGTCTCACCGACAGGTACATAATTTTGTGTATCTTGTGAGATTCTTCCGCGTGCTACTTCTGTACTCCATCAAAGTTCCAGGCATATCATCTAGCTATAACCTGAATATTATAGGTTAAAAACATTCATTTCTTTATTTTTGCAATTAAATATGAAGCTCATAAAAAAGGCATTGTATATTGATAAAACAGACAAAACAAAGATAGCCAAACAACAGATATTTTGTGCCTATTTTAGTTGTTTCTAGTTAATCAATAACTCCTTGTTTATAAACTTTACATAGAGTACTCTTAAGCGTATATTGTTATTATTATTATTATTATTATCATCATCATCATCATCATCATTATTATTATTATTATTATTATCATTATTATTATTATTCAATATGTATGCATATATGTGTGTGTGTACGTAAAAGCACATCACGTCGATTTGTCACGACATTAGGACTATTAGATTACAGCTTTATCTCTTAAAACCTGCAAGAAAAATAGACAGGAAGAAAAAAAGTTAAGGAAAGGAAGGAAAAAATAAAAGAGAAGAAGAAAGAGAAATGTAAGGAAGCAGCAAGATATGAAGGTAAAGGTAGCAAAGAAATGAAGAAGAAAGAAAAACAAAACAAGGAAGGAAGAGAATGAAATTGAAATAAAGAAATAGGTGTAAGGGGAGAAGGTCAAGAAGCAAAGGAAGAAGCGAAGAAAATGGAGAAAGGAAAAAGTTAGTGACGCAAAGGATGATTAAAGGAAGAAAATTAATAGAAAGGAAGAAAAATGGAAGAGAAGAAATATAGAAAAACAATGAGGGATTGCGAAAGGAAGAAGTAAATAAAAAGAAGCTTGGAAAGAAAGGAATGAAGAAAAATAAACTTAAATTAAGGAAAGGAAAGGAAAGAAAAAGAGTAAGAGCCGATGGAGAAACAGAGATAAGGAAAAGAGAGGAGGAAGATGGAAGGGCAGAAGGTAAGAGGGAAATAGGAATAAAACGAAATTTGGTTACTATTGTTCATAACAACAGTCGTGCTATTACGGCCCATAATAGTATTAGAACAGTAATTAAAACTATTTATATGCGCAGTTTATTTATATTGAAGTTAAAATTGCAAAGAATATAATGACAGCTTTTAAAGCGCAGTGAGTTACTGAGTTAAAGGCCCTTGAGTGCGGCTACTTACTGGGGAAATGCAGCCGCTGCAACCGCCAAAAAGGAAATAGAACCACCGTGCGTAAAATAGCGTTTTCATTTGAGTTTTATGTTTTTACTGAAAGCAAAAATGGTGCTATAATTAAAACTGGTAATGAAACATTAATATATGTTATATAATGTTGAAAACGAAACCTTAAGCAACTATACGCTGCCGGAATCCCGTAGGAAATCCTGTTAACTTTCATGTGTTCCTCAGGTGTGATTTTAGCAATTTCCTCCCTGATAGCTGCTTATGGGTCTTCTAACAGGCGTTCCATTTATAGCCGGACCATAGATCTCGTATATACGTAGTTCACTTGTACTGCAGAGACTTCGGTATTATTCCAGTAGCGTACTAGCGGTGAATAACTCGCTCAAGGCTACTATCAGCTGTGTATGTTGTTGTTGTCAGTTATTTCCTTCTGTTCGAGCTGTAAAGATTAGAGTTTGTTCATTTTACATCTCAAAAGAAGGTTTATTCAAGATATCTTTGTTGTTTGAATTACATTAAACTAGTCTTATTATTTCACTTAATGCCTACCGAAAAATGCCCGCTTGAACAAAGAATTTTTATGTACGATACATACGTAAAAACTGAATCATGTAGACAGGTCAGACAGTGTCAGGAGAAATTTCTGGTATTCTGGTTCCAGGGAGAGAAACTGTTAGATATGTGATCAGTAATTTTAGGACAACGAGATCGCTAACGCTAAACATAAGACGCTATAAAGAAATGTTCTAATGGAAGAAAAATTTACGAAATTGATGCATCCTTCTCCAAAGAAATATCTAAGACGTGTGAATGTGAGAGTTTTAAAACGGAAAAACCCCAGTGCAAAAGATTGTGCGCGGAGCATGCGCGGCCCGGCAAAATAATAAACGATTTGTAATATATACTTGTTTTTCTTATACACTTTGATTTTTAAGTTCCCTTATTAATAACAGCTCCGAGCTGCCACAGCCCCACTACTGTTAATTCTGTCCTCTACAATATCGGCAATAAATTGCATGATTCTTGAACAGTTTCTGCAGAAACAGATTCCTGCTGGCATTCGCTGACTGAAGAAATGTTTTAATATATTTCTCCGGTATATTTCACCATTCGTAATGACTTTATAAAAATAAGCCCCATTATTCTTTGTGCATTCAAGTTATACCACACACCATTGAAGAAGTACCTCGTGGTCTGTGAGCATCGGTTTATTTGTGTAATAACGTGATAACGCAATAAGAACCAAACTTCGTTTGGAAATATAAATGCAGGAATAACTCTGCCAACAGCCACACTCTCCAGTACCCAGTTACAAAATCAACTCTATAGTCTTGGGATCGTATGGCTGCATTTCATGAACCAGAGCAATTGTGCCAGGTTTTATTTCAAGTAATTATTTGCTGAGGATTTTGAAACTGGCATTTCCTGAATAAGACGATGGAGGGATTTTCTTGGGTTTAACTATTTAATTCTTCCGTAAAAACACGGCTATTCAGAACACGTTTCTTCTCATTGAGAGATCCTGTCTCTCGTAATTTTTTAACAATTTGGCGAACATTTTCTATACCTTTAACATAATTGTTAGAATATTTTCATGCGAATCGTCTTACTCATTCTTCAGGAGTATATTTATATAGTGATATAATTAAAGAATAACAATTAACACATAATTTACAGACAATGAAAGTACTGAGAAACAAATAAACGCATAACCATTCGCTGACAAAGCCTCCCTCAAAAGAATTACAAACTATTACATACGCAAGCATTATACACATTTGACGACTGGATTCTCCCATTACGAAGACACGTCTTCCGGCCCGTAAATCAAATAACCTCACCGTACAAAGAATGCTAATACTGCACGAAATTAGCACATGAACACAAAGTTCTTTAAAATAAATCTACTCTATATTTTTAATTAAATTATAATTGTAATAAAAATAATGCGATATTTACAATATAATACAATATAAAATAATATAAACCACTGGTCCGTTAAGCATTTCTAAGCAGAACCTCTACCACCGCGGGTGGCCGAGGTGGTTAAGGCGCGGACTCGGAGCGGGAGGTCTGGGTTCGAATACCGCCAGGACCGTCCTCACTGACTGAGGTTTTTTCCAGATTTTCTTCAGTCCTCATAAATGGCAAATGCCGGGGAGGTACCATAAACTTAGGCCTGGAATGATTCCTTCCTTAAAAATAAATGCTTTCCCAATATATCAGTTCATTTCATGTATCATCCTGTCCGTCGCCTGCGGTAACCTCTGTAGCAAAAACGGGCGTTAAACACTATTCATTCAGTCACTAAGCAGAATATCGCCTTCTTATTCTCTTCAATTTTATTCAGATATATTGCATTTACCGCATTCATAGAGTAATGCACTATAATCAGAAAATAAAACTATTTGGAATCTGCATTGAACTTAGCATTTTCTCTAGAGTAAACATTTTAATTGGCGTACAAATTACTGAATCGTAAAGGTTCGCGAAACTGCGCAAAGTCTAGACAAATAACTCTTAAGTTTATTGACAATGCAGGAAAGTTATCGTGTAGTACAATAAAGGAGGCAACTGCGTCATCTGAACACGCGATGTAGAGAAATTTCATTGCGAGAGTTTGACAGGCATGAAGGTTTAGGATGACGACGATATCTTGGGTTTAATTACTGAGCAGATCTGAACGTTATTAAAACCACATGGGATATTTGAGTTGTAAATGGCTATTTGTTAAAATGAAAGTTACCGCTTATGCAACGTTCAACAGCACCTTTATGGCTCACATCCAACTGTTTGTGTAATGTCAGGGGGTTATTAGAACGCGTTCATTATGAAAGGAGGAAGAGCAGCGCGGCACATGGTTTGATGTGGGGGCGGGAGGCGTGTGAAAATGAACTAACGCAGTGGACCATGTATAATCCCATCAAGGAGTTTAGAGTTTTAAACTGTTTTTTGTTTCTTTTTTTTTTTTTCATAAGCTCTAAATATGTTGTTTCTAGAGCGTTTGTTTATTATTACATAATATTAATCGTTTGTTTATTCTTAAATAAATAACGAGAAAATAGTATTATAACACTTATATAAATTGATTTTATCTCAGAGCGCCTAATCAAAATATTTCTTAAATTAATTTCTCTACAGAGAATAAAAAATATGTTACTTTTGTAAACATTCACTTCTTAATTTTAACAGAATTATTTACGCTAACCATATAGCAAAAATTTCCATGATTGAAGCTTAGAATGAGTTTGAGCAAAACAGAGTTATTAATAATATATATGTCCTATTTGTGTCCCCGATCCCGCTACGGTACATATAAAAAGAAAATGTACGAACAAACCTGCATTCCGAGAGAACTGAGGTTTCAGCTAATACTTCTTAGTCTTTCATGGCCAGTGTTATAATTAAAACAGTTAAAATCTTTCGGACTTTATGCCGTGGCCCATGGTTTAATATGCTACCATAGCTTTCACCTAACTTCTGCGGTTGGCATCATCAGTGGACGATAAACAACTGACTGCTGAAAATACGACAGTATTGATCTGCCTCTGTCCCAGTTTAGAATATCGATTAATATTACGTTTATAGGGAAAGGGGAGGGGGTAGTTGTTTGTTTTTAAAAACTGAACTACTTAGGTGATATCCGCTGTCTCTGTTAAAATAGTTTGGTTTTTGTATTTCCAATGCCTCTTTCCTGGTTAGATTATGTTTTTGCAACCATCTCTGTTTTATTAAAGTGCATGTCATGGCATTCATTTAGGACATGCTCTGCTAGAGCAGATCGTTCAGGTTGATTAAAGCATAGATGTCGTTGATGTTCCTGAAGTCGTTTTTAAATCGCTCTTCCGGTCATGCCTACAACGTATACTTGCCACAGTCACGTTGTGTTTTATAAATCCCCGTTGCATCAACCGGGTGCCTAGGGTCTTTTGCATTACCAAGCATTTATCCTAATTTAACAGTTTGTATGAAAATAGATTGAATGCCTTTGTCTTTAATATACTTGCAATACGCACAGTAACGTCTTCTATGTATGTTAGAAAATCCTTATGCTTTTTTGCTTGAGTGGTTGTTGGATGCTGTCGTTTGCCTAGGATGAATGACTCTGTCAAGATCTTTGTTGTTATAACAACTGCCCTTAAAAACGTCGCGAAAATGGAGTAGTTCGTGTTTAAGATGTTCTGTGATGATTATAGCTCTGTGTATTAAAGTCTTGATTACGGTTCTTTTTTGTGCAGAATGGTGATTCGATCTGGCGTTAGGATATCTTTCCATATGGATGTGTTTTCTATAAACTTGATGACAAGTGTTCCTGATGATTTCCTCCGAACTAGAAAAGGAACTATGCCATTACTTTCTCTTTCCATAGTGAATTTAATATTTTCGTGGACACTATTTAAGTGTTCTAAAAGGAAATTAGCCGTGACATCTATGTGGCCATATAATAAAGGTATCGTCCATGTATCTAAACCAAGGTTTATATTCAGAAATTTCTAGAGTCTTCTGCTTAAAGTGCTGTATGAAAAAAGTCGCTACTACAGGCTTAGTGGATATCCCATTGCTACCCTTTTCTGCTCATATAAATTGGTTCTCCACTGAAAGTAGCTGAAAGTTAAGACGTGTCTGGATAATGTAATTTCTTCAATTTTAAAGTAGAATTGCAGCAGTTCCAAGGTGTCCTTGCTAAATGCATTTGTGAACAGAAATTACACGTCAAAGCTCACAAGTATATCTTTACTCTTGATGTTGATCTTATCGATGATTTCTACAAAATGTTTAGATTTCTTGATGTGGTGATCTGATTATACTATTATTGGACGCAACAAGGGTGCCAAATACTGAACTAATTTGTTGGTGAACCAACCAATGTTATTGGCTATATGTCTTAAGTAAATATGTGGTTTATGTAGCTTCGGGAGTTCGTACAGTGTAGGGGGTAGTCTATTAGTTGGCTATTGCTGATTTATTTTCTCAGGTCTCCATTTTATCTTCTTTAGAAAAGCAGCAGTTCTACTTTCAACACTTGTTGGATCCTTGAGACCGATTAATACTGTTGTCTTTTCAGCAGTCAGGTGTAGTTCATAGTTCACTGATGATGTCAACCGCAGAAGTTGGTGAAAGCTATGGTAGTATAATAAACCATGGACTATGACAAAAAAGCCAGTAAGAGTTTAACTATTTTAAGTTAATTTGTTCAGGGAGTGTCTCAATTTATCAACGGAAAATATAGCAGGTATTTATGAATTTTAGAGTCTCAAAAAACAGTATACAAGAAGGTGTACATTTTTCAACATATTTTTTCTTAAAACTAGTAAACAGGAAAGCAAAATTTTTGTCTAACCTATTACCGCCACTGAGCGGAACGATAATTGGCAAGTATTGGCTTGCCTGCCCATGACGAAAATGCCGTGCCGATGTTCCACAAATCTACTGTACGTTTTGTTATCTAAATATAAGAGGCACTGTGGATGTTTGTGTTAGTGATACAAGCATTGTTTTAATACGGATAAGCAAGAAAAGTAATGAAAAAGCTATACATGAATTCAAATTAAATACGTACAAAGAATTTATCAATAGAAAGATGTTCGAAAAATAGGGACCTCAAGAATAGAAACAAAATGGTTTCAGACTCTTCGCTGTGATGCTACAGGCATTAACTTCAAAAATATGAATGTGTTTATATGTGTTTGTTATAAATGTTCAAATGAAATCCATAAAAACTCTGGCAAGCAACATAATGACGTGTGACATATGAATGTCGGCCAGTCCTTCATGAGTAAAACAATGAATTATATTGCTCCTTTCAAGCAACTGCCCATATAGTAAGTACGTAATTAAATTAATTTAAATTTAAAGTACCAGGTCTTAGGATGGAGTTGGATTTATAGTCACAGGAAGATATTTCGTCACTTCAGCCTTACACAAGAGCTGGTGATATGTCCCAGAGGAGACACCTCAGGAGGAAATGAAGTAAGGGAGACACCGGACAGCCAGAATCCACAGGCGGTGAAGCACGGACGTACACGGTGTCCCTAATAATAGGACACCAGATAGCACACCCGCCTCAGTTTCAGCCCCACAGAAGTACCACTTCCATCAGACGCTAGGCACAAACCTTTCGGAAACACAAGCCAGCACCCACCGCATCAGCCCACCTCGACCTGGCACTTTCGACTTTGAAATAAGGCCAACGGGATGAAATAATGTGAAATGGTAGAACGGAAAATTCAACAAAAGGGACAAATGATCCCAGCATTCTCCTAAGCAAACCGGGAAACCACGAAAACACCCAAGGTCCGGATGGCTGGTCGGCCTCAAGGAATTTTAAGGTACCTCCCGAATGCGAGTTTGAAGAGTTACCATTGTTTGTACTACTTCTATAGTTCTTAAACGCCTTACCACTTCAATGGAGACCTGTACACTGAGTTTTGGTTAGATCGAGGAGCACAAAATGTTTATGAAACCGCTTTCGCAAATGACACTGACTTTTATTTGACTGTTTACGAACACACGTCACATCGCAACATAGCTATGGCGATCCTTATCGATAATATTAGCCATATCAAAGCGTCTGAAACGATTTCGTTCCCATTATCACAAACTTAGTGTCAAGCTCCTTTATACACATAAATGGTCTGTAGTTATTTTCCCTCTTTCTGTTCAAATTTATGTAGTTAAAATATGTGCTTCAGATATCAGTGCACATTTTAATGCTCTTCTCCAGTCTCCTACTAAATGGAGCTTGTTGCTGGCTTTCTTTTTTATATGATGCTAAAGGAGTGCAAACGAAACATGTTATTTTGGAAAGTATTCAGGATCATAATAAAGTCAGAAATCTCCATAAAGTTGAGGTATGCATGGAAGACAGAAACAACATCAAAGATGTTTCTGTTGAATGCAAAGCTAATTCTGTTCTCAGCTTTTCATTTTGTGCATTTATTTCTATTTGGGGTGTATGCATCACATTGGTATTTTGTTCACATCAAAAAGAAAGAAATACAGTGTGCAAACTATGGTAAATGTAATTAAAAACTGATGAGATGCATGAAATACTTGAACATTTTTGGTGTTTACTTGCTCGATAGAATTTCTACAACCACTATATAATCTTCCAAGCTACATGTGCAAACTATACCAACCATGAACCAGGTCTTCTTCAATCTTTCAAGAAGAAATCTGCCTTCCCTTAACGATTTCCCGAGGGCAATTCAGGTCGTTTTAAAATTGTTTTTAATGAAATCTTCACCGTTAATAGCTCATTCTGAAGGAGAAGGTCTACATTTTTTCGCATGGAAGCATCAGATGCGGTCACTCCCAGGATGACTTTGATTAATGCAAAACGAGCATAGCTATCCTTTAAATTGCGGCTAATGCTGGTGGAACGTAATAGAAGTTGCCTTCAATTTGGAGAACGGTATCTTCCCACCGCCTAGGAAATGTTTTGCGTGACTGATTTATGGCGAGAATTTGAGTGCGTTAAGTGTGGGACTGCTGGGAACCTGCTCCTGAACCCCTAATTGATGTCGTCATGGTGGCAATGGGCTGGAAGATGACGCCCATAATTGAGGCTAAATTATTCCACCGATGCCATTTTCGCTTAATGTTGTTGTGGAATCGCGAAATGTTGACATTAAGAAGAAAAAAAAATGTTTCAAAATTAAATATATATATAGCCGAATATCATACTCTGTCAATTGTCATATTTTAAGCAATGCTTAGCAGTTTTAGGCAAATATTAAGAAAGTTTTTTCAGAGACTGTGTCAATAAAAATAAATACGCTTATTTCTGAATAGTATTTTCAATATAATTCTTGACAGCTTTACAATTATTTTTTCAGCGAATATACTGCAACAAAATAGAAATATTTGAACTGTCTCTTTTACTAAACATTAGATTAATTATACACGGAATCTTTGCCTTTAAAACACTCGTCACCTAATTGATTCTTAAGTGTCCTAAATAAATTATACTTGCTCAGTATGTAGATCCACATTGGGGTAACGAAACTTCCATATTGCTATATACTCTGTTTACTTAATAAACCATATCTTTTCCTGGACATCGTATTGGATAAATCTGGCGTATCAGGAAAGTAACATAATTTTATTCCTTGAGGTGTACATAAGCAACTCTTCAACAGTGAGATGCCAATGTTCCCCTTGCTTTGCTATTTACTTCCGTTCTGGCGAACAAGGAAGAATTTCAGAACAAAGTCATCTCCCCAGTTCTATAGCACAGTTCAGAAAATTTTCCAAATCAGCAGTTTTTGCAAAAGGTTTTTAGAATTTTCGTTAACTTTTCAGTTTTTGGAATAGTGATTTTTAAAACTGCCCTCATTTACATAACAGTTGCTTTCACACTGGTTGCAATAGATTCTTCTGGAGTGTTTGCCGAGCAAGTCTGTTTGTTCCATAGTTCCATTTCCTTGAAATTTGCGAGCTTTAAAGTGTTTTCCCCAGATTTCAGAACTATATACTTATATACTACCATCTTATTCTGTATTACATCTTTACATATTAATACATAGTGTTTTTCAAAATTAAAGAGTTAACCTTAATCTCTCAAGTTTTCTTCAGCTTCCACACAATTTTAAAAATGTTACTATTGGCTTGTTACTACAACAAATGAGATTTTAATACATTATTATCACAATGAATTAGATTGTTGTGCTTGGATGATATATTTTTAACACAAGTAATAGTGTTTTTTAAGATATGAAAACATTGAAAAGGTCATATGCTGCAGGTTGATGCATATTCTTGCATCTTTAAGCCCGCAAGAATATTTTAGATAGCATTTTAGTGGTAATGTTATTAGTAGAAAGTTTCTTATAAATAATTCAGCTGATTTATGGATTATGGTCCTATCTGAAGAAAAGAGTGTTCCTGTGCCACGTATAACAATTGGTGAGTTGAAGAATTCCATCCCAGATACTCAAGATCACGAACTCAAAGCTGCTGTATACAGTATTGAAGATAGGATGATACTTGAAGAAGAACTAATTGGTGAATACGTACAACATCTATGATGGTATGACAATTTGTTGATTAACAATCCAGTGCTATAATGTTTAAGGTTGTGTGTAAAATGAAGAAAATATAAACAATTAATGTTACCTCATATTTTTGAGAAAAACTGTAGATCGAATAGACCAATTATGTAGTTCATGATAGATTTCTATGCAGCTGATCCTGATAAGTAAATCATCCTGTAGTTGTAGAAGATAATTGTATTAATATTATATCTGAAATGCAAATAACTAGTTTGGGCAAGTTCTAAAATCACTTACAGGGCATTAAACAAAAATAAAATTACTTAGAATTTTATTTCATTGATTGGCATGTGCTTTTATTTCACTTCCCCAAAGTCCCACTCTATGGATCCCCTCAATGTCCATTTGCAACAGTTCTATTTCAATTTGAGCTACCACTCGAAGCACCAGCATTTTGCAGGACATTATGTGCAATAGCTGCAGAATAATTAAGACGTTTACTGTATACAGATAGGCAAAATACTGAGACTCAATGCGCAAAAAAGGTATCGCTTAACCTGCAGACTCAAATAGTGTAGGGGGTTACCCAGATGTCTATGGGAAAGAAGTTGTCTCGCGTGGCTCAGCTTAGGGGCTGGAAAAGGAAATAAAATAATTAATGTTTTTAGGGAAATCGATATTTGGAGGCATATTCTGGCAGAATGCAGGGAAACATAGCTTTTAAGAAATGAGCATTTACCATCACAATTTCTGAATTCCAACAGAAGTTTGAATGTCTGTCTAGAACTGCTGGTGCATGAGAAATACACACTCAAATCGGCAATATTTCTAGTGAAGACCCTAAAAAGAAGACAGGAGTTGGAGAGTAGAACTCAAGGGTAAGGGTTCTATTCATGTTTGTATATATGTATGCATATATACGTTTGGATGTTGATTTGGTATATTTACGGACGCTGTTTAACATCTCAGGTCGTCAGCGTCTCATTCAATTCAGGGCGTAAAACGGCTAATAAATTTTTCTCACAGGCCTCTTCTTTCAGTTTTGAGGTTCTTTTACGTGCCGTTTTCCCTTCCGAAGGAGACCATACTTAGGAATTTTACGCCCCAAATAATCCATCAATCATGACCGGGACTGAACTCGCGATCTTGGGTCTGCGAGGCAAGTATGGCTACAACAACACACAATACTAGAACCAAACCGTTTGTGTGTATGTATATATACACAAAGTTAATCATATTAATTAATTTTGCCGTTTTTGGGTATTGTATATTTTGATTGTTAAGAGGACGGTATTAGCATGTACGACCGTTAGGCCCATGCGACAGTTATACTTACATTTCTGTATTTATAAACCTGCCACAGTAAAAATCCATTACTATTACTTTCATGCAAATTTGTGTACGTCCTTGGCAACTGTGTCATTTTTAATAATGTGTAACATGCTCTCTTGAAGAAAAGATCAAGCTTTGCTAAAAGCATTACCAACATGTCTATGAATAGGCATATGCTCAAACTTTTTTTTTTTAATGGTGTTTAACGCCCGTTTTTACTACTGAGACCACAGGAGGTGAACACAAGATACATGAGATGAAATATGTTGAGAAAGGATTTTTTTAAGGAAGTAAACGTTCCAGGCCTGAATTTAGGGTACTTCCCCGACATTTGCCATTAATGAATACTGAGGAAAACCTGGAAAAAACCTCAGTCAGGGAGGACGGTCCTGGCGGGATTCGAACCCCGACCTCCCGCTCACGAGTCCGCGCCTTAACGACCTCGGCTACCCGTGGCCTTGAAATCAAACGTGGAAAAATAATCATTGCCAAGTGTGATATAGGAGTAATGCACCCAACATATGTTTTAATGTTAACTAATTCCTCCTGCATTAGAATGTGGGTTTTAAATTATCTTCTTCTTCTTCTTCTTCTTCTTCATATTGAAAAGTGTGCTATTTTTCTATGGATAACTCATTGTGCATGTAGTAACCATATTTATGTGTGTATCAGATGGTTCACCTGCGTCGTATTTTGAATGATTACTTCCCTGCGGTACATTGATATAAACCATTAAAATGTCCTTGTTATACGTTATAAGCCAATGTTTCCTTTTCTTTCTTTTTCTTTCAGGAAAATTTAAAAGACGGCGCATAGTGATCACCTGAATTAATTTTCAGAAGTTGTAATAGAGGTACAGAAATTCTATTATTTTTTAAAAATTAGTTTAAGCCACTAGAATAATGGTGGTACGAAATACTTGTGTCGTTATCCATTAAGTGGTTCCAGTGACTAAATTGGAAAAGTATTTCAAAGAGCAGTCCCAGTTATATTTTAATTCCACTTGTGTATTTGTTACGTTTTATTGGCATTTTATCAGTATAGTCTATCTCTTGATCTTATTGCTTTAAATTCCACTTTATTTTATTGAATTTCGACAAAATATTCTCCATCTAAGTTTACATTTAAATAGCATTGAACATATTCTTTGTCAAATATTTGTACACATGCGCTAACAACTTAAGGGGAGTATGAAAGACTTATAATGTTAAATTTACCATCTTCAGTTCCATCTTTCTCAATGGACTAATAAAAGTCAATAAAATGAAACTTTTACAACATAAACATGCACATAATTGAGCTTTTTGGTCTGTTTTCACTACTATGCCATGACTCTGAAGCAAACTATAAATGATTTTCATTGTTTTTTCTTTTATTTTTTCCCAACTTTGTTTTTTATTTTACGTTGTCACATTTTGTTCTAGCTCTACCTTAATAAATCCATGTCATCATGATAATATCATGAATAAGTGCTAAAAATTTCAAAGTGATAGCTAATATACATCTTTAAAAAATGGGAAACTTGTTGCAAAAATTTAGTTTTACAATAATTGCAGCCAAAAAATTGCTTTAACAGAAAAAGTATCTTTTTGAGGGTTTAAGCTAAAGCTCTCCAATATTGTAAAACAACAAATGATTATGGATTATGTTATGGAAACAAACGTCGCCGATTTTCTATCATTCAAGATAAACCACAGCCTTTTAGAACAAATAGGTCCTGAGATATAGAATTTTAACTGAACAAGTGCTCGCGAAATTAAAAAAAAAGTAGCTTCTGCAGGTACATAATTAAAATTAATTAAAATACTCATAACCAAGGAACATTAATGAAAATCTAATCCAAATAAACATAAAATTACAAACAAAATTTGGTAACAAAACAAAACTATGATTTATCACCCCCCTTCCTATTAATACTTTCCTTAAAAAGGGAACTTTTTTATTATTCTGTATTATTATTATTATTATTATTATTATTATTATTATTATGACGACACAGGGCTTAAATTCAGTCAGTTATATGTAAAGTATATTTTCAACTCATATTACATAGAGTTTGAATATGTTTAAAAATATTTGGTCTGCTAATTGTTAACAATTAATTAAAATAAATGAAAATCATTAATTGTTTTATAGGCTCCATCAATGCTCCTTACTTTATAAATCAGATATGTTCACCCGCGATAAGTACAGTTAATATAAATATAAATAATAATAATAATAATAATAATAATAATAATAATAATAATAATAATAATAATAATAATAGTTTGTCTTATCGTGCTGGTAAACAACAGTAATGTTAAAGGAAACGGTTAGGCTATAAGTTCTGTACCTACCGAGGCGGCTGTAGCTGTTAATTAAAAGTATTATCACTTTTGGAAATTATTCAGTTGTAAGGTTAATACTTTTGAACACTTGGCTGTAAAACTTTAAATAGTTCTTACCATATCGTGACTATGTGTCAAGTTTCGGCAGTATCGTCACATGTTTTGAAAATACGATAGCTCTGTACATAAGGATACATCTTTAATATCGAAACGCGTTCTTTTGCATCGTCCGATGACACGCTTTTGGCATTGTCGAAGGCGCACAGCTATTAGCATTGAGCTGATGTTGGCCCAAAGGCCGTGATGTGGCCAGAATCTTTATCATTATTAAGAGATTTCATGCATCCAATTAGACTGCGAAGTGCTATGTCATTAGGTACGAACCTCTGCGCGAGTTATTTTCAAATTAGAACAGTGAAAAAGTGTTCTGGAGAATCTACATTGCTCAACACCCCAGTAAGACCACTCAAAATGGCGTTTGCTTGCTCCACCCGTCCGTTTCAACAAAGTCACGATGTTTAATAGCTTGTTATTACTTTAATAAGAAGTTTGAATTTTACAGATCTCTACTCCCACTCTGATGGATGGACGGGCCATATTACATAGGGCAGGCGTCCCAATTCAGGGCGATTTTTGCACACTTCATTGTCAACAGTTACGAATTTCACAATGTTATTAAATGGGGGCAATATATGTATAGAAGAATTTTCTCACGTTATTTGATTTTTTATAATTTCAGCTTACTCCATTAATTAAAGTTGAAATAAAATTTACGAATTATTATTTCAGCACAGATATAATTATAGCAATTATAAACCGTTTAAAAATGTACTAATTCTAAGTTTTTCTTTTAAAACACTATCATGTACCTAATAGATATTTTAGCCCGCTACTAAGATATTTGAGAATAAATAAATGAAGAATTTTATCTTATCTTAAGCCTGCACAATAAAACATAGGAATGCGATATATTAATAGATATTTTCTAAATTTTACCTATTTAACATTCCATTACACTTGAAAGTGTATAATATTATTTAAGTCATGAAAATGTCAGTGTTGCTATAACGGAAACACTGTAACATATATTCTAAATAATGCAGAATCCCCTCTATTTGCCATAATATTTTAAACTGAATAAAATACAACGAAATTTTAAAATGGAATAAAAACTTTCTAAGTAATTGCATAAAGGATGATCAACTGAAACCCGTCTGGATCCATTTATTAATACATACCAATTCCAATGAATTACGAAAACATATACACGAGCATAAATATTTATGTGATAAAAATTAAATAATGCCTTAGGAGTAGAAGTCACAATGGTCATTATTGCACGCATCCCACAGCTTCACCAAGCGTCGGTCACCGTCCGAAAACAGGAATCGTGGTTGCTGCGTGGGCTAGCTCAGCACTACAACTTTGATTTCATTATCGTTGTGGAAGCATTTGCCAATCAAAATTTTATTGAGAAGTCTAAAAAAATGAAACTCTGAAAGTTATCCTCAATTACAATCTTGTGTATCTTGACAATGACTAGAATAAAATATTTTACAACATGTCGAACAAGGGATATAATCTTTTTATTAAGTAAAGAGAAAAAGAAGTCACAAATCCCTTTATAGGGCACAGGAATTTTTAATTTTATAGCCACATTAATACAAAAAATAATTATTTGCAATTTACTTTGATAATTAAAAACTTCTATTATTCTTATTTTATGCAGCTGGTACAACAATTAAAAAAGAAACTTTTGAACACAATCTTTACCAAGTTTGTTATCTATCCCGTTTCTTTTCTGGATTTTGGTTTTACTTGTACAATTTTTTAATATTCTTGGGCTCCGGCAAATATGTAGGAATGCGATGTAGATTTTCTTTTGAATTTGTAGAATTCTCATATAAACGAAGACTTAAATCTGCTTACCAAAAAGGTTTTATTGTAACATGCCCCAACATGTACTCTACACTAAAAGAAAGAGATGGCTAAAAGAAAGAAGGAAATAGGAAAAAGAGAATGAAAAAGAGAGCATTTCGTGTACCTAAACATCAGTTTACTGTTCTATCTTAAATTAAACCCTCAAGATGTCCAAAACAAGAGATTTATGTAAGTAGTTGTGTACACATTAATCGAAATGAGAACAAGTTAGCACCCACATCTTTCAGTCCACAATTATCTGCATTTGTCTCAGTCATGCTTGGAAAAGCACTCTCCCACCAAATCCTTTTGTTATTTTTACATTTTGTTTTGCTTATTATCATATTTACTTATATTGAGTAGGAAAGTTCATAATGTAAAAAGGTTCTGTATATCATTTAATGTGGAAAACAAAATGATGATGATGAGGATGAGGATGAGGATGAGGATGAGGATGAGGATGAGGATGAGGATGAGGATGAGGATGAGGATGATGAAGATGAAGAATCTACGTTAATAGCCCGTTTACTTTTACTTCGGTTGACATATTAACATTTATCTATATGTAAATAGAGACCTAATTGTAAATTGTATATACGTACTTTCGCTTAAAATCTATTATGCACGCTCGGTGTTTTGATTCTCGGTAGGTGGGCGTGTCGCAGCCGCCCGAGAATGCACTTTAACTTCGCTTCTAAAGTTGTGTATTAAATCTTAAAAATAAATGATGCTGGAAAGGTCGTCCCTTTCGACCAAGTAGACATTATATCGGAAAATACGTTTAAAGTTCTGCCACTGTAATATTTCTGAATTAATTTAAGATATTTTCCGTTAGTTCATACAATGTGTAAGGATTTGTTTTATAAACTTTGTCCTTCAGGCAACTCTACGGTTAAAAATCACACACTGTTAAATCTGTTGAGGGATAGAGCCATACACCAGCACTAGTTACTCATCTTTCAAATACTTCCTTAATTTTATTCGTGGATTCCGCCACTCTATCAACAGTTGCAGAATCCTATTGAAACCACCTATATGATTCCTCTTCTTCTGTAGACTGCTGAAAAAATATGGTCAAAATGTTCCTTCTGTGTCTTTCTGCAACTATTGTCGTCTCGTAAGAAATTGCACTGGTAATACACCCCTTGTTCTAACAGCACATCAAACCCCAGTTTTTCTATCATAAAGAGGGATTTCTTGAACACGATGTACAGTGCATATTTTAATTGTTCAGGTGAAACCAAGCCTTGAAAAAAGAACAGAAGCGTTGGATCCTTAAACCCTCTTTTACAGATTAAAAAAAAACACAAAATAATTCACTCTTGCTACTGGGTCGCCTATTTTAAATAATGGACACTGTACATTTATACAGTTTGAGGATTTTATTGGCGAACGTTCAAGGTATACACCAATTCCGTCTAGTTTATCTTCTGTTAAAAGTGTACGTCGCCGCGTGTGTTTTTTGTTATGTACTGATCTAGTAATCGTGAACTGCTTTTCTGGAACGAGACAAATCAAACAGGGAACTGCAAACGAAATTCTACACGAACATATTAGCTCACTCGTATTTATGTTACATTTACATACGAAAATGCGCCCCTCTGGAGTCAACTGTACCATCTTGGCGAACCTCAACTACTGCACTGCTTCAAAGGGACGTTCAAGGATAGGAAGGGAGACTTGTAGGGGTAAAAGTCACTCACAGCCAACAGGATTGAAAACACCGCCCCTTCGGGATAATTTTTAAGAGAAAGCTTAGAGTAGTAATGTTGATTATAACAAATAAACTTGTTCTCAAATAATTTCTTCATTGGTTGAGTAATTATTTATTACTCAATTTTTAAACTTTAAACTAATTATTTATTAAACAAAGTTTTTATATTAAGAATACAGGCGGTATCTCTGCTCTATTTTGCGTGTTAGGCTGGTTTTAGGGAGAAAAACTGCTAGAGTATATGAGTATTTACTCTGAAGACAAATGTACAGAAATTAAGAAATTATCAAAGTATTAGCTTTTAATATTCTATCATGTGCATCGAACTGTCAGGTTTGGTTGCGTTTTACCTAGTTACTATAAAAGCAACTGCTTTATTTTTAAAGATAAAGTAATGTTGTATTTTAAAGCATAATATATCAATGTCTAAATATTAAGCAGAATTCTAAAATATTTAAAAATTAATTCAAATTTAATTTCACAGTCTATTTATTTTCATTAACACCATTTATGTTTGCATTTATAAACTAGCAGAATTTAGCAAAGGTATGCAACTGAAGACTACAAGAGAAAAATATTTTCCATATATCCTCTTTGCGTGACAGCCCTCACGGAGCTAAGCCGATCGCAGTGTCCACTGCATCCTCTATCTCCTTCTTGCTACATCAGTCAAAGAACCGTTTTTCATGGGGCATGTGATCATACTGACATCCTGTCGGTCGCCATCATGCTGCGTTCTGTATCAGCCTCCATACACCTTACTATCAGGCAGCTCCTCAATTGTCCGCGCGAGACTGAGTGGACCGCCTACCTGGTTTCCCCAACTTAGAATATTTCTCAGTAGGTACCGAAGATCAAACAGAGCCAGCAACTCTGTCCATCAGGACAAGGAGGCAGTCAAGATTATTTTATGACCAAAACAATATAAATTAAAATGAGTAATATGTCAAATATGATCGTATTTTTTCTCTCTCTCTCTCGTTATCAAGATTTGGTTGAACTCGTCATATATATCAGAAACATCTTATGATTTCTTTCAGAATATCTATTTGTATATCTGCTTGATTAAATATTCTTATTAATTCTTTTCCTGAGTTGAAGTTAACATCAACAAATAATTTAACCACTATATGAAATCCTTCTTTATGGGTTAAATTTTTAAAATCCGCTTTGCTCTTCACCCGTCAACTGCGCCTCAGCTGTACAGGACAACGTGTAATGTTAAGAGAATAAATTTCTCAAGCAAAGCTGGACAAGAAGTGCAGTTTTCTACATAAGTATACTTGACTAAAACGATTACGTTACAGGTGGGTCAAACCTACTTTGTGGTATTCTCGCGTGAACTACAATAAAGATAGCTAGAAATGTGAATGATGACGTCTGATGAACTAGTCTCCTTTCCTCCTACTTGTTGTTTTAAAGTGCAAAACGCACTCAGTTCAAAGATTTGAATATTTTGACTTTTGTATTGGTTTTAAAACGTATGTGTTGCCTGAATATTTCATTTGTAAATTAAAGATCCCCCAGCCACATATTCACCAACAGGATGTTAAAAGAAAAAAGACATCCAGAGTTACATAGTGTTCAAAACTTATTAAAAACCCTTAGACTCGGGAATCGTTCGATTATAAAGACATCATATCATTAATGGGTTTATTATTGGTGGTTATTGGATCCAGAAAAACATAACTTCAAATACTGACTATTTCGAAATCACTCTTTAATAGCTAACGCATTTCATGGTTTTGTCGTCCGTTTCACAGTTACTGGCTGTTCGGCAGTCAAAGTGATAACTCCCGGAAAGCGGATGTAATATTCACGCAGTTGCATTTACAATGAAAATAAGCACTTAATAAAGAATATGTTGGAAATGTTGTACTGCTACATCCACACACGTTTGACATTGTTTTAGAAAATTGTCATTCACATGCATCAGCTCATTTTCCAAAAATGAGTCAATTTAAAAAAAGTATTATTGTCCACGAACTGCAGGTATCCTGATATTTAGATAAATTTCTTTCAAATGAATGTCAACGATAAGATTAATATTCTTTACTGATGAAACATAGTCATGTTTCGAGATAATGGAATACAGAAGAATCGATTTCATGTGCGAAACCTCTTGCGTGACCAGAAAATCGATGTATGGAACCATGTTTCATCAGTAAAGAATATTAAGCGTGGATCGGATCAATTGCTCTATCATTCAATTACCGCAATTTATCCGAATATCAGGACCAGCTGCTGCGGACAACAATGACTTTGTATGCTTTCAATTTTGTTTGACTCAAATTTTCTAAAAAGATGTCATGTGCAAGTAGAGTCTCATTGCAACATTTTCTGTTATATGGTACGTAATTATTTTCATTGTATTTGTTCTTGTAATGCGAGAACTTCCATCATTTGCCGGGAGTTGCCGCTTCTATACTGCCAATCCACTTAATGTTCTTTACCGATGAAACTTGGTTCCATACGCCGATTTTCTGGTCATGCAAGAGGGTTTCGCACATGAAATCGATTATTCTAGCGGGCAGCAATAATACCTGTCTTTTCTCACAAGAGTTTTTCTATTCCTACTGTTTCATGGACAAATCATCTTCACTAAAGAGAAAATACCAGAAATACCACGCTATACCACACATAATCTCATTTTTTTCTATTTGATTTATTTACGGACGCTCTTTAACATCTCAGGTCATCATTCAAATCAGGGCGTGAAATAGCTCACAAATTTTGCTCAGAGGCCTCTTCTTTCAGGTTTGAGGTTCTTTTTCGTGCCGTAAATGTACGACACGGGACCCACGGCTTTACTTCCCTTCCGAAGGAAGCCATACTTGGGATTTTTACGCCCGAAAAAAATCCATCGATCCTGGCCGGGTTTGAACCCGCGATCTTGGCTTTAGAGGACAAGTATGGTTACCACTACACCACCAGGACCGACAATCTCATGGTGTTTTCAGTTATAATGACTGTGGAAAGAATATCGGCAAAAGCGTGATGCAAGATGGTTATTTTATAGTATTAAGGGAACAGGAATAGCAAAATTCCGCCGTCACAGTATGCAACCGTAAGAGATATTTTAAATTATTATCCATAGTAGGAGAGCATTACCTGACATTTTTGTCTTCATTGTATTGATTTACCTTTCCTTAAAGCTTACCGCACGAAAAATTACTTGTCTATTTAGTGGATATAAAAGAGAGAACATTGCCTCTTCTATGTAAGCGCATTCCAAAGAGTGTGGGGTTTTCTGAAAAGATTAGTTTTTCAGATTTTTACATGTTGATTTCTAGAACAACTTCTGGAGGTATAGTTCACTCCGCATTAGAAAGTGTGATGAGATGATTAAATCAGCGATCTGGTTTAGAATGAATTAAATAAAAACGTGATAAGCAAACAGCGGTATTTATGCTGTAAAGGCCGAGTTTAAGACTTTTATGTAACATTGTAGCAGAGTTACCCATGTCATTAAATAAAACAAAAGCCTATCGTTGCTGTGAGCTTCATTTGTCTACACCAGAGAATACACTCAATAATAGACTTACCGTTGCCCTCAGTGGATTCCTTTCATCTTCGCTTCAACTAAATTGATTATAACGATTCGTTACGATTAAAACATTCCGAATAACGACAATGAAGAGCAAATCCCAATTGATAACTGTCCAACAAAGGTGGACGGTGGGAAAGGATTGTCAATGAGTGAGCAAAATTTGAACAAAATACTGACCGCTGTGCATGGGATTATCGTTCAAGGCATCATGGGGTTTATAAGAGAGAATCCGTGAGGGGGATAGGAGGTAATTTGGTGATGGTGTCCTATACATCGTGCAAGGCCATTCTTAGGTTTCAAACAATAGAGCAGCCACACAGCTATTTCTGCCGCTAGCAGAACAGAAAAGCACTGAAAACCAAGTATCTTGTGGATAAATCAGTCAATATTTTAATGCCTGAGGATATTGAAAGTTAAAGTTAAAGGCATCTGTTGGGCGCGTGTATATATATATATTCATATTAAGCAATGGGGGGACATGGATTAAAAAAAACCAAAATCACATTTTCCAGAAATTATTCCGAAGTGTAATTAATGTATATACTTTCGAGAATCTTCCTACCAAATGTTATAAACAGATTATTATTCCAAGTGGGTTTTTAAAATTTAAAAGGATTACCGTGCGCAACATATGTCATGCCCCTTTTTACAAAATAGTTTATAACTATCACCATTTAATTAGAATGCTGTGGCAGGTGTACCAACATTGTTTTCCGCTGCTAAAATCAGGTGTTTGCTTTGTTTATGAGGAGAAACACGCGGTATTATATTTTCTGTGTCTGTTGTGAATATTCCTTGTTTGTATGTTGCTAAGTTCTTCATGATGTCTCGTTTTAGCAAAATAGTATTCAAAAAAGTGAAGAAAAACACTAAAAATGCACCTATGCTTGTAAAGGTTAGGAATGAACTTTTTACTTCATCCATGAAGAGAACCTGAATAGTTTCAGAAGAAACACTGAGGAGAAACTTGGCTTATAAGACTCTGGGTAAGATCAATATTATACAGGATTTAGATTAATTGATTTAGCCATTCTTTCATATGCAATAAGTAGTGCTTATTGTTGTGCATCATGTGGCTCAAAAAGTCTGACACCGTGTGTATAAAATGTGACAAGTGAGGTTTACATAATAGTGTAAAACTTCAGATATCGAAAACCAATATTTACGAAGCAAATGCTAGTTGACCTATGGTATGACAGGTATTACTGTGCGAATAGAGGGCAGAAATTTATCTGGAATAATGAATGTGCCTTCATCACCACTACGATGTACTGACACAAATAGGCAGCTTCTAAATTGTGTCAAAAATGTTTGTGATAATTATGATGATGATTCATTAACTAAATGGCCAGTGTAGTTAATGAATTTAATTTCTGTAAATGACACAAGTTCCACTGATTTGTGTGTATCAGCTGATGGTATCTGGAATGTCAACTCTGTGAGCATAGATACGGTCAAAATGTTAGATGCTTAAGTAATAAGCAAATATTGCACAGAATGCTTAACAAGAAGCAAAATAGCAAGCAGTTAGTGTACAATGATGGCAACATTGGAAGAAGTGAAGCTCTGAAAGAACTTGGATTTAAACTTGGAATTTTACAGATATTTCAAAATATTAACAGGAATCGAGTCAACAAGAAGTTGAATACCAACAGGAGGACCAGGAATATGGTACTGAGGGTTTTTAAAGGTATCTAGCAAAAATAAGTATACGCACGTTTCACACTGTGCAACTCGTTTTTCTAAGTTTACAATTTTCTATATGTAATGAAAGTTTCTTAAAAAGTATTATAGACGAAGAAACAAAAGTTGGCATATTTTTTCTTATTTATTAATGAGCAATTAACCTGCAGAAAGCTTTTTCTTAACTGTTCATCTTAAGATTTTGCCTTGAATACAGGAGGGATTTGTTTCACTGCTGCCAATTTCCTAAATGAATTTTTTTAAGAAACAAGTAATAATTGTAACAAACCTTTCTCTTCAGGGCTGTTAGATATAAGGGAAAGAACATTTTCACACAGTAACAAAACTATATCTTCAATACTCAATGAGAAAATTTTCCTTATGTTCTGAACTGTCAGGTTAGGTTATATTGGTTAATTATTTAAATTCTTGTTAAGTCAGGATGCTGTAACAAGCAAGATATTTTTCTTAATAATTGTGGCAAAATTCAAGTCAATGGCTTTAATAGATAGGCTACGTTACTATTGCTGTGCAGTTTAACCGTCGTAAGCTCTTAAAAGAAGTTTCTGCTTAAGTAAAACAGCGAGCATTTCCTTCTTCTGACATCTTTTTCATACGGTTGAATTGTAAGTTAACAGTAAAATGTGGGTGTTATCCATTCGTTTTCATTACTCTCGGCGTATTTATAAATACACTATAATTAAATTATAATGATTTATAATTATTTTTTAATATTTTACTTGATTCAATGTTGTGCAACAGTCGGTCCTGGTGGTGTAGTGGTTACCATACTTGCCTCCTTATACCCAAATCGCGGGTTCGAACCCGGCCAGGACCGATGGATTTTTTCGGGCGTAAAAATCCTAAGTATGGCTTCCTTCGGAAGGGAAGTAAAGCCGTGGGTCTCGTGTCGTACATTTACGGCACGAAAAAGAACCTCAAGCCTGAAAGAGAGGCCTCTGAGCAAAATTTGTCGGTCGTTTCACGCCCTGAGTTGAATGGGACGCTGATGACCTGAGATGTTAAAGAGCGTCCATAAATAAATCAATAAAAACAAATTCTTGTGCAACTTTCACTAATTTTGGCTTTTGGCTTTTACAAACGATTTATTTAATCTCTTGATTCATAAATACCTAAGTTTAACATTATTACATTTCAAAGTATAACAAAAAGTATATTTGTTTTTCATAAATGAATGGCAAAACAAGTTACATAAGCTGAGATAGTTCATTTAAAAATATAGGCATTGCCTGTTGAGAACTTAAACTGAAAATGTGTGTTCATAATGCTGTCTGCCTTCTCGTTGGGTTGTATGATGGGGCCGTTGGGATCCTTTATGCCTGTGTGTTCGTTCTACCTCTATCCGTGATCTCATGTTCGTTTACTCCAGTTTCTATGAATAACACTCCATACTCTCGGTATGCCATAGATTTCCCTTAATCAAATTCAGACACCTGCTAAGTATTTCTGTTATATATTCGACAAGTCATATTCGGTTCTTATGTGAAAATATGGAGTTGGTTTAACGCGTCTGTTATATAGTGCTTGTAACTGGCAAGGTAGGTGGGATGGCCTAGGTTTATTATCATATTTGTTAGTCATTTATTATCAAGATAATAAATCAGACTCAAGTCCTAGCCTGCAAATCTCTATATTGCAGATTAATTATATGCACTTGTTTTTAATACATTAAAAGTGTTATGGTTTTAGTCACTTAAAAATTTCTATATAAGAAAATGTGCGAAATAAAGGATTTAGCATGTTAGAATGTCTATGTTTTGTAATTTAATTAATGAAAGAAAACATTCTGTAAATATATGTTAAAATACCGGATTTTTTATGCAAATGAGATATAATAACTCTACTAAATGCACTAATCATAGATGCTGTTATTCCCACTCTTCCCATTCAACCTAGCGGGCCTGTCACGGCCGGTGACCTTGGCATATTGCGAAGTATTAGATTTATTGCTACGAATCTAATTACTGAGGATTCATACTCATTAACAATCACGATGGTCTATACCCTTGCGAAGCGTGTGATGTGCTGTGCTACGCTAAACCCTAGTCAATTCATGGTAAAGTAGGGCATCACTTTTAATATCTCGTAATGTAAGGGAAGCTTCAGTAATAATTACCGGTGTGTAATATGCAAGACAAAGAGCTATGCAAATTTTCCGCGTCTACCTTTCAATTACCGTAGCATACGCGTTCTTCAATTGTCTCCTGGCATTATCTTTTCATCATATTTAACATACCGCTATCTTGTATCCTACTATTCATTTTTATTTTTATTATTGTCAGCAAAACGATCTGTTTCTATCTCTCACATCTATATAGCAGCGCAGATACAGCCATAGACTCATAGTGTTAAATTACCTAGGTAGAAAGTGTTTTCTTGTTTTGATTAAAATTTATTTTAATATCATGACAAAACTTCTTAATTAAACTATGTATATATAATAGGTTTATGATTATTTTAGTTTTATCTTTCATATGAGTACAAGAGAAGGTCGTCAAATAGCAGGAATTTTGTATTTTTATTTTATTATTTTTCGATATTGTCACCTGATTCACGACATTTTGGCATTTAATCAACTGTGTAGCACCTTGTCATCTCCAAGCTTCTGTTTTCGCAAATGATTCAAACTATTGAAAGTACAAAAGTCTATACTGTGGATATTTTAACTTCTCAACTTTATTGTATTTACTGTAAGGCAGCAGTATGGAAACGGGAGTTGTCGTGAAGCAACAAACTTCTTTAAGAGAAGACCAGATCGGTGCTTCAATTGTTCACCAATGTGTCACTACCTCGAAAGCTAGTTACAGTTTCTGGAACTGTACCGCTGACATCCGAAAAGATGTTTGTACAGTTTTTTTTTCTCCAGCCGAAGCCTATATCTTGATTTTTTTCTTTACCGTAAACTGCGGGTGATTTAACTTCATAGCTTTTTCACAATTCGATGAAGAAAGCTTCCTCTTAAGACCACGATAAATGTTTCTGCCAAACCAAGTAGTGGTTTACTTGGAACCTTTTCAGTAATAACGAACCTTACACGATAAAGGTACCTAATTTCAGTTCAATAACTTTGTTAAGCCAATTGTGGTTGAGTGATGCGCGGCGTGCAGTGATGGAATTTTCTCACTAGAAAACTACCTTGTATCTGATGTGGCAACAACGCTCCAATTTAATATTGACAACTGCTTAAGTGCTTTAGTATTACTTTACTTCTTTTTACTTCTTTTCGTTAATTGTTTTTATTTTTGTCTATAAATTATACTTCCGCAGATTTTATCCTCAGTCAATTATATTTCTTTTTCTATTCGTTATCTTTTCGATAATCTTGGCATGTTGTTTGCTTTACACTATTTTTTTATTGTTTTCCATTCTCGAAAAACGTCTTATAAATTATTACAATTTAGAAACAAACAACTTCAATACAAAAATGAGTCCTTGAACTTCTTACACAATCCGAGAAAAGATGGTAAAGTAAATAGCCAAGTTGGCTTTCGACGCAGTTACATTAAGAACAGCTGTTGGGATTTATGTCTGATCAAAGAGGCACAATTTCCACTTCAGTTTCTCTATGTGAAAGCTGGAAATAGCGCTGAAGTCTGCTTTCCCGGGTGCCGCCTACTTCATGGGTTGTATTTTACTAACACCTGCCATAAAATGTTCGTAATGTTGGCAGCAGTGGTTGCCCGTGACCTATGCCAAAGGCCCGCCCGCCATCTTCTCCTCTTAGCACTTCTGCTCCATTCTGACCCATAAAACATCACTCGGGTCAAATGACGTCAGGTTACATACAAACCAACTCATTCCGAAGCGTATGCGAAACCAGAAAATAAATATGTTCTTGTGTTTCTGGTATTGAAGTAAGAACGAGAGGCGTAGTCTGTAGACATGTCCCTAAGGGCTTAATCGCAGGTTTCCGTCCTTCTCCACCCTCTTTTCAGTTCAAATTCAATTCCTCTTTATTTATGATAATTTTATTTATTTAGTGTAGTCTATTTTTTTTTTTTAATATACATGCATTGCATATTAGTTCTAACAGCCTCCGTGTTGTCTTTCCACTTGTTGTTCTGCTCTTCATCCTCTTCTTTGCCTATCTGTTCTATCACTTCCTTTCTATTTGTTTTATTCTTTCCATTGTTGCCTTTCTTACACCTCTTCTTTCCTTCACCTCCCAAGCCTTCTCAAATGTACTCGTACTATTCTTTCTGATTCTTCGTTTTCTTTCAATCTTTATCTCCCCGTTTGTACTTTTCTTCTTTCTCTCTATCTCTTCGACTTTATTCTTTCTGTTCCTCTTTCTAGCTTAATATTTTACTTTTTTCTTTTAATGATTCCTCTTTTTTTTTTTCTCTAGCTTTTGATGATTCCATTTTTTCTCTTTTCTGTTTTTATTGATTATTTTTTTTTTTCGTTCTCTGTTTCTTATATTTTACTGTCCACATTATCTTATTTATTCTTTCTCTTTCCGTTTAATTTAATTTTTTTTTTTAATTTCATTTGCTATCCATATTTTTCTTTTTCCCCACCTTTGTTCTGTTACTACTTCATCATTTTCTTCCACTTCTCTTTAATTCTTTCTTCTCCACTTTCTCTTACACTTTCCTCTTTTTACTACCTGTTCGCGTTTCTTCACTGCTTTATATTTCTCCCAGGCTCTATCTGCATCTTATAGCTCTCTTCTTCTTTATGATATCATGTTTCGTGTTATTTCTCATATTCCTTTGTTCTTCCTTTTACTTCTAGTGCCTCAGGGGGCATACAGGCTGCAGTCTCTAGTAAGTCTAGGATGACAAATTTTTCGAATTTATTTTGTACTCATAATAGTAAAATCAAGGGACTTAAAATGCCAATAGATTCCGAGGGCATCTGTAATGTTCTTTAATTTATTATAGAGACTTCGGCGTTTACATGGGTGTAAACAAAAAAAAAAAATGCCCAGTTCCTTATACCGGCTAATATTGGCGATACCTACAGAAAATTGGCCTATCAACATGCGGAGCAGTAGATAAAAATAAATTCTCTAAATCCTTATTAGGAAAAAGTTTCTGCAGTGTTTCTGCAAACATAAAACACATTCTAGATAGAAGAAAAACGCAGATGGCGTTGGCTTGAGATGGTATCAATGAGAAGCAGGGAAAGCACGACGCATGCGCTGTGGGAATCCCTCTTTGCCACCTGCATCGCTATGCCGTGTTCAGATTTATTCTAATACCCGGAACATGTAAATGCTAATGTGTCCCGCAGCAGGCCGTCTCTTCTGTTTAATTGAGAAATGGTTGCTGCACTTGCATTAAATATCCCACAGTCTGGGTTAAATATTTTAATTCTCTCTGTTTCAAAAGAGTCGTTTACACTTTTGGAAGCTTATAGTAACTTATTTACACTAACTGTCGAAGCAGAACAGAATTTGGCATAACAATTAAGGAAAGCACAGATATAAAAAAAAAAAATTAAAATATCGCCTGGCGTTAACGATTATCAACCTATCGTTATAACTTTGATATTAATTTACTACCACTAACTATTACATACCTATAGCGCTACAAATGATTGTGATATAGAGTAAGGAACAACTGAACAGATTTTAGAGAATTTGTGATAAATAAACATTTTAAAAGAGGTAAGAAGAGTTATAAACTAGAAGCAAAACATTTTTCTCTGCACAATAGTGACTCTTGGGTTGTCGTTTTTGAGTTAGCAATATATTATGTAGCTTAGAAATTATTTACTTTGCATTTTATTTTAAAACTTATACCTGGTCTACTATGCTAGCGTTATCATTGTTTAAAAGTACATGTTTTGTTATACAAAACATCTGGCAATTATGTCGGAAAGCAGAAATGTGCGTTTGGTTTCTTACACAAATTTAAAATTGGAGTCATACCGAGCACATGGCTCGACATGATGTGGATGCATGAGAAAGAAGCGCTTCCGAAGGCCAGTTCAGCATTGTTTATAAAGTTTTGAACTGAGATTTTCATCCTTGAGGATGAGGAAAGTCGAGGGAATCATGATAAAGTTGATGATGAATTCAAGGAAATTAATGAAGCAAATAAACGTCCAAATGCTCGAGATCACTTGAAGAAAACAGAAAAGGCGAAAGAGCTTGATAAATGGATCCCAACTGAATTAAAGGAGTATCATAAACAAAAACATCCTAGTTTTAGGTATGCTCTTCATTGCTTTCGCGCAAAAAAAAAAAAAAAAAAAAAAAAAAAAAAAAGAATTCCTATGGGATCGTGTTTTGACTATGATGAAAAGTGGATTCTCTCTGACAACTACAATGAGTGAACCTCAACGAAGCATGGGAACATTTCGCAAAACCAAAATTACACCAGAGGAAGGTTATGGTGACTTTATGTTAGTCTGCGGCTGGTTTAATGTCCTACAATCTTCTGCATAGCAATGAATTAATTACTTCGAAGAAATATTGTCAAGAAATTGACCAAATTCATCAGAAGCGACAAGCAAAACAACCAGCACTGCTTAACAGAATATGTTCTATTCTTCTTCATGATAATGCCCGCAACACATCTCACAAAGAACACCCATTGAATGAACTGGGCTACGAAACTTTACCTCATTCCTTTCGATCTTTCATCACCTGGCTTTCACTTATTTAAACATCTAGATGTTTCCTGAAGAAAATCTTCAATATCTAAGAAGAAACTAAGACGGAATTTCATTGCTTCTAGAAGTCATGATTTTTATCGAAATGGCATTAATAAACGTGCTGTTGATTATATAACACATTAACTTACAATTTATTTGCGCCTAATTAAAATTTAAATAATCACAAAATTGGTATTCATTTATGAGGAACCTAATATTTATTTTATGTTGTTTTACTTAAATTAACAATGATTTAGTAGAAATTACCCTTAAGCAACCGTATATAATTTGATTAAACAATGATCTACCCTAAATCTCCATAAGTGTTTACTCAATTGTCTAATTGCAATCGATCAATGATCATATGGTAGAGTGCGCCTGAAAAAATGTGCACTTTATTCTTTATAGCTCGTGCGATCATGCTAATTTCAATATATCGAAATAACAGAGTCTTCTGCACAAGTATGGGCATTATTATGCAAAATGATGAATTCCTTGTATACTATTTGGGTCATTTTGATTTGCTGACATGTTGCCTTCGTCTTTTGTTTCCGCATACCGAATAGGTATCATGAAATTAATAGGAAACGTGTATTGCTCTGATTGATTTTGATTTCTAAAGAGGAGATGAGTCACTTAGGACTTTAAGCCTTCAATTCAAAACAAACATATTTGACGTTTAAGAAATAAAAAACTAAAGAAATTGTGTCTCTTGATACTTATTCGTTCAGTGGAAAGATTGTAAGGAATCCATCAAGCACACATTATGTTTTTCCTGTTTATTTGCAGACAATGTGACGGATGTCGTTCTCCACCTAATCTTGACTTTTGTTATCTTTCTGCATGGTACAGGTGCGAATATCGTGTGATGTGAATGTAAAATTGCTGTGTATATTACAGCGGTGACACATACAGCTGACCTACTTTCAATTGCACATTCAATTGCTCTATTATTAAATGAAATAAATTGTAATAGGATAAATTAATTTTAATAACATTTCAAATATTTCATAATTTCGATATAGGTTTCTAATATTACATACCAGATATTTAATGGTTTAGTCGCCCGTTTCACGCCAGCTGGTGGGTCTGCCGTCAGCGGTAATTCCTGGAAAAGCGAATGTAATATCCGCGCAACTGATTCAAGTTCTCGCAGTTACAACTACAATTGCAATGAAAATAAGTACATACCTTATGGCAAAAATCTTATATCTTATATATACCTACTACATTCCCACATTTCTGACATCATTTTAAAAATTTGTCATTCACATGCATCAGTTTATCTTCCGAAATTGAGTCGATTTAAACTTGAAAGCCTATACCATCACTGTTGCGCAAAAATTGTCCAAAAAAATCAAGGCAAATTTAATATTGGGCTAAATATTTGTAATTGGGTGTTATCGAACGTTAATGATGGAGTATTTGATCCGGGTTTAATATTCTTTACGGATGCAGCATTGTTTCATTTGCGTGGTCATAATTCGACGCAACATAACAGGTATTGGAATACAGAAAACCCCGATTTTATATTTGAAATCCCCTTCATTGAAAAGAAAATCGTGTATGACTAATAGAGTCTATATATTTTTAGAATATCATAAACACAGTAAGACACAGGAATAACTTACCGACAGTATGCAATTTTTATCTATGGGTGAAGTTGAAACATGACGTATATGGAACAACCACCACCCACACTGAAAGAAAGAACTGAAATAAAGTATCTGGCGAGAAACATACTTGGCCATTTCAACCGCAACTTTTCCTTAAGAACACTGGATACATGAACATAAAACAAGTTGCTAATCGAAATAATGCCTATAGACACAACTCACAAGGAAATAATGATTGCTGACATTTATCTTATTAATAACAGTAGTGGTGCGTCTTTTATTGTGACTAGCATGACCTTTTATAACGTGTCTTTAAATAAAATTATAATTTTTATTAATAACGTTATAAAATTATTTGGAAAGAAGTCTTCTAAAATAATATATAAACTTTATGAAAAACGGCATAGAACCTATTAGAAAATGCTTTTATACTGTACTCTTACAAAATAAATATAGGAAGTAATTCACTAACTCTTAATATTCCTTAATGCATTTTTTTCTTCTGCACTTAAACACTTTGACCGCAGTAGCATCATATAAGTTTCATATTCAGCAAACTTTATTTATCTCTTTTATTCTCCCCAAAACACCATCTTTGAGTCAAACGAGAGCCATTTCTGCCATGCTCAGTTCTTTTTAAGTTCAGTTGGCAATAAACTAAATATGAACGCCATATTGTGACACTGATTGACGTAGTTCAGGATATGCTCATGATATTACTGTCTACATTCCTTTGTTTACTGCTCTTTTGTTTAAAACAGCGCTACAATGAAATGTAAAAACTATCAGTCATGCAAATAAAACTTACAAGACGTTCCAGTGCAATAAATAGCAAAAACCTTACCTGACTTTACGTTACTAATTTATTTAATTGCTCATATCATCAGAGCAGCTGCATAATTTTCGGAATTCTGCTAAGAAGTCATAACTCATGAATTCGGTCTATTTCTAAGTGAAGTTGTCTCCCCACTGTTGATAAAAGCTGCATTTTCCGGAACCAATCACAGACAGTCACGCAATGTTTCAGAGGTAGCACCAATCTCTTCTTTTTGGAGCACAGCATCTTCTTCCGAACTCCTGAACTGATAGCTCTCAAGTTTATCTTCACATTTGGAAACAGAAAACGGTCATGAAGAGCATGATCTGTGGCTGGTTCACTAGTGTAATTTCTCGTTCTTGCAGAAATTCCATTGTTTTCAAATCAATATCGCAGAGATATATTCGTGATTTTTTTAATGGTGTTTAACGCCCGTGTTTACTACTGAGGCACCACAGGCGGTGGACACTGATGATATATGAAATGATATGATACATTGGGAAAGGATTTATTCTAAGGAAGGAAACGTTCCAGGCCTAAGTTTAGGGTATCTCCCCGGCATTTTCCAGTTATGAGGACTGAGGAAAACCTGGAAAAAACCTCAGTCAGGGAGGACGGTCCTGGCGGGATTCGAACCCCAGACCTCCCGCTCACGAGTCCGCGCCTTAACGACCTCGGCCACCCGTGGCGGTATGTTCGAGATGAAGCACAAGCATCTTTACAACCCAGTTTTCGGCCTTCTTTCTGTTAAGCGTTCTGAAGACTATGGGATGGGGAATCAGATTGGGATGTACCAGTTACTAGTGACTGTGTTTTGTTCCGGCAGTGCAATGGTTGCATTGTGCCCACTAGCTGAGAAGAAATTCACTTCCAGCCTACACTTCAGCCATCACTTAAGTCTTCATTTGGGAACATCCAGATCGTGCACTGTCTCTTTGATTCCAAGCCTTATTGAAATTTTTAGCTTTCGCCTGCTCTTAAGATATTGTAGACACATAAGAAAGTATCGTCTCATTGTCAAGATGAGGCACTTCCTGGCTCTATTTCACTCTTGCTGCCTTTTGTTCTTCTTGTGGGATACCCAAAGACAACAAATCATCCTCACACGAAGATATATGAGCAGGATATCTGAATTCTGCGTTGTATGAATATGTAATCCTCCTCTATTTCCCTAAAGTCAGTCGCTCGCGGATTACTCATTACTATGGCTTCTATCGAGTTATGTTTGTATCTGTAACTACAGTGTGTCTTTCAAAGCTGTTCTTCTTCGACTAAACTCTGCAATAGACTTTTGTATGTACAGGTACAGGATCTGGGAAAGCTCTGTGTAATTTTTCCAACATTCTTGATTGCTTAGGCTGACTCATAATAGAAAAAAAAATAATCGCAACAATGTGCTCTCCAGTCCCTTCCAGTGAGCAATGTAATTATGACTACAGTTAACATTTAACTGCGGCTGCAGCAATAGATGTCGCAGCAAATGTTAAATTTAGAAATTTACTACCTATAATCTCCGAAACTGTTGAAGATAAATGGTTTATTTTTTATGGTGTATTATGAAAATATTTTCATGAGATATGATCAAAAAGAACCAAATTGCATTAAATAGCGAAAATGTTACAATTTTTTAAATATGGCAATGCATCTTTACTTAAAAATTTGATGTTGTTTTGTAAGATAACTTGCGTAGCTCTTTCAAAACGTTTTTATTAAATTTGTTGTTACTTTATTGAAAATAGTTGCAAACATTTAAAGATTTTATGCTTATGAGTTTCTGCTATAAAGACATTTGTATGGAAAGTACCTTTTCATGAATTATAATTAAATACGAAATTAAAAGAAAACTCACATTTGTAGAAGAAGCAGAATCTCAAAACCCTCAAGGATTTCTATTTATTTATTTGTCTATTTACTTGTTTATTTGTAGAGAAATTACCAAAAATCTCCTTTAGATAAATGTTTACAAATTTATTGATGTTTAATTGAGTGAATGATGTACAACAGTGTAAAAGAAGCTATAACATAAAATGTAAAAAAAAAAAAAAAAAATAGTTAAATTTATCGTATCGCTTTACACTTATAACACACATTAAAAAGGCGCGATAATAAAAATATTCTAATGATATAAAAATTTGTGGGAATTATTAAAATATCCTTAAATGAAGGATCTGTTTTGGGAAGAAAATCTGCAATTTTGAAGCTTTACTACATATTTCGTTATGGAAAAAAGTAAGAATTTTTAGAGCAATACATTTACATTTAAAACAAAAGGTCGTTATTGTAGTATTACTTGAACTTATTTTTGGAGAAGTTGGATTTTATAACATGTTCTCTTTTGAATCAATATGATAGTCCTAGCTTTGTGTACCTTTCCAATGATTTGTCATTATCTCTTACAACTTTCGTGGTCAAATGTGAGTCATTTGCAGCTGTTTGTTAAAAATTCGGGTGTAAATTTTCTACTACAAATATTACTCATATTCAGTTTTAAGAAAATGCTATGATGCAAATAAACACATGTTCTTATTTTTAATCACATCAGAGCGAGTAACCATTGTAAAATATGAGGTAAGTAGCTAATTTTTATATATGCCGTCCATCCAATCAGTTTGCTACAAGTTGTTGTAACGTTTTTTCAAGAAGTGGAAATGGATAGTATTAAAAGCATCTGCCCATGATCGCCACGGGTGGCCGAGGTCGTCAAGGTGCGGACTAGTGAGCGGGAGGTCTGCGGTTCGAATCTCGCCAGAACCGTTTTCCCTGACTAAGGTTTTTTCCAGGTTTTCCTCAGTCCTCATAAATGGCAAATGCCGGGGAGGTACCCTAAACTTAATCCTGCAACGATTCCTTCCTTAAAAATAAATCCTTTCCCAATATATCATCAATGTCCATCGTCTGTGGTGCCTCTGTAGCAAAAACGGGCGTTAAACACTATTCATTCATTCATCTGCCCATGTTTAATAAACAGAAGAAAAATGTTCTGGAAGCTGGTTTATATACTTTATATTAAACTTCCTAACATAAACACATTCCTCTTTCATAAAACTTTCGCTTGAATCCGTTATATTCACTTTTTATTCATACTTACTATTTAATCAAAGCAGATCTAGAACAGTAGCTTAGCATTCTTAGAAATGTAGTCATTAGGTTTGCATGGTCCACTTATTTTCGTTCTAAACTCTCGTCTTTCACTCGCCTTTAATTAAATTTGTAACGATTATTTTTGTTCTCTCCGCGTTCCCAAATTTATGCTCTAATTATCTTAGAATATTCCTGCATTGCTAATTAAATAAGGTACGCACCTACTTTCTCTTGAGCGAGATACTTCCCCCTTGCTTATTATCTTTTAGTTCAGGTACCTTTGGAGTTTCAATATATGTGTTTAAGTTCTTATAAAACGCATAATGAAGTGAAATTTATTTCATTATATAATAGAGGAAGCGTTAATCGGATGTTAGTACGTAGCAAGTATTTGGACGTACAACTGTTTGTTACACTTGTGTCAATAACCTAAACAAAAAGTTCATAAGTGGTTCAGCAGATAGTTTTTGAGAAATTTTGCTTTTTATGGTTAATATTCCTCATGAAAAGAGTAGAATATGAAATCTGTCGAAGTATTAAATTGTTCTGAGAAATGTTTTATTATAGAAAAAGAAAAGATATGTAACAGAATTAACCCACTCGCGGAAACTAGTTTCAAGAAACGGAATCCAGTCCGATAAGCCGAGATTAAGCTGCCGTTACACGGATCATGTGCTCTGCAATGACACCCTACTAGAGGCAGCCTGTTTTGATGTAGTTGTGTTATATTTCATTCTCCATATTGAAAATAAAAGTGGCTTAATGCCAGCATTAAACTTTCCATTCCCAGCCTGAACTCTTATCTCAAAACTAAACTGATATTTAAAGTTCAAATTACACTTCAGAGTATTATGAATGTAGAATACTTAAATTTGAGATAGGGTTTAAATGACTGAATAATGGACTACAATACACCAGAAAATTTTGGTAGTGTTTAACGCCTGTTTTTACTACTGACACATTACATGCAGTAGACACTGGTGATACATGAGATAAAATGACAAATTGGGAAAGGATATTTTCTTTAAGGAACGAAACGTTCCAGGCCTAAGTTTAGGGTCCCTCCCTGGCATTTGCCATTTATGAATACAGAAAATCATGGGAAAAAACCTCAGTCGGGCAGGATGGTCCTGGCGGGATTCGAACCCTTACATGAAAATGAACAATATGGCCTAGAATGGAATAATGTGGTAACTTAGGCAAAATGGCACACGTAATACTGTAATAAGTATAAGAATAGTGCAGTCTTTGTTTGCTAAGCACGGTTTAGAAACAGCTTACAAAGTATTGATTTAAAGGAATTTTAGATGACTATTTCACTTATGTGACGTCATCATAAAATTTGGAATTTTGATAAATCACAGCCCTACATCACAGTGAAATTATCATAAGTTTTATCTAATCCCTTTACCCTCCGAAGTGCATATGTCTTCTGATCAATGTATACAACTCTATACCTCACTATAATTCCTGAATATAATTCAGCAATACTAAATAAAATCCGCCACGGGTGGCCGAGGTCGTTAAGGCGCGAACTCGTGAGCGGGAGTTCGAATCCCGCCAGGATCGCCCTCCCTGATGGGTTTTTTTCCAGGTTTTCCTCAGTCTTGTAACTGCCGGGGAGGTATCCTAAACTTGGGCGTGGAAACGTTTCCTTCCTTAAAAATATCCTTTCAAAAAAAATAATACTAAAAAAAGTGTGGAATTTTGCTTCCATATCTTCATCTACTAATTCTCAAATGTCCTTTGTATCCAATGAAATTGCAGAACCTAAATTCAAATTTGATAACGGTGTTTTCAATAAGTACATTTAACTAGCTTGAAGTGTATTAATTAAAACAATTGTTTTTGCGTATTCAGCCAAACAGTCTGAAATCATTTTGTAAATTATGTAACTATATCTGCCTAAGCAACCATAAATTTTACTAAACGCTTCATAATGGTATTTTTTTTCTATTTTGTTTTTCTCAGTTGTTTTTAATAAATGGAACAATAGTGACTGTAACAATCGACTTTCGTGTATTTCAGTCTCACGGTTTCTGAATAATTAGCTATTCTTATGTATAGCATTTTGTACAATTGTGAATAATCCTGTGTGCGAAGTTCAAATATACGTTGTTTTTATTCTTATTCTATTCATGAAATAGCATTAAACCCGTATTTGGTTCTTCTTTATTGGCATTACTGGCAATTGACATTCGTCTGTTGCAAGATTTTATTGAAATATTATGCATTCCCAATACAAATGTACAATTATTACAATTTTGTAAGCCAAGTTTAGAGGATTTATGTTTAAATGCTTATTTTATTCATGAAATAGTCCTAATAAATATCACTCGAGGGTCTAAGCTTTCCAGATAAATTCACGAACGTAGTTCCCAGATCCTCTTGTGATAAACTCCTTTAGTGAAGTACTTCATTCTTTCCTTTCCTAGTCTAACTCCTTCTAATTTCTTCTTCTGTTTCCATTTACATTCAGAACCAGAAGTATTTTCAAAAAAAGGGAAATGTTCAAGTAATATAAATTCTCACAAATAGTTCAGCAGTTTAAATCATTGTGAGGAAACTTAGTTTTTGTTGGCGAGAACTCAAATGCAAAATTTACATTGTTTTGTACAGATCGGGTAATAACCCCATGCGGCTGCCATGAACATCGATTAATAATATGACTCGACTTGTATTTATTTTATGAAATATAAGGCTATTCAAAAGTATTCTGAGCCTTTATCGGACGGAAAATCACATTGGGTCTTTCAGTCTTGGACAAGATTCCTTTGTGCCTACACCCCTCAATAAGACCCCCTCCAGGAGAGGAGAGGGAAACATTGCATTCTGGATCCAGAAGCGGTGAGCACATACGTAGACAAGATCACTAACTTCATTTCCAGATAGAACACCCTGATGCCGGTGATGTAGCGCAAGCCACCGTTAAACTGCACACAACACCAGCCGACTCGCCTGGCGTTTTTCAAAGGAATTAAAGGATATGAAATGGGAGAGCGGAAAATTCGTGGAAAGGAAAGATTCATCTCATGCTTAAACGTCCAGGGAAAGTACGAATATCCCAGTGTCAGGATGGCTGATTTCAAGGGACTTGAACTTGGAATCTCCTAATTGTGAGTTCCAAGCGTTACCGCCTAAATTATCCTGTTTTATTATTTAACATATTAAAATAATTCCCGTTTCATAAATTCGTTCTACTTGGTGTAAAATAATATATGCGTAGGAACCTTTGAAAGTTTTAAACGCCACAAATATTCGAAGCATGTCGGAGTTGATGGAGTAGGTTGACTGCATTTATAGTCGCTTTCGAACAATTTTCCCAACAGTTGTTTGTGACAGTTGAAACTCTCGATATGGTGAATTTGTTGTTTTCAGTTTGCTTTGCTGACCGCTCCAACACGGTGGTCGGCCACTGGATTTCCCTTTTGCACGTTCAACCTCTACCCCATGAATTGTGTGTGACCTTTACATGTCTTTCTCCGTTGGTGGCTCTTTCTGAAATCTCGTCCTCCACTGTCGTGTGTGGTCGTAACGGATTTTGTTTCGTATAACTACTACAAGGTTCAGAACTAATTCGTCTATGCAGAAGCCGCTATGAGCATTGCGCGACGCTCCTAGTGGTGAAGTGTGCAATCGCGGTATGCAGAGTAAAACTTTGGGACATTGACCACAAATTTGCATCCTTATAATCAGGATATGCTTCTTAAATTTTCTAAAACAAAATCGCAAAACTAGGCACCTGTTTTTGAATAACCAAGGTCTTGCCACATTACAAAAGCTAACACGATGAAAGCCTCTAACTGAAAGACTGAAAACACCTTTCCATAAATATGAAAATGTTTACTTATAACGATCTACCACACTAATTTCATATTTGAGACAAATTTGATTCCTTTTCTTGAGAAAAAATTTCAGTAGTTCTAATTGGAATAAAAATAAGTGTGTCTATTGCAAGAACTTAGAAAAATAACACATTCTAGCTAATGAACACGGTATGCCAAATACCTATGGTTTGAATTGCGGTTAAACTCACCCAGCAGGATAGCTCAGGTGAATAGCATTCGGAAGATACCAGCTTCAAATGCCTTGAAGTCGGACATGTTGACAGTATTTTTCTGGTCCCTTTAGTGGATAATTCCTTTCCATGAATTTTCTTCTTTCCCATCTCAAATAAGTTCGTTTCGTTGGTTCTTTTACAGGGTCAAGAGTGCCGGTGCGATGTGACGGTAGTTTGCGCTTAAGAAAGTTTTCTATCCCAGCGTCTGGTACGAAAGACTCCCTTCTGAAAGTCTGGGTATCCCTGGAGGAGAATCCACCGGTGTCGGGATGTTTTATCTGGAAACAACGTTAGGGACCCCATAATGGCTCAACTCTCTTGGAGGTCTACCCTTCCAGAAGAGGCGTTCCCATTGAGACATAGACAGAAGCGGCCAGTTATTGAGCAACCGAAATATTCTCCTGCGTCCTAAAGATCCAATGCAATCCCGGCTGAACTCGAATTTATCATACCTAACGAGTGAGTGAGTTCTGATTTCTGAGGGCCGTTTTGAAATGCGAGTACCGAGAATCGAATGAAGATGACGATGAGGGTGAAATGATTATGAAGTAATGTAGGAATGAATGGCAGATGAAACCAGCGAACCAGCAGAAATGCTACCCAGAAGTCAATTCATCCTCCACAAACCCCATTTGCTGGCTCCTTGGTGAAGGCAAGTAATATTGGCACTGAACCACAGATACCTTATTTCCTGCTATAGTGTCAAAAAGTTGCTTTCAAGCTTGACCTTAAGGCCTTACATTAGGCTTTTTATATATCAGTATATTCTTTCTCGGCTTTAAACAAGTTTTCGTGTCTGATGCAGCAATGAGCTTGGGTACCTTCCTTCTCCAGCTCCTCCTCGCCCATACTCCATTTGGATCGGTCTTCTGAAAATTGTCCTGTGATCCCGTCTAGTCTTCCATTGTGTTTAAATCTTGAAAATTATTCACTTTTCTAGTGTTTAACGCTGTTTTGGCATCAGCGGTTACTAGTGATACACGAGATAAAATTGTAAGTAGCAAAAGGAATTTTATTTAGGAAGAAAGCATTTCATATCTAAATTTAGATATCTGCCCGGTATTTATCATTGCTGACTGAAGAAACCTGGAGAAAATCAGTCAGAGGGAATGGTGCTTGCGGGAATCAAACTCAATATCTCCCGTTCACGAGTCCGTGCATTAACTACTTCACTCAATAGCTAAAAGGCTTGCTCTTCTGAACATACTGTACGCCTGCAGTTCCCATCATATGTGAATCTTTTTACTTTTACCTCTGCTTACAAATAGCCTCCTAGGATCTATCACTGCTCTTGCATCAAATCTTGAAGAATTACCGAGCCCCAACACTTAGCAATCACATTATCAGTACTTGAGATTGATTCACGACCACTTGGAGATACTGATTGCTTTAGTGAGGTTCGAACTCGGAGCGCTAGCAAGTCACCATTCGTTATCCGAATATGGCAAGGCGTGCTGTTATTTAAGTCGACATCGGAGTAAATTAGAGGAGCAAGTACATAAAGTTAGAAGCAGCCCCATCGCGGCCCGAAAGAAAGCGGGCGTCTGAATGGTGCTTTCCGATTTTAATCCCGTCACGTTCCGCACTTTTACTTCTCCCCATTTGCAGGATATTTATTTAATGAGATTATGCGTTTTATTTAGAAGCGTGGAATCCGAGAGGCTGTGAATAGAATGAGATCCGTTTGCCTTATACGAGTAGCGTAGAGGCTGTAACTTGTGGCGTCTAACACTCTTAAATGGTCTTTAAGCGGGACTTCGTCATTCGCAACACCTACCGGGGGCAAAAGTTCCTGTCTTGTATGTTCAATGTAGGTATACTCGCGAGAAGAGAGTTCTTAAGGTACAAATGCTTGTTTTATCTTCTTTTTTTCTTAAAGTATTACTTTACCTTACTGAAAATACTGCCTTTGCTTTGAAAATAAATATAATATAAATTCAGTTAAATATAATACTTTAATGTAAGGCTTCCCCATAACTGTTTTCCTTCAACTCTCCTAGAGCTGAACCCTGTGCCAAACAATTTACTTCATCCACCATTTATTTCTCTTTTCGTGCCTGCTTTCCATAATTTATCATGCTCAAACCATTCTATTTTTCTTCGTTCCTTATATATAAAAGTTTTTTAAACTTCTCTTACGCAATTCCTCCAAAACATAATTTCTGTAACTAATAATTTGATTGTTAACGTCTGTTTAATGCTCAAGTGTTCACTTAATATAATGTGGCACGTATGCTTTGGTAGAATACATGTTGGTAACATGCTGGTAACTTATAAACAGTACTACAGATATGTACTTTGATAGTATATATATATGTATTGGTAACATTGCAAACATGTATAACTGCAATATTCCCTGGGAGGGGTCGTCAAAATTGATGTTATTTGGAGGGGGACGGTAGCGCATGCGTGGTTGTGCAAAATTTAGCTGACCACCTCTTTCTTCTCAGAGACGTGGAAGACGTGTCCAGGTTTCTGTAAGCTCATCTATGGACAAGATGCCTATTATTACTTCAAAAGTGTATATCGTGTATGAAATAAACTAACTTTGTCATGAAAAGACTCGTAACGTTAGTTACTTTAATTATTTATATTGATATTTAGTAAGTTATTGAGATAAGGATGTAATAGTTTATTGTTGATTTGTTATGTTTTATTTACGGACGCTCCTTAACATCTCAAGTCATGAGCGTCCATTCAACTCAGGGCGTGAAACGACCGACAAATTTTGCTCAGAAGCTTCTTCTTTCAGGCTTGAAGTTCTTTTTCGTGCCGTAAATGTACGACACGGGACCCACAGTTTTACTTCCCTTCCGAAGGTAGCCATACTCACGATTTTACGCCCAAAAATCCATCGATCCTGGCCCGGTTTGAACCCGCAATCTTGGGTTTAGAAAGCAAGTATGGTTACCACTACACCACCAGGACCGACAAAATAGATTAGAGAAGATTTGAAACTGAGTACGCCCCTCAATGTCACGTTTTTAAGACAATTGAGTTTAGCAAGTGAACGAGTGCTCATTAAGTTTAATTAATTAGTGATACATTTGGTGAAATCGCTGAAAGAATACTTAATAGCGTGACAATATGCCGAACCAACAAGCAATAAATAAGTTTAAATCCGATTTAAAATAATCGCATTCCACTAATGAATTTACTAAGTAAAATAATTCCCATCGTTCCCATGCCCTTTGAGTACGCAATATTTGCATACGGGGAGAAGGAAGTTTATAACCAATGTTGAAATACATTTTAAATATCATTCCCCAACTCTCCGAATTCAAATTAAACCCCCTTCTTATCACACTTAAATTTTAAAGAGGATTCAACTGTTATCTCGTCTTTTTCTGCCTGGCAACATGGATCGTTGATATTGCTGTTTGAATTTGGACCGAATAAAAAATAATCATTTTTTGGATTAAAAGGCAAATTTTTAGGAAAAATTATAATTATATACAATTGCAAAAATACATTCTATTGTAAAACTTCTGACTAATCTCCATATGTTCTGTTCTTATTGTAGGCAATGCTCTATTTTGAAATATTTCATTAAATGTTCAATAGTTTTTGTTGTTATGTGCTGTTTAATTTCAAAATAGAATAAGAATTATTCAGGTTGTCAGGCAATGATGAAAAACAAGTAAATAATAATAATAATAATAATAATAATTTAATCTTCTTTAAAATGCTGTGTCATAATTGTAAATTTCAAATCCGATGACTAGTTCTAATGTCCAAATTTCTAATGTTTAAATTTGGAGATTCCCGGTTTCGTGGTTTGACTGCTCGCCCCCCACCGAGTTCCATTCCTAAGGCCATGGATAGGATTTCTGGTGGACAAAGCGGCGGCTGGGAGGGTTCTCGGGTTTCCTCTGCCACTAATTTTGCTCTTGTTTTATCATTTCATCTCTATCTTCACCTTCATCATTCAGCGTAATGAAGTTCGCACATTTCAATTACACACGCTACTGCCCTCTCTCCTGTATGGAATTTCCATGCTTGGCGGTCAAGTATGTTAGTATTAGGGAGAAAAAATCAACACATATCTCAAATGGCATGTTTTAGTTTAAATTTATTTTAAATGATTAATTTATTCACTTGTCGAGGCAGAAACGCTTCCGAGGGCAATTAACACCACGCCTGTACTATCGATCCTGTTAAAGAACCAAAAGAACAAATCTGTTTGAAATGCGAGAGCGGAAAATTCATGGAAAGGAGTGATCCATTTAATGTAATAGGGAAAATCCTGTATATACATATATAGGTCGTTAGTTTAGATTTGAGAAATGTTTTCTATAAAATTATAATAATGTTACAATTTTTTTCATTTAAATGTGGGGAACCAGTTTCAAAGATCTTTTGCCACTTTACGACAAAAATTGGTTTGAGGCAGAAAAATTCAAAGTGTTTAGAAGCAAATAAATTTTGAACTCAATTCTTTAACGTTTATGGATATAGTTTTAAACTGTGAAGTGCAGAGCGAAACAGGGTGTAACGTTTGGAGAATGGACATGGGGAATAAGAAATTTCCATTTTAACTCTTAATTAGTGCTTTGGGGCCTAGCATTGTCATACTATGATTACTTTCGACTGTTTAAATGCTGTTTTCGGGGGCCTTTATCAATAATGCTTTATCCAGCTAGATTGATTGTAGCGTTGAAAGTTGACTTTTTCGTTAGATTTCAATAATAAACTACACTATGCTCACCCCACCATATACAGAAGAGTATTTTATGAGTATGCAGAACAGGTTGATTCTTATACTTCTATTACAATTTGAATCATTGTTAAAATATATCTATTTTCATCCTAGTGACAAATGGACCCATTTTTTTTCTCTTAAATACGCTCAGTATAGAAACGAAAATTGTGTATTAAACCAAAATTGCACTTCTAACAAAGTAGTATCCGCTTCCTTATTTTCAAGCTCTTTTAAACATCTTAAAACTAGAATTTTAATTACTACAAGTTGCTTTGAATGTTAATTGAGTCGGATCTTCTTTTAGACTTACTTCCAAATCATTAGATCATATTTTTTTTTCTCGCGTCCAACACATATTTTGCCTCTCAAATCGAAAGTGCTAGTTTTAAACCAATGATCAGAAGATACAACACCATTACTACTTTAGCTGCTTCAAATTAAAAAATCTACACAAAATGAATGGAATATTTTTCGAGTGTAATTTTAAATCAAAGTAAACAAATATTTTCAGCTGCGGAAATAAGATTTACATGGACTATTATAGTGGAAATAAACTTTCATAAACCCAAGAAAGCTGATGCGAAACAAATTCAGCAAATCTTAACGCCATGTGGAAGTGATCCGCATATGTCGATCTTGCCATACCAACAGTTTTAATTTGGTTTTCAATTGCGTTAGCTTTGACTGCATTGACCTTGTCGCAATATCTTTTGGTTATGTTTCGTAAATTCTAAAGATATATTCAGTTCATTTCCTGTCGAACAGGTGGGCTTAGTGCCTTAATCGCATCAAACGTTTGCGTTTAATAACCACGTTGAAAATGCCATATGAAGTAGTTATTGTTGACAGCGAGGAATAAATTATAGAAGAGGGAATATATGCGGGGTAGGTTTTCTGATATTGGAATGATTGTAGCTTTGGTAATTTTGATATCCAAGAGGAGGAAGGATAAAGCTCTTTCGGTCATTGACTCCGAAATGGGACATACAGAGGATGAGGAAGTCGGTGTAATTTTGTGTTTGAAGCTTCCTGCTGCTTCTTTCTCCTCTACTCTCTCCCTGCTTCAATGCTGGTGTGTTGAAAGGATTTGTTTCTCAACTTGCTCATCAGACTCCACTAGTGAATTTCGGTAAAATGATGACGTTAACAGGGAGAAGGGAAAGGAAATCGTATTCTTCAAGAAAAAATCATAATAGTTTTTATTCTCATCAGTTCCCTCAGGGTCCAAGGAAAAAGTTGATACACTTGTACTCATTTACTTATCGTAGTCTGGAAGGTTCGAAAGTGAAGGAAACTGAGTTCGGGAGATGTTGCTAAGTCCTTTGCGGCTCGGACAATTAACGGTGTGATAACAACAAACCAATACACGCAGTCTTTTGTTAAGTACTCTCACGAAATCATTGTACATCCCCCGTACACTCCTAATGTTACTCTAGCACACTGATTCTATTTGGCGCCGGCACTCACAATCAACTTTGTCGTATTCCTTCCAAAACGGAAGTTTACACATAACTCGCTGACGCACTCCAGTAGAAAGTTATGCCAGAAACACTGATTTCTGCCATATACGTCGGTCCACAGAAATATTCATTAGCTAATACACTGCCACTATCCGCGAAAAATGTTTACTATTAAATATGGCGCAGCGTAACAAACACAAGAGTAGAGTCGCGAATAAGAAGACTTTTTTGGACTTTGACCTTCCACTGGTTTTATAAATGCCTCATTCGGCAGGTCTCCTAACGCATCTAGCGTTAGATTTAAATTATTTAATATCGTTGCTGATTTTCAGCGCTTCATTGGCTACAGGCATAACGCGGGGGCCGCGACATACTTCTCATTGGCAGAAGGTTTCGCGCCACTATTGACGTAATGACGCCGCTTATATCGAGTGAAGGGGTGTTATTTTAAGAGCCAGTCTTCTTCGACCCGCTTTTTCTAGCGCTTAGTGTCCAACATAAAAATATATATAAAGTTCTTTCTTTGTTAGAATCGTACAATTTACACACTTCAAGGTTCCTTTTGGACGCTTACCCAAATGTAATATCTGCAGAGGTAAATGTTTCCTAGGGTTCCTTCTTTTCATTTTGTGTTGCTTTTAGGATGTCCGGCAGATTTTTTATGGCTGGCCTGTAAAATCTCCGATTTTGCACCTTCAATCCTTTTCCCACAGAACAATGTTTTCAAGGACTTTCAGCGAAGAGAAACGGCAGAAGTCGTAAAATACAAACTTTTGGTAGGTTAAAACATGCATTGCTTATATGAAATTAAGGCTTATTCCATGAATTTGTATGCGCATCTGAACATTCTCATCATATCCATAATTAACTGGAATGCTTGGAATTAATTGGGGATCCTAGAAGACGGGAAAATCAGTCTTTTTTTTTTTAACTGCAATAACACTGTTTGCTTTATGATAAGCAAAAATTCTGTTCTGCACCAATAATATGTCTGTTTTCAACCGCACTTTTTGTTTTCTTCTATTTTCATTATTCCTAGAGTGCGCTTAAACATCTAATTTAGTAGATAAATCTCTCTATATTAGAAAACATGAGGGCATGTAAGAGCTGCTTCGAAACAACATAACGTAGGAAAAGTCCGCTATTCCCAACCAATGTCGCATAACTCCGTGCAGTGTCGTGAAATTTTATAATTTAAAAATAAATTTTAAGTTCTCTAGTAATTCTCTGAATAATGAATTTTATATTCAAAAATAAAGCCTTTAATACGGTAATTATACATTGTATTATTTTTAAATTTTATATTTTATTGCACTAATAAATGCTTACCAAACAAGTGAATCGAATTTCATATTTTTAGGGACACTTATCACTGTACGGGCGGTAAATTTTGCTCAGAGTTCTCTTCTTTGCGGCTTGAGGTTCCTTGACGTGCCGTAAATCTATGACACGGGACCCACGGCTTTACTTCCCTTTCGAGGGAAGTAATACTTAAGATTTTATGCCCGAAAAAAATCATTGATCCTGACTGGATTGAACCCGTTTGCTCATAAGAGCGAAATTATGAAATATTATAAACGATTTCCCTATACTATTTTATATTTATATACCACAATAATAAAATAATATAAATAAAATAAAATTATTATTAATGGCGATTTTCTAATAAATTACTCTGAAAATTACTGCTTTCTTTTATTATACTTATGACGTCATTGTATCGATGGAAATTATAATTTCTTTTGTCTTTTTTATTATTATTAGCAAAGATGGGATTTTCCGCGAGAAATTTTGTTGGAATGTCACTTATCATTAATCGGATAAAGATTAAAAATAATGATAATTCAGAAACTTTAGTGTTGATACATGTTTCAAGGCAAATTCTATTAGTTCATGTGGTAGCTAATATTAACTTTATAATATTTTATTGATTATGTAATTTGCATTTTGCAATAAAGATGAATGATTGATTCTGTTTTCAGTAATACATATTGCTTCTTTAATATTAGTGTTTTGTAATAGTCACTTTGACAGCATTTTAGCAATGAAAATAATATATTGATGTAATTGTTATTATGCTAATTTTATGTAACTAGTGTTATAATATAGCACTTTATGAATGATTTTGGCCAATAATAAGGAATCTTATAATTCTGGTAAACGAAACATTTTATTTTTAGATAAATATCTGTAATAATAAGTTGAATTTTCCTACCGATTTTTCGAATGATGGTAAACATATACAAAGAGCTTAATTTACTGTTTCCACTCTGTAATTAATTGAGTGTTTGGAATTGTCAGAATATATTGGCTATTTACTATTTATAAGTATAGACGTGCAATTATTTTACCAGTTTACTTTATTTTACTTTTATTGTGGATAGATTCTGAAACAAATAAAGACATATTGAATCAAATTCTGGATTAGTTGAAAGTAATCACCGCAGTGTTAGTTCAAATAGTGTGAGTTGAAATTTATTCCCTGTGTTTATTCCACAGGATGCTGTGCTTTGTAAATAGTGAATAATATTTCCATTTTTGGTGTTACATGGCATGGAGAAAAGCATAAACAGAAAACCCAGTGCTTTATATGCGTAAGTATTTTGATAAATCACCGATGGTGTCAGCTATTAATAGGTTTATCTCAGGAAGCTCTACCATCTTTGTTCATCAGCGTCCCATTCAATTAAGGGGGTGAAACAGACGTTAAATTTAGCTCAGAGGTGTCCTCTTTTAGGCTTAATGTTCTTTTACCTGCTGTAAATCTATGATACAGGGCCAACGGCTTTACTTCCCTTCCGAAAGAACCCATACTTAGAATTTTACGCCCTTAAAATCAGTTGACTCTGGCCGGGTTTGAAGCCGCGACCTTGGGTCTATGAGACAAGGGTCCTTTAATGATATCGAATAGCTCAAAAGATACAAAGTAATAAATGTCACTAACAACATATTTTTAAATCTTTGAAGACGCAAAATAAATCGTAAAGAGAGTTAATAAAGGCACTTTCGTTTCTGGGAAAGCGTTGCATGCTTTATGATAAGTACACAAGAAAAAAATTCATAAACGAATAACGAATATTGACATCCGAAAAAAAAATGCAAAAATGATCTTTGTGATGCAATGGAGAACAAATACCCTAAGTTCTGTTATCTAATAACATTATTAGCAGCAGTTATAACATTGAAGTTATTTGTATTAAGGGCCGTCAAAGTACGGCTACTTTTTAAAAAGCGCAGCCGGTGCGACCGTAAAAAAAGAAGCAGCTCGCAAGATTAGTGTTTTATTTTAGTATTCATATAATTGCTGAAATCGTAAAATGGTAATGAATTTACAAGTGATAATAATAAGTACTAACCTGCGCTATAAAATATGTTGAAAATTATACACCTCCGCATCTGCGTAGAAAATTCCGTATTTCATTTTAATTTTCTTCTGTAACAACACGGGGTTTGGAACACGTTTCTTGTCATTGTGAGATCCTGTCTGTCATTAATTTGTAACAAGTTGGCGAACTGAATCGCTGACCTGGAGCACAGTTGGAAGGATATTATCTTGCATATCGCTTTACAGCTTCTGTACAGAAATACATCCGTTTCCAAATGTGTATCGTACAAAAGAAACCCGTTGTTCAAGTCTGTATTTATGTATTAACACACAATTTGCACACAATGAAAGCACAACGTTCTCTGACAAAGTCTAACTTAACCTGCAAGCTACTACCTGCAGGATTTGACGATATTTCTTCCAATACGCAACAGCGCTCTGCCGGCCCCTGATTCCTACAATCTCACTGTGCAAATCAGCGTATGATACAATTAAAACAATGAAATCTAAATAGAGAAACAGAGTGGTGCATCATGAACCATGGCATAACCATGAATAGTTGTCTTGTTTGATTTGGTTTATTTACGGACGCTCTTTAACATCTCAGGTCATCAGTGTTCCATTCAATTCAGAGCGTGAAACGGCCGATAAATTTTGCTCAGAGGCATCTCTTTCAGGCTTGAGGTTCTTTTTCGTGCCGTAAATGTACGACACGGGACCCACGGCTTTACTTCCCTTCCGAAGGAAGCCATACTTAGGATTTTTACGCCCGAAAAAATCCATCGGTCCTGGCCGGGTTTGAACCCGCGATCTTGGGTTTAGAAGGCAAGTATGGTTACCACTACACCACCAGGACCGACAAACTAGGTGTCCGGATATCTCCAAGATTGAACTCCAAGGATTATGTAGGCGTAGAAACCTTTGTATTCAAAAATAAGTACATCTGCTATTAAATCACATATCTGACAAAGATATTTTAGGATTTCGTTAAGTTTTGCTACAGAACTTAACGAAATACCTTTTTTTTTTCCTTTCCTTTTTTTATCAGTTATAAATATTGAACATTTATACATTCTATGTAGTTTCTCGGATATTTACATATACATACAACTCTTACATTCTATTATATATAAATAGTATATTTTGTCTCTTGATATACCTCTAGTGACATGTAACAGAGAACTTGATAATTCACGCTGTCTCCAAGGTACGCGTTTTAGCGTCGAGAAGGTTAATTATTTGGAGATTATTTTTCTATTACGTGTCAAATTAGTTCAGCAATGAAAGGAGACCCTTGCTGCGCTGGATAAGCAACTCGGCTCTAGGGTGTTCTCCTTTGCGGCAGTTGGAAATGGACCTTCGACCGTGAAGAGCGGTACCTCTCAAACGGCACTCGCTATTGCGTTACCCGTCGAAATTTCACAGCTCTGCTCTTTTAAGTGCAGAAGTGTCTTATGCAGAATTCATATAGTTAAGTAAATAAAGACGGGCACGGTTGGCAGTTTCTCTCAATCCTCATAAAAGGCAAATGCCGAGATGACGGCCTAAACTTAAACCTAGAACGCTCTCTTCCTTAATTTTTTTTTTTTTTTTTTTTTTTTTTTTTTTGTATTTTATAACTTTATCTTACCTCATATATCACTAGTGTTCTACAGCTCGGGATGCCTTAGAGGTCAAAATTGACATTAAACAGATTATAGAATAAAGTAAATTAACTTAAAGACGAAAAGCAAATGCTTCTTTGATGACGTTATAAAGGAAAAACGAATAGTGGCTATACAAACCAGATCTTCCTATTTTAGAACCTTAGACATATTAACGCTTTTAGTTTTTCTTTTGAAGAGAAAATGTTATACCAAAGGTAGTAACGTACATAAAGAATGGAGTTCAGTGATTACAACATTAGAAACATTCATATTATTACTGTCTCTTTAGTAATAATTAAATTTCTCTTACTAAGTCTACTCTACTTCTTAACAAAGCTTTAACTGTAGTTGTAATTTGGAAATTCTACGTAAAAATTTTATGAAAAAATGTACTTTTGTTTATATATTCATACAATTTTACTTAATTATTGTTCCAAGGCTTTTTACAGCTATAGGTCTAACTTATTTTTATAAAGTTGTGAAAAATGTAACATTAAATATAAGTTGTGTTTCTTTCTTCTCTGTCATATAGGATATTTCATGGTTTTGTGTCCCGTTTCACGGCATCTGACCGGTGGGCAGTCAGCGAAACAAAAATAATATCCGCGCAAATGATACAAGTTTTCGCAATTGTAATTATAATTACAACTTAAATAACCGCCAATCTTAAGACGGGAGATGTTTGGAATGTTGTACCGCTACATCCATACATTTTTGGTACTGTTATTTACAAATTGCAGACAAGTTCTCCTGAAATTCGGTTAAATGTCTATATTTGGATATTACGGGACGTTAATGATAGTGAAATTAATCCATGTTTAACATTTCTCTGTTGATGAAGCATGAATCTGTTTATATGGGCATATTTCAGCACAAAAACAGGTTTGGAGTACAGAAAAATCTTATTGTATATACGAAACCATTTTGCAGATGAAAAAATCGTGTACGGAATGGAATGGTGTATAACGCCCGTTTTTTCCACTGAGGCACCACAGGCGGTGAACACTGATGATACACGAGGTGAAATGATATATTGGGAAAAAAAATTTTTAAGGAAGGAAACGTACCAGACCTAAGTTTAGAATACCTCCCCGGTATTTGCCATTTATGAAGACTGAAGAAAACTTGGAAAAAAAATCAGTCAGGAAGGACGGTGCTGGCAGGATTCGAACCCCAGACCTCCCGCTCACGAGTCCGCGCCTTAACGAACTTGCCCTTCCGTGACGGTAAAAAAATCATGTATGGTATGCAATTTATGTATACAGAGTAATGGGGCCTATGCTTCATGAGAATGTTATAATAGTAGAATTCTACATGAATGGCTTACTGACAGTATGCAATTCTTATTTATAGAAGAACTAAAAGAAAAAATCAGGAGAGAAATTGACTCAATTTCGGAAGATGAATTGATGCATGTGAACAGCAATTTTTTAAAAAGATGCCAGAAATATGCGAATGTAATAGAACAGCATTTTCAACATCTCCTGTCATAAATTATTTGCTTATCTTCATTATAGGTGTATTAGCGTACGAAAATATCAGCCAGGCACTTTGGCTTCAACATCACATCCATACATCTAACATCATTCATTCAACAAGCAGAAACAGATACCATTGAAATAATACACTCCATTAAAAATATTCACGTGTTCATACATAGAGTTAGTTTTAACAGCTGCTTTAAATCGTTTTATCAAATCAGTAGTCCATTTTTGGTTTGAATGCACCAGGAATGTAACATCTTTTGTGATAAGGAGGTATTTCCAACGTTCGCTGCAGGCAACCCCAGCTTCATAGAAATATCCAAATAAACGTTGCATACTTAGCTCTGAGCAGTGTGTTGTGTTAACTTATTGTAACTTTTGGATCAGCAAGTGCTCACTAACTGCTAGAAAGTTGATGAACTTCGTATAGAAAATGTCATCTAAATGATAGAATGTAGTTAGTTGGCAGAGGTAATTCAAGGTGAAACAAAGTATACGGGGGTATTTGGATCAAAACCAATTCTTTCTGAAACCAAAGTGAAAGCAATTCAGCCTTTTGTCCACTTTTATCTTCTGCTGTGTAGATAAATGCTATTATAGGTATGGGCATTCTTTTCTCACGACGGTATCGTTTGTTCTGGTAATTATTGTACCTTTTCTTATACATTTACCTCCAATTTTGCCTCTCAAGGCTACTCCAGTAAAATGTTCATGGAATAATAACTCATTTATAAAACTCAACTACACGAAATGGCAAAGGAAGAACAATATAGAAATTCGTATTTTGTTTATTTATGGACTATCTTTAACATCTCATATCATCAGCGTTCCATTCAATTCAGGGCGTGAAACGACCGACAAATTTTAATCAGAGCTCTGTTCTTTCAACCTTGAGCTTTCCTTTTACGTGCCGTAAATCTACGACTCAGGACCATGACTTTACTTTTCTTCCGAAGGAAGCCATACTTTGAATTTTTACGCCCGAAAAAAGACCATCGACTCTGGCCAGGATTGAACTGTTTTCTGAACTTAATAATAATGAGCGCGTGATTGTGGGAATAATATTTATTGAGTTATATAAATCGGAATACCAAAAAAGGGCCATATAAGAAAGCATAAAACTTTATTCCAAAAACATACCATAGGCTTTAAATAGTTAAAATGTGGCACTGGAAACAGCGGCATAACGTAGACATCTTCAGTGGAGGCACAATTTTAAACTGAATAACATCTTATCTAATAAACACTAGTACATAAAAGGCGTTTTAGAAAATTAAGTACTATTTACTAATATTATTTTGTTACTATTATTCATATTATTGTTATCGCTTAGCAAGAAAATATCACGTCAGCGTAAACTAAAAGAACTAAAAAGGACACTAAATGAAAAAGGTAATAAATTTTACTATTACAAGATTTATGTAATAATCAAGAATGGGGGTGGGTAACACAAAGTCAAACTAGAGGTTTGTAACTGGCATCGCTTCATTTCTATATGACAAACATAATTTTAGAGTCGTCATAGCGCCAACGATCCATAACAAACTGGAATTTTTAACTGCTGTGCTTAGTGATAATAGGATTTCACTTGGAGTGCCCAATCCTAATCAAGAAGATGAAGTCGAACAAAACATCTGTAAACAAAACATTTATCTTTTAGTATTTGTTAAATTTTCGTATTTTAATATTTACTGAAAATAACTCAGCACTTTGCTGATTTATAATAGTATTTAGTTTCGGTTTTAATTATCATAAGATCACAGGCGGGGGACACAGATAATAAATAAGATGAAGTTAAACTGGAAAATTCTAGCTTTGGTTTCAAGTACACTTTAAGGGAAAAAAGTATATTCAGATAAGTTCACTTTTGTTCAAACTATCCTCGTTAACCTCTCGATTAACCGCCTGTAGTATGATAGACGAGCTTTGATGGGTACTAGTGTGCGTGATCATGATATTCACGAGAAACATAGCGGACGGAAATTGGTTTTCACTATTGTGAATCCAGCTTTACTGCAGACCACCAACAACGTTACTCGAAGCTGAACTGTAACTTAGGAAGAGAACTAATTTTTTCGTCTTAAAGCATGTCCCCGGCATTTTCCATTGATGAGTAAGGAAAAATTGAAACCCCCATTCTGAGATAAGAGTTCTGTTGGGATTCAAGCCCCCCCCCCTTCACAAGTTTGCGCCTTATAGACCTAGGTCGTCACTGACGATTTCAGTAGAACTGTTGCATATGCCTCTGTTACAGTGGTGAACAACCCAGAGGGCTTTCGAAGCTTATCATAAAGAGATCAACAACTGAAAAATGTATCATTGAAATACTCGGAAATAATAAACCAAGGCGTCAAACAGGGATGCTCGTTATCGCCATCATTATTTAATATATAACGAAGCATTTAAAGAGTGGAAAATGATCCTGTTGCGGGTATTCAAATTAATAAATATAAGTTGAAAACAGTTTTATTTCCTGACAATCAGGTTATTTTTGAAGAAAGCGAAGATGTTTACAGAGAAGTATGAATAATCTGAAATATGTTATGGAAGTATCATTCAAAGATTTTAACAAGCGAGACAAAGGCAATAGCTTTTAAAGAGAACAATCATATAAGATTTAAGATAGTTATTAATGAAGAAATAATAGAACAAGTTTCTAGTTTTAATTATCTAGGTTTCAATGTATCAAACAGTAAAAATGAATATAAAACTAAATAAATTAAGACAAATGAATTAAACGATTACAAGAACATTAAAGAACAAGACTTCAAAAGCAAAACAAATGAAATTCTACAAAGTAACGACAGTGCTAACAGCAACATATGCAAGTGAAAAGACTACGTATAGGACAGATAGGAAAAGAATAGAAATCGCAGAAAAGATTTTTAAGAGCAGTAGCTGGTGTCACTCCTTTAGACAAACAAAGAAATGAAGAAATTGGAAAATAGAAAAGTATTTATATTTTAAATGAAAAAAATTAAAGAATATAAAAATAATTGGTATCACCATATATTAAGAACGAAAGAGAAACAGATACTAAAAGTTTACTAAACTATAAACCTAACCTAAAGAATATCGCCAAGAGTAGGAAGATCAGATCAAGGCGGAATGAAATGTTTAACTGAGGACGGAACATGTCGACAGGCCTATATTTTGTGGAAGAAGAAGGTTGAAACGGGATAGTATGAGAGCGATCGCCTTAAGAAAAAAAGAAATAATATGTATTTTACTTGCCGAAGTAAAGACTGTTAAGATTCTCTTTTCTACTTCTACAGGGGCAATTACAATTTAAATACATACAACATAACAATTTGAGCACAGAATAATTAAATGCTGCATTCTTCAACTAAATAACCTTCGAGTAATGTTGTAAAGCATCGTTGTGACCGGCAATCTTTGATATGAGATGACTGAGAATTCATAAGACGAGTAGCGATAACTGTGAAGGATGCAGAAAAGTGAGAGGTTCAGTGTAAGGGTATAGGGAAAATTAACTTGTTATTTGATTGGGGGTTTAAACTTTACGAGAAGATAAGAACTGAAAACCGGTCAAATGATTGGGGAGTTAGAATTCAACGCAGAAGAACGAGGAAGTGCAACTTACTTCTAGCATCCAGACGATGTCAGGATAACAATTCAAAAGCTGAAGCGATATGATCTGATTTACGTAGCGAGTGCAGACATTGTGAACATGCTGTAGTCTTTGTCCGGGATTGGCCATGATGTCAGTTAACAGAATGTCGCAATAGTCGCAATAGAATATAGCATAATCAATGTTGACATAAGTGTTTTTTTATAATTAAACGTGAGAAAATTCTTAAACCGCTTCAAGGAATAAAATATTTACAAATTTCTTTGGTTAAACTTGCCTACTATGATTACTGTTAAAATAGACGCCGAACGTTTTTACATACAACTCTTATTGGCATTTTTGTTTAATTAAATTTCACGAAATGAATACTTTTTCATTAATTTTGTTTAATAGTCTATTATACTCCATAATGATTACCTGAGATTTTCCCGGACAAGGTTGTTTTGTTTAGCCCATGTTGAGTATGTATGGTATGTACGAATGGTGCCCAATATGGATTTAACTCACCTCTGCGAGTTAAACTAGAACGAGTACCAGGTGGTAGGAGGCTGCTTAACTTCTTTACTACCGTGTGATCAGTTCTGTTTTCCTCGGAGTGTTTTGCCTATGGACAAAGCGGACCAACCAACTTTCGGTGATTAGCGGGAGGGTAAAACAATAAAACTAACTAAATATACAACAATACACAAACCAATTTAAGAAGTTCATTACTTACCAAATTGTCAAATGGGATGTTGAAACTGCCCGCCTTCATTTTCTACATATTTTGGACCTCTCTTTAGGATACTATTCATCACTAACTGTAGCTCATTTTGAAAAATCTGGGCAATTTTCTGATGAATATTATCTTTGAGTTCTTGTAAGGAGTGCGAGTTCGTCTTGTACATGACGTTTTTTTAATTTACCCAAGAAATAATAATCACAGACTGTTAACTCGGGGGACGGGGCACAAATTCCTACCAATACCTCGGTCTTGTGAAAGCACATTGTGAAATGCTCTCGTCGAATTAATCAAAGTGTGAGCAGTGGCATAGTCCTGTTCTAAAATACAATATAATGCTCCCTGTTGGTTAATTTGCTGAATAAAGAGATTAGTATGGTATTCACGGAATTAACTGTATGCTCAAAAAAATTGGTCATATGATTCTTTCCTAATGAATTAACACTTATGAATCGTACATAAAGACACGCTGTTCTTTTGTAAACACATGAGGCGTAATATACTTTATGTATACTGTCGAATTAGGAAACGAAAAACATAACAAACACCTGGGAACGGCTTCTGTACGACTGCGACAGTCAGCAAGGTCAACAAGTAAGCAAGCAAGCAGGTTTGCTACCCATCCATGACCCGGGAAACGAGGGTGCTGGCTCATTGGAAAAACTCGTGCAGCGTGGGAAAGAATCACTGATCTCACGGTATTAGACCATTAGTTTTGCTAGTGCGTAAAGCCAACTGCTATAAAACACTCTGGGTACCCTATAGCAACATCTCCAATCACTACGTACGGAAGTGTTTGGACAATTACAAAACATTTTCCTTGGCAAGTCCTTAAAGGTAATTTCGTGAAGTGATCGTTATATTAAAATATTTAACCCAGTCGTACAACGGTCGGTAGTTATGTATAATTCGTTGTCAACACTATAAATATGAATTAATGAAATCGGTCATTAGATACAAGTAAAAGGAGTACTCGGAAACTATCGATTTAGCTTTTCGTCATATTAATAATTCGCCAAACATTAGAACGAACCAGTAAGTGTCTGTCATCTCTTTATAGTTATAAAGAGGTTTTAGGCTGAAGATGATTATGTCTCAAATTTTGCCATGAGTGTGTAGAAGAGTTTAAGGTGTGAGAGTATGGTACTTGTAAAAATAAGATTTCTTATTAGCTCAAACTAGAGGTTTTCGAACTAATTCAAAATTCAAAATGTTCTATTATTTCTGAATAAAATATTTAAAGTAGATATAAGGTTTTATATTAAACGTTAATTGCCCAATTAAAAAACTACAATATAGTTCATTAAGTACAATACTTCTGATATTTCTGGAGGAACACGAACAAATGAATAAATCAGCGCATAAATATATTGTTAAATACAAAATACAACGCTGGAGGCAAAATCTGTCAATTACAATGAACAAAATTACATTTTATTTTCATCTAAGTTTCCACCCTTGGCTTTAATACGCATTTGGTTTATAAATCTTGGTATTCTGGTTCTATTCCTTTCCATGCTCGTAAACGCCATGCATTTCCTGAGTACCTTTATGCATAACCATTCTATGGAGTTGCAGTCCGGACTTTAAGACAGCCAAGTTATGTCCTTCACTTCTTCTGCTGTTCTTTAGATGTAATATACTTGGGGAATATCCATATTGCTGTTTAGGTGTTATCTTGTTGCAAGGGGAAACCGTTGCAATTTAAATGATATTGCATGACATGAATAATTCTATATTTTTTCTGAAACAGTTTTTCCTTAAATGCTTATAATACCCCAACTTTATTCTCTTAAAACACCCCCCTCCCCATATGTTGAACAGTTAATAGAACTCACTGGAGGGAAACCTCTCCCTTATACTGTTCGAATATACATTCTTCTCCTAGTACCATCTATTTTGATTCATCTGTAAAAAACACAGTTTTATTGTTCATTTATTCTAGTTATGCACATATTTGTGGAGAATTTAATGATTATTCATTTTATTGGTTGTACTAATGAATTTATAAACACTTTTTTTAGTTTTGTGAGGTTATCCTGGTTGTGGTAAATTTAGTTGCTACCAGGCAAGAATATATTGCACTCTTCCAATAGATTCTTTAGCAGTTTTACGATACCTATCTCAATGCTATAATCATACCACGCTTTTCTTATGATATTTCTACTTTTGGAGTCATAGTAGCCATATAATCACCATTAGTAAGACCAACTAATCGAACTGCATACAGCAATACAATCTTGATTCATGCAGTACGGTTGACAGTAATACAGATAGCAGCACGTATGATTATGTTACATAAGCTGATATAACCCAACCAATGAAATATACAGTTTTAGGCTTTTATATGTTTATATTTCTCTAACGCAAGAAGATAACCTTTATAAAACAAAGTGTAGGATAACATTTTTCGCAAGATTGGTTGAAAAGGTTAAGTACAAATATAGAATTATTACAGTTTTAAAGCCAAGTTTAGAGGAAGTATATTCAAATTCTTACTTTTTTCGTGAAATATTCATAATAAATATCATTCGAGGGTCTGAGCTTTCCAGATAAATTCAAAAGTGATAATCAGAACAGGGAACCGTAACATAAATCGGTAGGTTACAGAACAATTAAATTGTTTAATAATGATGTCGACGAAATAAATAAATATTTATATAAAATTCAGAAAAAAGCGATATTAAATACCAGTGAGTACTAATAGAAAAATATTCTATTTAAACTGAGTTATTTATAAACAATGAAGCGTCATCCCTTTTCTTTATATGCCTCAGAAGATAATAGTGACTTAAACTATTTACTGCTTAACCTAACTTATTCAATTTCCTAGACTTATTCAGTAATCAATCTGAACAAAATTAACGAGTTTTAGGAGCACACATCTAGTTTGGTGTAAAATAATTCGGGGAACTAAAACCATAGAATAATTATTAAAATTAACTTCCTATTCTGCGAGATAATAATTGATTATCAAGCAGGTCTTAATATAAAATAATTTCATTTAACCAAATAACAGCAAAATTAAAAAAAGGACTGGAGGTATGTAGAACAATGACTGTACGTGGTCAATGACTACACAACGCAAAGATAAAATACAAGCGACTAAAATTAAGTTTTTTACAACAAAAGCAGATTATACTAGGCTAGATAAAACACAATGAAATAAGACAACAAATTAGAAGAATTGAAAACCACTAAAACAAAATACAGGGAAAAATCATTAAAATGGCAGAAGATACAATATAATACCCAAAAAACGGCCTTAAATTACGGACGAAACCAGGAAGACCCTAAAAAGTTTGGAGCCGAAATAGGTTAAGTGATCTAAACAGTGTTGTAAAAGAACCGTATTCCTTTATTTCGATTTTTTTATCTCCTCTCACTTGATTTGCTCCAGTTATTTGTAAGTAGGTTTATACACTCATAGCCTCCCCACTTTATCAATACCTGGCGTATATGTAAGCGTTGAGTCTGAAACAAGCTTTGCCCAGCCTCGTAAGGACAAGTGCAGCGATTGAAATGTAGCGCTGTTGTGTTGACAGGTGGCGTCAACCTCAATAAACTTCTTAGGAAATAGGCCAGAGCAATTAAAGATATTAAACATTTAAAGCGTTTACATAAACATGAAATGTCTTGAATATGTAAAATATACAGCTGTCTTACCATGTAGTTAGCACTTCATTTAAACGTATAACTCACCAAATAAAATGACAAGCCCGGTGTGACCGGAAGAGATGAACGCAAAGAAAAAGTTGCGGCAAGAGAGAATTCTGCGGTACGTCCGGACCCTCTTAAGTTTATTATTACTATAATAAATTCCCAAGGTGCAACGTAGCACACAATAAATAGCACGCAGTAATGGCTCCCAGAGGCCAAGAGTTACACTTTACAACTGTAGCAAATGAAATGATGGATTGCGGAGCCGCAACGACGGTCTGATTTCTCAAGCGTATGCAAAGTCAGGAACGCAGTCCATTCGTATGCGAAACCGAGAGCAGTAAAACAAATTGGAACAACTCAACCCTCCACTAGCTCCGGATGTGTTTTCACAATGCAAGAATGGTGTTAATTTCGCTACTTAAATCGAGAGAGGACTCTTATTGACAAAAAATAATTACTAAGACGAGAATATAAGATGAATGCTCATCAACGTCTGCAGTGCCTGTCGTATAGAGTTGAAGGTGACACAAAGATCGTATTGTTCTATAAGGAAACATTTCGAGGATATGCAGTAAAACTTTGGATAATTCAAATCTTAATAGTGCGAATATTCTATAACGCCATCATTGATTTGGTTTGTTTACGAACTCTCTTTAATATCGCAGGTCATCAGCTTCGCATTCAAGTTAAAGCGTGAAACAGTTGATAAATTTTGTCAGAGGACTCTTTTTATAAGCTTGAGATTCTTTTACGTGCGTAAATCTATAATTGGGACCCACACTTTACTTCCCAGCTAAAGGAACCCATACTTACTTATGCTTGAAAATAATTCATCGACCTTAACTGAGATTGAACCCACGATCTATGAAGTAAATAGGGTTAGTGCTAGACCAAAGGGTGCGATATTTTTTAAGTATACCAATATCGCCTTATTATTTTCATGTTACTCTCTGTGATATATCTTCATTACATTATATGTTTTAATTTATACCATTATTGGCATATAAGCTTTGTATTAGTTTACTAAAAGGCCTAGTACTCCTTTCTTTAAATAGTTTAACTGAATCAGAAATAGATGAATAATATATAAAGAAGACTGTTGGCCATCAGTGTAGTATCGGTCCTGGTGGTGTAGTGGTAACAATACTTGCCTTCTAAACCCAAGATCGCGGGTTCCAACCCTGCCAGGACCGATGGAATTTTTCGGGCGTAAAAATCCCAAGTATAGTTTCCCTCAGAAGGGAAGTAAAGCTGCGGATCCCGTGTCGTACATTTACGACACGATAAAGAACCTCAAGCCTTAAAGAAGAGGCCTCTGAGCAAAATTTGCCGTTTCACGCCCTGAATTGAATGGGACGGTGATGACCTGAGATGTTAAAGAGCGTCCGCAAATAAATCAATTAAAAAAAATCACCATAGTCTAGTGGTAGAGTTTAGGACTACTAATTCAGAGGTCCTAGAATTAATTCCCGGTCAGGTATATGTAAGGTGTTATTTTCGGAGTGTTTCCTTGCCCTGAAGTAGCTTTAAGGCGCCAAGGACAAAGAGCTTATTTGTGCCATCTTTACTTAATGTAATTTCATTCCATCCATAACTAACGCTAACGTGCAATCTACAAACGTGGTCAGAAGGCCAATGCAGTCAAAAGGACAATAAATAACACATTTAAATAAGTTAAATTATTTCATTTGTAACAGAGTTAAGAAGCTATCTATACATTCTCTGTTAATTATATGTTGATTGTGTTTCTACAAGCAATAACTTCTAGCCTTTTTGAAAAATATTTATTTATATTTTATATTCAAAATGTAACTGCCTTGTTTCTCTACATTTTTTACCTTTCTTATGATCTCCCTGCTTATACATTAGCTCCACTGCTGAAATATTCCACTAATTGAACATTTGGTCGTCTTTCCAACAAATGTTTATTATATTTAACAGTATTTATGTAATGTTTGTATATCATATTTATAGGATCTACAACGAATGCATCATATTCTGTTTTGGTAGTCCATAATATTTAGTAGTAATCTAATAATTTCTTTTCATAGATTCTGTTTGATTAGAGGGGGTTTATCTCATTTGAATTTAAATATTTAAGGCTTTTCCTTGTCTTCCATACAGTTTATACTCAATACTCCCAACAAATGTTTCAAAATTTTGTGTTTTCACTTTTCTTACTTCTATCTTTGACTCAATTATTAATCATTTGAATTTAATTCTATTATGAAAGGATTTACATTTATATTATCTTTAAGTTAATTTCTCAATTGTTTTAGACATATTTTCGTTTCAGATAGTATGTATTCATCTTTGATTCGGTTTTTTTCACTTATCAAGTGCTTTTAGTGTTGCTTGCTATTATTTTTATTTTCTTTACTACACTCTACTCTGAATTAATATACAAATATATACTTATTAAGTAATCCAAAATATCTTGGTTATAATTATTTTGGAACTTCAAGGTACTATTTATTGTAAATGTATTTTTTATTGAGCATAACTTTGTAGCTTTGACATTTTCTACTTCTGTTAGCTTATCTTTTGTTTGCTGTCTTTGCCACCTTATTTGGACTGACCCCCAGGAAATGCTTGATGTTGAAATCGTGACTTAGGAATGAATAATGACATCTTTTAACAGAATAAAGACATTAAATGTGTACTAGTAACCATTTGATTCTTTTCACTGGGTTAGGGAAGTTTCCGAAAGCTGCTCAAGACGCAGAACATGCTTTTAATCACATATGATCACAGAAACAGGACTAACTAGCATATTTCTAGCAAAGTATGAATACCATAGTTTCCTATTTTTTACTTAATTATTGCTGTGAGAATCCTGGGTTAAAGACTTAACATCTGCTTTAGATGTTTCTTTGTCCTGTGTTGAATTTAATAGAAAATGAAAAAGAGCATTTGAACCTTTATAATAAATATTGAAATTATTTCGAGTCAAGTACTATTGCATGACTAATTCGGAAATTAGAACTGAGTGACATCAGTAAACACGTTTTGCAGTTTTTGGCTTCATTTGCAAATATAACATGACTAAGTCTTCTATTATTTGAATAGAAATAGAAAATCAGCAGTCGTTCCAAATCGTGTCCAAATTAGTAGTACACTGAATTGGTCTAAGTTTCAATGTTGCAAGTTAGGGAGTGAAGCTATTAGTCTAAATTCTTTTCGTGATGCCACTTCTGTTCCTGACACTATCCAATGATGGAAGTACATATCACAATTCTCAGGTTTCTATAAATAATTCTTTTGCCCAAATGTTCTGTCCATTGTTTTTCAATATTAGATATATTAGTAATCACCCTGATTTTTCTGGTGTCATTCTTATTTTTTATGAATAAACTGTGACTTTTCCCATCGAGGATTTCTTTAAGAAAATTTCATTATTGTTTTGTGATCAACATATTTACTAATTTATGTATAACCACGAATTTAACGTCTTTGCCTACACAGTGCAGCTGATTTCTTTTTCTAGGCTTGTTTCATAATTTAAATAGCATTGCACATCTATTCGTGTATATTAGACTGAATTATTAATTTGAACCGATAATGCCAACAGTATTCTTTTCCGCACTACTAGTTTAGTTACAATACATATTACACACAAAATAATATGGTGATAAATGATATATTTATAAAAAATATAATTTTTAATAAAACGAGCTACAAGTACATTAATTGGAAAGTAATTTTAAGTACCCTAACCACTGGTGATTACAGTGAAAAAAAAATAAAGTTGCAAGAATTATATAACAGTAAAAGTATAAATTTGCATCTAAGAAATATCAAGTAAATAATTAAGTACGGTTAGTAAAAGACAAAATTTAAAATGAACTTAATAACAGAGTAAAAACAGTAATATCTTCTTTAATTTAGTTTTTAATTTATGAAATGTTCTGAAAGGTCCTGATATTACAAGGCCAGGAGTTCTAAAGACGAGCCAGAGAAACTGTGAAAAAGGAAGAATATGACGTAATTCGATGTACGGATTCCAATAGTAAAGTGTGATGCGATGTGGTATCAAGGTTGTGATGTGAAGATAGTTTATGAAAACGGCATACCAGATGTATGTATTAATTATCTATTCAACCTTTAGAAGACTTTATATTGTTCTTTGCATGTGAATTTATTTTTCACTCAAGTTTCATTCCATACTAAAATGCATATTTTGTTATTATTCTGAGGCTACAAGAATAAACTGGAAGCTAGTACGGTCTTATAGATCTTAACTGAATCATGTAAGACGATATCTCTGTGGAACACCTTGTGAATCCAGTGTAGACATTCTAGTTGAACCCATGGGTTCTAAGTGTTGAAATTGCCGCTGTTCAAGCTCTTTAATTGTATTCTCTAAGGTATTTTTTACTGTTTTATTTATTGTTGCTTTGACCATATTGTTGTTATTGCTACATTTGTAGTTTGTGAGTTTTGAACACTAAAGGCGGAGGCTGTAGAAGTGAATAAAATGAATTAATGATGCCGCAAATGAATTTGGCACCCTTGGTACCTTAAAGCTGTATGCCCTTCAGCTTCTCAGGGCAAAGATAAAGGTGCAAAATGAAATAAAGTTTGTCCAGACAGTTTGCCTTGCTTGAATCAAACCCAGAAGTTACGGATTAGTTGTCTCAAACATTACCGCCAGACCACCTAGTAGTCGCTCTCTGGAGTTGTAAGGGTATTAGTAGTTCAGATGCCGACACTGCTATGTGATCTGATGTTAAATCCTTATTTTTCTCCATCAATTTAGGATCGAGTTTTCGCTACCATAAGTCATAAATACAACAATTTACTTAAAATATTTTACTATGTTATTCTTCCTTGATTTTTTTTTCCGGGATTCTGTAGATTATTCCCAATACATGTATTGGAATGAAGATATGCAGTTTTGTTCTAGTTCTTTACGATAAAAGTCGATCCTGATGATCTAGTGGTAGCCATACTTACTTCGTAGACCCAAAAAGGGGGTTTCAAATCCGATCAGGTTCAATGTATTTTTTCGGGCTTAAAAATCCTAAGTATGGCTTCCTTCGGGAGGGAAGTAAAGTCGTGGATTCCATGTCGTAGATTTATGGCACATAAAGGAAACTCAAGTCTGAAAGAAGAGGCCTCTGAGCAAAATTTATCGACCGTTTCACGCCCTGAATAGAATGGGACGTGATAACCTGAGATGTTAAACAGCATCGGTTTATTTTCGTAAATAAACCAAATAAATTAATTAATTAATTTACGATGGACGCTTGAAAACTCTGTAAGGGCCTTTATTGCTGATAAGCGTCATTCATTGAAAAGTTTTAGCCAAATGAAAGACATAGTTAACATTTGAAAGCCGCCTGAATCGATCCTACCAAAAGGACGGAGGAAAAGATCCATGCAGTGATAAACGTGTTATTTGAAAAAGTAGACAGTCACGCAGATCAAAGCCTAACTGGATGAAATTCATAGGGACTTAATACCAACGATGAAGATATTTGTTTCTGAAAAAAAAAAAAAAAATTAAACGTCGCTGTACAAGTACCGAAGATGAAGCTCATTGCAGACGCTCAGTTGAGATCGCCGAATATAAACGATAATACTATTTAGGCTTTAAGACCGGTATTGTTATTATTGAAATTGATCATTACTAGGATGTTTTGCTGGGGTGCTTCGTTAAAATAAATTAAATAATTTTATTTAAATGAATAATACCATGATATACTTTAATAAAAGACTGATGAGTGAAAGAGCGCAAGAAGATTCAACTGTGGCTTACCAGCTGAAAGAGAATGCAATATTGTGCACGAACATTTGCATATGAAAATGCTGTGTGCGTGATTTATAACCATGGAAGAATCTTGGATCAATCATTACACACTGGTTCACTGGACTATGACCGAGAGTACATCGAAGAAGGTGCTCTGGTCATTGTTTTTTTTTTTTTTTTTTTTTTTTTTTGAGATTACTAACAAAAGATTATTCGGAAAGAACAAAACAACAATAAAATCTGTTGTGCAGTATTGTATATATGTTTAAAGACGTGTTATACCAAAAACGGCCAAGATTAGTGCACACAACAGTACTCTTTTATCTGGACAATATGCCGTTGACTTAGCGATGGTAGAGCAACAATGCCACCAATACTATTTTATAGAGTTTGAAAAATGTATGAAAAAAGTATTATCCTAGACTAAATGTATTACCCTTAATGGAAGCTATAACTGAGATATAAAATGTATTTAATTACTTTCTTTTTGTCAAATTTTCCATTCAGTCTCAATTTATTTCTTAAGAATTAAGTAACTCAGACAAATAACTGGTGAATTCATAATTAATATTTTATCAAACAGTTTTCTCTCTTGATTTAGCTTTAGTAGTAGAGTAGTAATATTAGTGGTAGTGTAAGTAGTGGTGGTTGCCGTAGTGATAATCGTAGTGGTAGTCGTAGTGGTTGAGTGGTAGAGAAGATGATAGTAGTGGTGATAGTAGTAGTGGCTGTGGTGGTGGTAGTGTGGTTGTTAGAAGTGGTGGTTGTATTGATATAGATAGTAGTAGTATGGGTGGTAGTAGTAGTGGTAGTAGTGGTAGTAGTAGTGGTAGTAGTGGTAGTAGTAGTGGTGGTAGTAGTAGTAGTGGTAGTGGTGGTAGTAGTAGTGGTGGTAGTGGTGGTAGTAGTAGTGGTAATAGTAGTGGTAGCAGTAGTATAAATTATTTAAGTGGTGGTGGTGGTAGTAGTAGTAGTAGTAGTAGTAGTATAAATTATTTAAGTGGTGGTGGTGGTGGTGGTGGTGGTGGTGGTGGTGGTGGTGGTGGTGGTGGTGGTGGTAGTAGTAGTATAAATTATTTAAGTGGCGGTGGTAGTAGTAGTAGTAGTAGTAGTAGTAGTAGTATAAATTATTTAAGTGGCGGTGGTAGTAGTAGTAGTAGTAGTAGTAGTAGTAGTAGTAGTAGTAGTAGTAGTAGTAGTAGTAGTAGTATAAATTATTTAAGTCGTAGTGGTGGTAGTATTAGAAGTAATAGTAATGTTAGTAATGATAGCAATAGTAATGCTAGTGGTGATAGTAGTAGTTACTGTGAGGAAAGTTTCATTTACCAAGATGAATCAAAAGTACTCTTTCCTGACATAGGTAGGGACAAATGGTAAGCTCATTGCCTCCATTGCCGCAACTAAAGTATCTCTTGGAGTGAAAGACCGATAGTTGTTTTTTGGAATATGCTGGAGTTCTTTAACGTGCCGTAAATCTACGACATGTATTCACCACTTAAAGCCCCTCTCGGAGAACCTATGCTCGGGATTAGAGTATTGATCCGAAAGATTTTAGTGTTGGTGCTGTAAAATGTATTTATTGGTAAATTATGACTTGATTTCTTGAAACATTCTCTTAAGGAAATGTTGCCTCCTGATCTAACGGAATGAACGGTTATGCACACATATGTAAAAGAAATTCCGCTAACGCTCCTAAGGCAAAACAAAAATCTATTTCCTGAGATCAGGACGCATATCTGCTTGACCTCTGAACGGCGGTAAAAGCAGAAAGAAGTAGATGACGACCTGTTGGTGAAAGATCGCACATGTCTAGGCTACAAGAATCCGCTACTTTTCAGTGAAATGAATGGTATGACAGCTGAAGCGTTTCCTCCCACACGGTTCCCTTTCTCTAGCGGTAATGCATTTAAAAGGATCTGCATGTACGCATTTTAAGAAGCATCACGGATCGCGGACACCCTTATTTTGAACAGCCGTCAACCGGCTTGTCACACAAGAGTGTTTTGGTCGTCGTAATGACGGACAACATGTTGCCGAGATAAGCCCCGCATCCGCTTATCTGCCAACATTTGTTGTGACAAGTCTTGATGCACGTGTTAAAAAGTTGCCGTCCCGTGTAATTGTCATTTGGTGACGAGCGCTTCGCAAACTGACAGGCGCTGTCTCATTTATCCTTTGTCTAACTCTTTAAATGGTATAGTCTTGATATATAGGCTACATTAGCTTATTTGGTTAGGGTAAATCATCTGATTCACTTATAGCTACAAGAACAACGACAAATATTTATTCTCAATGCAATTTACCTCAAAATGACCTTAGAATATGATGAACGCATGTTCTAACTCTGCTATCATCTAGCTTAAATGAACGTTACGAACTTTTAGCTCTTCTGAATTACTGACTTTTTTATGCAAAAATAGATATTACAATTTTCATTTTTAGTTGTAATTGATATCTTTTTGGAAGAACCCTGTTCCTAAACTGAATTTGGCCTTGCCATTTTACGAAATGAGAACGCAATATTTTTTATTCATTTAATCGTTATCAAACGCTCAGTTATGTTTTGCTCGTGTATTATCTCCTATTTGTATTAATTGCTCTGGGAGTAAGGCCAACCGCGGCGACCGCTGCTTCTTTTGTCCCCCATTCTATGACTTTATTCTGGATTTTTTTAATATAGCTTAATGCCTGTTTTAACTACTGATTTTTTATTTGTTTATTTACAGACGCTCTTTAATATCTGAGGTCATCAGCATCCCATTCTATTCAGGACGTGAAACGGTCGACAAATTTTGCTCAGAGGCCTCTTCTTTCAGGCTTGAGGTTCTTTTTCGTGCCGTAAATGCACGACACGGGACTCACGACTTTACTTCCCTTCCGAAGGAAGCCATACATACAATTTTTACCTGGCTGGGTTCGGGTTCGAACCTGCGAACTTGGGTTTAGAAGGCAAGTATGGTTCCCACTACACCACCAGGATCTACTTTAACTGATGCGGTGATACTGATGATACATGAGATGAAATGATAAATCGGGAAAGGATTTTTTTAAAGGGAAGAAGCGTTTCAGGTCTAAATGAAGGGTACCTCCTCGTCATTTGCCATTTATGAGGACTGAGGAAAATGTGGAAGAAACCTCAGTTAGGGAGGATGGTCATGGCGGGAATGGAACCCCAGACCTCTCGCTCACGAGTCCACGCCTTAACGACCTCGGCGGTGTTCATTCTGAAAATGAAACTATACAAATATAATTGGCGCTGTACTATTTTACATGTTTCTTAGATAATTCACATATTTTTTAAACTGTGTGAAAAACTATACACATTGACATTTTATTTCATGTTCCTAATTTTACCAATTCAATTGTCAATGTTTTTATCTAATTTTGTGTATTCCCATAATATCTTTCAATCCAAGAATATTTACTTCATATATTTCTGACTGCTGTATATGATTATAAATTCTTAATTATCATATTCCTTAATTCACTGCAACAAGGACTTACCATTCTTCTTTTCACAATGGCACGCCATTCCTATGTTATAATCTGTATTCTGTCATCTCCTTTGTTTATATATGTTGTTGGTCCTGGTGATGTTGTGGTGACCATACTTGTCTTCTAAACCCAAGTTTGGGGGTTCAAACCCGGACAGGTTCGATAGATTTTTTCGGGCGTAAAAATCCTGAGTATGGCTTCCTTCGGAAGGTAAGTAAAGCCATGGGTCGCTTGTCGTACGCCTGAAAGAAGAGATCTCTGAGCAAAATTTGTCGGCCGTTTCACGCCCTGAATTGAATGGGACGCTGATGACTTGAGATGTTAAACAGCATCGGTAAATAAACCAAATCAACAATTATGTGCCCAAAATGAGTAAATGGTATCCCTTCATTTAATTCAATATTAAAAATTTTAATTCTCTACTAATATGTTTCCCCGTACTATTGTAAAATTTTTAACAATCGTTTTTCAGAACATTTTTGTAGCTGTTATTGTTTGCAGTAGTCTATGAAATATTCACCACTATATACAATGTTTATTTTACTTACCTGAATACTTTATATGGAGAAGATTAACGTAATGATTATGACGAAATCATAAAAATAAATGAGTACAATATTATATTTGCCAAAACTATAGAAAATAATTTACACATGCCATCTAGAAGGAGGAATATGAAATTAGATATGTACTGATGATACGTTTAACTGTAACATAACAATTATCTCAATTTGTAGTATGCAGATATGAGTCATACTTGTTGTTCCAATGCTTCTTTAAAGAACTCAGAGGGAAAAGGAAATGCCCAGGATATGCCAAGGAAATATGGAAATATGGAAAGAAAATTTTTAGACTTCGGGCTACAATATATATCAAACAATCAAGAACTGGGAAGAAAAATAGAAATAAAATATGTCGGCCTACAGTCTCAAATGGACCAGAACAAGTCAAGTAACAAGGAATCGATCAACTGATGGACTTTATTCAGTTCATTCTAGGCAATTCTTGGGATCCTAGAATTAGACACAGAAAGAAGAAGAAAGACGAGACCTACCAAGAAAATGGGAAAGATCATTTTTTACAATACAGAACAGAAAACTCACGAAAGAGAAATCCAAAAATTAGTTTCAACTTTGGTCTTGCTCTATCTGCGATTCTTATTCAAATTTAATCGATTAAGCATTTATTATTGTGACTATCACGAGACACTGGATGTTTCATGTTTTACAAGCGGTCAATTTAACTACTAGTCGGAGCATTTCCTATGTGCCTTCTGCAGTTTATTTTATAGGCAAACGTATCTGTGACCCCACAAAAATAACCCTTTTACTCTCATTCTCATCTGATGGAAAGATAGCCTTTGACAACATTTGCAGTTTGGAGATGGGTGCCATCATGAAGAATTGACCTCTGCAGTTAGCAACGAAGCAGCTTGGATTTAATTGATGCTCATAAGTGTTTGAGAGAGTTTTGGCCTACAGAGGAAACCAGCTATCTCTCTAAAACGTAGAAATGCTTGCCAATCTCTGAACTGCAGCAAACAAATCTGTTAACAACGATAAAACAAAACAAAAAACAAACAAACAAACAAAAACAAAAAAATACTCGCAGCATTTGACAGTACTTGAAACAAATGCCCACTGCTGAGAAGTAGAGCTATATGGAATGTTATATAGGTACAGTAGATAAGTTTATAAACGTTTCTTCGTTTTTCTTTAGTTACATCTCTATAAGTGTATAATACAAAGCAATTTAAAAGCAAAACCAACATGACAGAATAATCTGTTGATAATTTGTCATTTCAATAATTTAGAACAATAATAGTAGCTTTAAAGTGTCTAGTGTCTAGTAATTGCGTTGTGTCTCACGATTTAATTATATAAGTAACAAAATTTATAATTACACGAAATAAAACTATAAGAATTTTATGAGGAAATAATGACAGAATTTAATTAAAACAGACGAATGTTTAAATAGCGGTAAAAATGGTATGAAAGTTTGCATACCATTTTAAGATGAAAGGAATTATAATAAATCTCCCTGCTGTAATATAAAAATGGAGATCAATATATTACAAAGAAATTTAACAGCATCAAATAAAATAATCTTCGTCTTCCGATGGTACAATTTCGAATTAAACATTTCTACTATTTTGATTTGCACCATTCAACTATTTGTATTAATCGTCTTTGTTCTTTTAGTAGAAGCACTGCTTTCAGAAATGAATATCTGTGAATACTTTTTATAGGGAATTTTTATTTTCCTTGCGTGTGCATGTGTATGTGTGTATCTTATTAAATTATTTTCATAGACAATTTAATCTTACGTCTCAGCAAAGATTGTAAGAAGTGATTTTGACTGCTTCTAATCTTGAATGCTTCATTACGTTAGCGTACGTGTTTCCTATACGATTTTTAAAAGATATTTATCCTTTAAAATCTATTTTCATACCTTTTTAATATAAATATTTCTAAAGTGTTTTCTGTATATTTTATAAAGATATGTTCTTGTATATCCTGTTCTGTGTCAATATGCAAGTTTTGAACAATATGGACAAGATAAATTATGATATTTTTTTCACTTATCTCATTATAAATCATAGCTTTTAACTGTTTGAATTTTCTTCAAATGCCATTAATTGTGGATATGCTTAAGTATTTTGTTTAGACTCTTTTAAAGTGTAATTTAACGTTAAAATCTTTAAAATCATATATAAATACAAATCAGTTAAAATTGTAAAAATAATTTCTTCTTAGTCTGTATGCCATGCTCTGTAATTATGTTATCATCTAGTTTAAATACATAATATGCCAGTTCATCAACATATGAATTCCAAACATTCTGTAAAACAATGTCTTAGTGTCCAAATTGATCCCCACAGATCATTAGGGTGAATATATAGACAAATATTTTGAGTACGGAACTAGGACACTTACCCTACGACTGACAGACATCACTTGTTAGTGTGTTGCAGCGAAAGACAAACTCGGTAGAATGTGACCTCTTGGATTGCCTGCCCTTCCTCTTTGCATGTGCGGTTTCAGATTTCAAATAGAGGCTGGGCGTGAAGGCGACCACTACCTTTTCCCTTAATGTTTATGGTCGTGTAAATTCCTGAGCCTTATGGTTCCCCAGGCCACATAAACATTTTAACTTTCCTTTCCATTGGAAATGATTGGAATCCCAGGCAAATACGAGTACATTTCAGCAGGTTGACACAAAATACGGTTTCTTCCTCCATGCCTATTCTAAACAGGAAGTTAGGCAAATTTTAATATAGAAACTTTTACGGCCTGTACATATTTATTGTGGCTTTTCCATGATTAATGTGTACTTTTATATTTGCATAATCATATGATTTCGACTTCTAGTTTTCTGTTCTCACACTTAAACATTTTAGCGAATCCTTATTATGAATTTCATTACTACATACAGATTTATAATCACAGTAGATATCTATTTAATATATTTCAAAGTTGGAACGAAAAACAATAGTAAAGTGTAGTATGATGTTCTGTAAATATATGTGACTTACATTATGATAGCGTTGCTAAGTGACAAGTAAACCAACAATGAACAAATGAAGTCAAGATCATCTTATGATGTTCTGTAAACGGATGTGACTCACATTAAGTTATGCTAGCGTTGCTACAACAAAATGGAGCCAAGAGTATCCTTTGAACAGCGGAAAGCAATTTTGACGTGGTAATGTAAAACCGATAATGCTATTGAAGTACAAAGGCAATGGAGACGTGTGTAAAGAACAGAACCGCCAACGCAAGTAACAATTGCACGCATTCGAGACAAATTTGAGACTCGTGGTACCGTACGCGCTGTTCACAAGGGCAGATCTGGGAGAACAAGCAACAAGCCCTGCGCAAGGGATCCAAGACACTATCCAAGGCACTGGATAGAACGAAGAGGTCCGATTGAGTTTCCAGCACGTTCTCCGGATCTAACTCCGTTGGACTTCTCTGTATGGGAAACTCTTAAAATTGTTGTACATCGTAGAAAACCAGCTACACTGGCAGCACTTTGGAAAGAAATTGAAACAGCACTTGCTGGAATCGCTGAGGGCACTTTTGCAGACGTTGCTGAATCACTAGCTCAACGTACTCATAAATGTATCGATCGATGCTGATGATGGACATTTTGAGCAACTGTTATAACTGTAAAAGTCTAAGATGATTAGTGCTCATCATTTTCTGTTGGTATGAATTCAGTTTTATTACGTTAACACAGTTTTTTCTTTGCTTGAAGTGTGCATTTTTGGCACCCGCTGTGTGTGTGTGTCCCTTAGTTTTTATATATGCCGTTTTATGCCAGTTTATTCTAAATGAATTGTCTCTCTTGTTTTTGTGAGAGACTATATATCGTTTTATTTTTGAATTTAGTTTATTGGATATTTTATTTAATTTTTTAATTCATTCATCGCCTATCATTTTTATTTCTATTTCTGGAATATAATTCTGGCTTTTTACTGAATTATCCACCTTTCACTGCCTATGTCAATATTGAAAAACCCTTAATTTGATACAATTTCAGCCCCTATTTTATTTGTTTTGTCACTGTCTCAAATTAATCTGTTATTTAATTTGTTTATATATTCAACATTTCAAAATTATAAAATTGAATTTCAGTGTTTTAAAATAAATAATGCATCATAATGTTTCTCTTTACTAAATTTATTTGGCTATAAGATTGTAAGTTATAACATTTTAGTTATGTATACAATTTAGTTGATTATTTTATATTATTAGTTTCATTCTGGAATAGACAAAAACTATATGAAACGAAGTGTATACTTTTGATTGCCAAAAGTTTCTGTTTTTTACAATGTTCCGCTTAATTTACCTGATTTTTGCAGCATATTTGGTAGCTTTTTGCGTTATAAAACACAAGTTTCATTTATATCTTTAGGATTAGATGTATGTTATTTACTGCCTGTGGTACCTCAGTAGTAAATGGGACATTAAACATTACTCAATCAATGTTTTTGTTTATATTTAACTTTTTGTAATAACACCACGTAATACTGCATAAATATACTATCGAATCACAAACACCTTAAATTTTATTTGTGTATTTTTATCAGAGAAACGAATAAAATTTAGCTCACATTTTCTGTTCACTTTTTGATAAGAAACGTCGAGAAAGCAATATTATTTATTATTTATATATGCATTTTGTTTTCGAAATATTTATCCACTATGTTCTACCTACTTAAGAGAAACTGGGGATATTCTTTACCGGGCATTTACTGCAACACACCACTCGTGAGATGTTTTCGGTAAAGAGAGTCGAGGACCTGTACTTCTATACACAAATTCTACCATTGTGATAACAGGGCAACAGTTTTGTATGCGTGCCACACACCGTCTGATAATATGCTTAAATTGTTCCCAGCCAAATGTCTTGATAAGATACTGGGTTGCTGGTCATTTCGCCGATTGTCATACCACGTTTTCATGTTCTTAAGTAAAGTTTCCCATATTATTTTATCAATACAACTGTTTCCACACAACTTGTAAAACTGATGTAAAATATCTCCCCAATTTTCATATTCCCTGCATTCTCACATTCACCTTTCCATAAACGACATGTCAACACAATATTTTTCTCATTTGGGATCATAGATTTACATTAGCCTTGTAAACCCAAGATCGCGGGTTCAATTCCGGCTAGAGTTCAAGAATTTTTGGATGTAAAAATCCTAAGTATGGCTTCCTTCCGAAGCGAAGTAATGACGTCGTGGCTTGCAATGAATTAAAAAGCACAACATGCTTTAGCGGCAGTATGTGTGAAAAATGTATCTCTTAGATTCCATTCGCAAGTTTTTGGAGGCAATTAAAAAGTTTTAAATTTTTTTTTTGTTAAGTAAATGTCTTGGGAATTTTTTTAGTTAATGACACTCAAAATATATAGCGTTTTTATTGGAGAAATAAAAATATATCTATACGTGTAATTTTTCATTTGTTTTATGAGCTCATTACTATGAAATGTGTGTTTTGTTATTTTTATGAAATTAGTTGAAATAAAGAATTACTTATTAATGTATAGAGGTTGGAACATAACACCAGAATTAACAAAAAATGACTTTTTTCATATTCTGACATGAGCAACTGATACTGTCCAAATATTTCTCTAGTTTTTTATAGTTCGTTATGTTTTTCATAACTCACGATTTGTTACAAAATCTTTGAAAAAAAGTATTTAACTGAAAGCAATTTCTTTGAACATCTTCGTCATTAAATGTATTATGTGCCTTTTGTTTAAGAATTTGCTATTAACTAGATCTGTTAAGAACAACAGTACTAAGTTATGATGTATTTTGACGATCAGTGTAAGATTTCTAAATGTTCATTCTTGGGTAGTATATATCCAAATGTCAGATGTAAATTTTTCTTGTTACACCTTACGGAGCTACACGACGTTTCCGCATCTGATTAATGTCCAAAACACCACTGTAGCTAATGTAGCCAATTTCCATTTATGACAACTCAATTTCTTCAACAAAAGCTTGCCGTAATGACCACGGATATGGAGGCCGTTGATGGTTTTGGTTTATGAGGACGCACAAAGCTGTTGGGACGTAATGACCTCTGGACGCTCCATCGGCTAGCACCTCTCTGCACTCCATCAACCTCTGGCGTCTCAATTCCGTGTTGCTTATGACAACCCTCCATAATTCACTCTGTAGCCCGCCGCGAAATGCTAGAAGTACCGCTAGATCGCGTCTTCAAACAGTTTTTCCTCTTAAGGTTTACTCTTTCAAAAGGTGAGCGAAATGTACTAAAAGTATAAACCTGTTGAATGACATTCTAGAGAAGTTTGCTAGAGCTATATCATCACATACAAGATGCGCCCTTTGGCCGATTCGTCTCTTATAGGAATGCTCTGTTACGTTTTTCCTTCATCCAATAGCGTTATAGTTGAGTATTCGTGTAGGTTTTGTTTATTCAACCCAAGTTTATGTTGTTCTAGCTGATCATTTGGACTGAAGCCATTTCATTTTTCTCTAATATCTGCATTCCTAATTTTGTCTCTGGGAATGCGCTCAGTTTCCACAGTTCCTGAATTATACATAAATACAAGGTATCGTCATTGTTTCGTAACATTTAACTTTATGTTTTTTTCAATCAAAAATTTCTAGGGGTTGTTTTATAGTAGCACTAGTAATTTGAAATGTTTGCATTTTGGAATTATTATTTCACTTTTTATTTTTGAGACATTACAAATTGAGTAAGACCCCATACTTGTTCTATTAATGTGATATTTAAAACAATTTGGAATTTAATGTTGCAGATAATTTGTTCAGATTACAATTCACGTGAGCCCCACTGACGCTATCTTATTCACGTTTACACTTACGCGCATTAACGATGCATTAAAATTCAAGAATTGGAATGCAATTTTAGAAAAACTCAAAAGAGCCCAAAATTCTTAAACGCTTTCTCACAAGTTACCACATCTATAACATTTATTTATGGTTTATAAAACAGATTATCAATAAACGTTTCTCTCGTATTGCAATTCCCTTTTCACAACTGTTCACAATATGTCCTGGTTATTTTCAGCAAAAGCAAAAATTGATATGAGAAACGCACCTGTACACTTTTACCTCAGTGTCACTTACCAACCTTTCCTTTGCAGAGAGCGTCAAGATATATTGAGAGGAAAAAGAAAAAAAAAAGGTTAAGTTTTGAGGCCACAAGTAGACATGGAAGCCCAAGGAGGACCTTTTTGTACCATAATAAACCTATAGTAGGAACCCAGCAAAATGAGAGATACGAATGCATCTATACTACAGGGTGGCAGATACAGATGCAAACGGGCCTTTAACGATCCCAGATTCCTTTACCTTGTTTGATCTGTTTCGATGCCGATGGGATCCCCATTAAAGGGTTCTAGCCCTTAGGAAGGGCTACTGTTACTCCAGGGCAATTCTTCCAATGAGAATGTTTCACCAATGCGCACCGCTCACTACCAATTCGCGTCACCTAATCTCTCAATCCTGAAATAATGAACAAGTAAATTAAATTAAATGAAATTAAATGAAAGAAGAAAAGAGAAATTGGAGATTATATATGGGTCCTCACACCACCCCTTCCTCCCAGATGTGCCCACTATTTGGAGCATAAGCAAAAATAGGCAGGCCTTAAGCACAGCCATATATACAGAGTGAGACATTTATAATATCGCGGCAATTTTCCTCCGAAACGAAGGGGAAAATCAAAAATGTGCTTCAGAAAAAATGTGAAAAAAGTTGGGGGAACATAAGATAGCGATCTTAGCTCATCCTTAAAATGCCATTCTCAATGTCATTTCAAGGTTATTTTTTTCTTTCTAATGGAATGGTATATTTATTTTTCTGGGAATGGAAAGAGCGTTCAATTTCCAGTATAAAAGTTCTAGTACATCTATCAGTTAGGGGAGATAGGTGATGTGATATTGGAAAAATAAGAAGGCAAAAGTTTTTCACTCACTTTCACTTAACCAGAATCAATTTATGTGTGTTGGAAAAGTTACCGTTTTGAATTTGTAGTAGAGACGTTGGTAAAATTCAACACGCTTCTGAAAATTATCCCCATCAAGGTTTGATGTAGAATAATATGATATGGATGATATTTGTGACGCTTAATCTCTCTTCTTTGAGAGATTCCCGAATCACGTTCCAGTTGACGGGAATTTCGGTGGGGATTAGCGGCAACTGCAGCTATTACAGCGACACCGAATTTTCCCCAGTAGCACTTCTCATTCGATTATGTTTTTTTGTTGCGACACTTCCCGTTTCGGGGATTAGGTTTGCAAGTCATTGAAAATTTCAGGATATCGATCTCGTATAAGCTGCAAGCTGCTCTAGCGTTCTTATGAGCTTTGCCATAAATGTAAACCACATCGATCCTCTCGTTGATCGTGTATCGAACATCCATGATTGAAAAACGAAGTGGAATTGACTGAGAATAACGTTCTTTGAGGTTTGAATTGGCAATCATGAGCACTCGTTTGTGTATTGATATCAACAAACGGGCTTCTGTGTAAACAATTTTTTTTCCTTCATAGCAATAAGAAAATAAAAGAGAGAGAAATGAAAGTGAGTGAATAACTTTTGCTGCCATTTGTTTAATGTCATATCATGTTACCCCTAGCCGATTGATCTACCAGAACATTTATAATGAAAATTGAAGTCCTGGAAAAGAAAATGCACATTTCATTTTAAAAAATTAATTTGTCCTTGAAATGACATTGATAATGACATTTAAAGGACGAGTTAAGATCGTTATCTTATGTACCCCAAAGAGCACTTTAAATTTTATTTGAAGCATTTTTTGATTTTCCTCTTCGATTAGGGGATAAATGTATCACCCTTGTGTATATGTACAAATAATAAACAATCATCCATACCCGAATTCGCCTTGTGTAAATTATAACCGTTTGAGAAATGTTCTGAGCATTGGTCATTTTAGACACTCCGAAGAAACGCACAAATCCTTAATTTGACAAAACAAATTAGAAAATTTGTTTTTCTAAGTATTTAAAAGAATTATAACTGCAAAAGAAATTGTTATTAGCATCAAATAAAATTAATGTTTGTTCCTTCTGACGAACAACAAAAATATCTGTGCTTTATAAAATAAAACCCTATTACAGTACTCATTATCAATTGAATTGCCCAAATATCTGGGAATTTGGTGCTGTAAATTGAGTGAGTAATGACTTGAACAACATAAAAAACGAACAGATTAGTAAAGTTGGAAGATACAAATATAGCAAATATGGTTTAGAGAAAAGATGACCAAGGAGAGAAAGAACAAAACCTAAACAACTTGCAAACAAATATCCCTAGGCTATAACTAGGGTCTGACGAGCTAATGACAGCAATAAAGTTGGCACAATCATGGGAATATTGCTATATGACAAAAAAACGCCATGATCCCAAATGGCATGGTTCCTTCTTTAGGATTCTAACGATCCTCAAGATTTATGTGTTGGTTTATACCCTAATAAGTATGTTGACAAGGTTGAAATATTTGTGTCTAGACTTCTGTTATGCTAGCATGCCACGAGTGTCTCTTGCATCAACTCTGCAGAAAGGGACTCAATTTCATTCTGTAAGTATTGAAAAAAGCTTGTTATTATGCATTAGAAATTTATTGCTGTAGACTATTGCGTGCCCGCACAGAAGCAAGATGTGTTGTCATCTACAGAAATTATCATGTATGGATGTAATTTGAAACCGAACGCTTCGACCGTTGACAGGCTGTTTGGCCATAAATAATATTTTTGTATTATACAGGGTGTTTATAAGTTTTCCATTCATTGTTTATAAAAAAGTGAAATATTAAGAAAAAATAGCTTTCTATTTCATATATTCATTACACTATAGTATGGTGTATTTAGATTTCAAATCACTAACGTTTTAATGATTTATTATTTCTACTATTACAAGAAGTATAAGTTTCTGTCAAGGTATTCTGCACAGAGGATTGAGTAGCCTTTGTTTACGTTCGATTAGACCTGCGAGCAAGCTGGAGAAACCTCTCACCAGTTCCGAAAAGCGGGTTAAATTTCGGACACTAATGAATAAATTTAAGCCAATAGAAAATATCAAAAATAACGTACAGGCATAATAAGGAAGACTACGCAACAAATTCAAGAAGCAATTAAACAACACAATAGGAAAGTGTTACGTTTCATATTGAATAAACACGCTGATCATTTCAAATCCTTCATAAGCTGAAAGATATGTTTTGATCTGCTGGGGCCTGCCAATGATCAAGCGTTAAGGCAACGTATTTTATTCAACGAAGAACCTTACACGTTTATGGTACTGTTACTTATGAATAGAAAACTACAATCTTAGAGTAGCAACGAGATAGTCGGAAGGTATGTCTGGTTATGTAGGGACGCGAATAACATCTACGCTTCATTCATGATCACAGAAAACGTAATCACTGGCTTTGCCTCAACTTTTTGGAGATAAAAGTTGATTATCCTCAGTGCAAGATGGCAAGGTTGGTTCCACAAGATGGAACACCTCCACATTTTATGATTTACTTTCGTGACTATCTAAATGCAAGCTCTCCAATCAGGTCAACTATTCGAACTTCACAACGAAGTCTACATTCACCTCAGCTTACGTCACTAGTTAATAAACCGCCACGTGTGGCCGAGGTCGTTAAGGCACGGACTCGTGAGTGGGAAGTCTGAGGTTCGAATCCCACCAGGCTGTCCTCCATGACTGGGATTTTTCCAGGTTTTCCTCAGTCCTCATAACTGGCAAATGCCAGGGAGGTACCTAAACTTAGGCCTGGAACGTTTCCTTCCTTAAAAAAATATATCATTTCCCAATTTATCATTTCATTTCATGTATCATCAGTGTCTACCGCCTGTGGTTCCTCAGTAGTAAAAACTGGCGTTAAACACTACTCAAAAAAATAATTAATAAGTACCAGTATCTCAGTAGTGTGATTAGGAATGCAACCTTAATGGTTACACCAGTTAGTGCAATATGTATATCATTGCAGTGAAAGTACTGTTTTCAAATGCAATGTAGTTCTTTAAAATGTAGTAAATGTATTGAACATTTATATCTTTATATTTTTAATATTTCGCATGTTTTATTTAAAAATGAACTTAAATCATAAAAACTTGCATTTTGTGTAGCGTATCTCAGAACTCATACATTCTACAGGCTGTTTGGTTAGTTTGAAACATGATCATTTTGCTGCTACTTGAGCTATCTAGGAGGAGGGTGTGCTAATGACGGTCAAAGGGGCTGAGAAGCACTGTCACAGCCATTCTGCACTGCATAGTCTCTTAGTGGCAATTGTCCTTGTAATACTGTTGTGACCAGTTGCACTTTTTGGCAGTGAAACATGCGATATGTTTAGCTATGTTCATTGCGCTGGCTTTTTAATCGTTACAAGCGGGTGTTGGGACCAAGGAAAACTTATGAATCAGATACAAGATAATTTGTGTGTAGGGTACACAAGTTCTTTAAAGGTTTTGAGATTAGGCATTAAAGAATTGCCCACTGCCGTGCGGAATATAATGTTACCTCTTTCTACTTTCCATGCTTCAACTAAAAGTAACTGCACTGAAATTGTAGTAATGGACAAATGAGAACTTAATGCAACTGCAACTCTTTACAGTTTATTTAATAATCATTTATAAATTTACGAGTTAGGTCCATAAGTTTCCAGCCTAACCATTTTCTAGGTAGACAAAAACTATATTTCCCTTTTCAATATAGTTACCCTTTATTACAGTATACTTCTCACATCTTTGAATTAACATTTCAATCCCCCATCAAAATTGTTCGTCTTGTCTGCAAAATGGGCATAAACAGCATCCATCACTTCTTCGTTACACTTAAATTTCCTCTCTCGAAGGTCCTTCTTGAATTTTGAGAAGAGGAAATAGTCACTGGGAGCTAGATCTGGGCTGTAGGGGGATGGCCGATCTCCTTGGAGCCACATTTCTTCACAGCTTTCTTTGCAACAGGAGCTGTGTGCACAGGCGCGTTGTCGTGAAGAAGGCGCACACCACCACTCAGGTTTCCTCGCCTTTTCTCTTTGATGGAAGCACGTAGTGTGTGCAAATGGCAAAAGTATTCCCCATTTACTGTGGTGTTCCTCTCCTTGAAATCAACGAAGAGTATTCCTTCACAGTCCCAAAAGACTGTGGCTACGATCTTCTTGGTTGACGTTGGCCCTTAGAGTTCGCCAGGTTTGCGCCACTCCATTGATTCTCTTTTGGATAAGGGATCATAGTAGAGAAGCATAGTTTCATCTCCTGTAACAATGATTTGCAGAGCTTCTCTCTCGTTACCACGGCAGAACTCCAAATGTGCCTGACAACAGATGACTCGTTGCTGCTTTTGAACTGAGGAAAGAAGTCTAGGCACCCATCCTGCACTATCCTTATTAATAAATAATTCGAAGGACTGTTGTTTTAGAAAGGCCTAACATTGCTGCTATTTCTGTAACTTTGAGCCCTCGGTCCTCCACAACTTCTTCTTCCACAAGAGCGATGCTTTCAGGAGTGAGCACCTCCAAGGGCCAACCTGCCCGCTGTTCGTCTTCAATGCTTTCTTGATCCATTCGAAAAAAGTTGGCCAATTCTTTTACGGAAGAATATGATGGGGGATGCTTCCGCATATACACCGTCCAATCACTGTTTAATTTCATTTGGAGTAAGTTCTTCTTTTATGAAGAAGTTAATAATAGCTGGCTAATCCATTTTGAACATGTCACAATCTTCTACACAAGGCTGGAACTATATGGAACTATATCTGAACAACTGAACACAACGGAGTGGAAGTTAAAACTGCAAGTATTTACTTAACATATAAGATATGACACCAGATAAGGCTTTTGTGAAGGCAATAACCCCTATCGGCGAGGCCGGAAACATACTAAATGTTATTTTAAAGGTATATGATGAACCTGTGTTTCTAAAATTTAACTTAACATCTCTGATTTAACGAAAGGACGACATTTGGTACACACTTTATACTGTTTACAAAAAATTGAATTGAAGATGGGTTAAACGTTTCTCCAGTTCGAGGTTTGGAAGGAGAAAAGGAATTACTGCTGTTACAGAACAAATACAGTATCCACAACTATGTAACATTGTCATATTTTTCGTGATATAAATTTTGTTTTTCTAAACAATAAGAAATACAGGAAAATGACATGGATTTTTATTCCCTTGTTGCTCTATTATTTATTACTTTTTTAAGGTTAGTTAGTTTAAATAATTTAAATTCCCTTATAAAATGAAGGTGTAAATAGACGAACATATGATGAAATGAGTGCATAAATAAATCCGCAGTTCAAAACGCTGAAAGTTACCTAGCATTAACACTCTCAGGGTAAGGAAAACACCGGAAAACCCCATACCCAGGCAATTGACCTTATGGGATTTGATCAGGGAATTTCAGGATTTGCAGGCAGACACGCTGACGACAATATCACGGAGGCTTCCACAAGTTTAAGGAAAAAACATGTGCAATGGAAATGGGTTAAAAAAGAGAAACCTCAAGATAGGAGAATGTGGTCTCCGACGCTTCGTAGTGGTGCTCCAGTCATTTACTCCAAAGATACAAATATGCTCATGGATGATCAAAAGGATTAAAACACAATGGTTTACCTGAAAAAATAATTTAATCTGTGAAATATATGACGAAATATTAATTAATTACAATTCAAATAAAGTAATCGCTGAAATTACTTGCCTACTTAATTTTCGAAAGCCTTATCATACCATGAAGATCTTTATATGGAGGTACATGACTAGTGTTTAGATTGAAATAACCCTACGCCAATGATATTAATTATTTATACTTGACTTTTATGTGCACACGCATATCATAACGTAACTATGACATTGAAGCACTGAGCCTTTAACTCCACACTGAGGCGTCTCAGACCATTCGTCCACTCTAAAAATATTTAGCATCGAGTCCCTTTACACTCGTAAATCTATATATTTTAATTAAATGCATATTCTTGCTGAAATATGAATTTCATATTCGTAATCGCATAACAAACGCTGAAACCTAAAATCACACATTTTTTTTTAAAAACTAAACAAAACGAAATGATAACTGATATATGAGCAAGGCAACAAAGCAAATGTTACAGGGTGATTATAAATTATCCATTAAAAGCATTGCGTAATTGCATAGGTGTGAAAGGATTTAGAGAGACAATCCATAGTGAAACTTTATTAATAGTTCAGTCTGTTAAAACCTCCGTGGTCTGGTGGAAGCGTTTGCGAATATTATTCGGGAAGTCCGGGTTCGAATCCCGGTGAGGGGACAGGTCAAGCTGTCTGGGTAAGATTTCTTTCGATGTTTTTCTTTATCCTGAGAAGGTGAATGTCACATAGCTTTAAGGTGTCAAGGGTTCTGAGCTCATTAGTGCCTTATTAATTAATTTCATTTCATTCATCTCTAAAGACAATAAATAAAAAAAAACATTTTTTACTAAATTTATTTCAGTTCCTTTAACAAGTTTATGCAATCTGGTTGTAATATTTGAGCCTACTTTCCCTCAATCTCTGGTGAAATTACCCAATTTCATCTTAAATTGCATATTCTATCTCCTTTACTGTTCTATGGATTCTTATACGCTAGAGGAAACTCTACAGGAAGAAATCACTTGTGTCTTGGTCCAGAGACATCGTTGGACTATCCTTTAAACCATGACGTTCATTATAGTGTTGTAGTAGGGACGTTTAAATTTTAAAGTAGTGAAACATTCAAAATACTTTAATGGTTAATAAATAATAATGAATAAACTTTCAGTATTATCATTTATACATACAGAAATGGGCTGAAATTCATTAGTTTTGTGTGTGTGTGTGTGTGTGTGCGTTATATTCTTTTTTGTTTGCTTTAAAATTTAATGGTCGCTAGTAATGCTAGAATCTGAAAGTGCCATACATGACAGGCTGTGCAAATAAATAAAAACCAGGGAGGATTAGAGTGGCATGACTATCTTTCTTTGCGATGGTACAACAGTAGCCCTACTCCCCTTAAAATCAACAACATCGTGGTCTGTATATGTATTTTAGTAAATTTAAGTATAAAACATTGAGTTTTGAAGTAAAGTTGTAGCCATGTAACACCATATTATTTTGTGGTGACCGTTTTTAAAGAGTAAAATGTTTTTTTAAACACTGGAACTTTAAATGTTTTTAGTAGTTTTCTTTGTTGCTTTAGAGATTTGCAGAGAAAGCATTAAGGTTAGAGGTTACGTTTCTGCTGACATCTACTTTCACATCTGTTTCAATTAGGAGATAAGTATATAATAATAAATTTATTGCTGTAATTCTCCACAATATAGCGTAAAAATTTCTCATAGTTTTATATTCTATCTATTTGTTTAATAATCGAAATATTTTTCCAAAATTTTCTATTAGACATGGGTCGATACCAACGTTCTTCGATACTCGATGCCTATGCATGTTAATTCTTTATATCTAAGTATGCATAAATATTTATGATATAAAATATGAATCATTTTCAGTAATAATTACTATTGTTAGTGTTGTGGGATGTTCTATCTGGCAAAAAACTTTGTACAAATGCGGCAAATGGCACTGCTATCACTCACAGGATCCAAACTTCACTCATATTACCCGGAAAATATACACCACGAAACACATCTTTTGTTGGTCGAAAATAACAACCGGGTAGAAATGTAAAAGCATCTTCCTTGGTAAAGAAGCTAAGTACGATATTATTAGAAAATTAGGTAATTTAATAGATCACATTATATGCTTATTACATGTATTTTTGTTATTTATTTTAATTTTGAAATTATTTTGTAGATGGACCGTTGCTTTTTCATGTCCGTGAAAAATAAAATAATGTTATAAATTAATGCAAAAGAATATTGTTGCCCTTGCAGGAGGTTTTTAAAAACTTTTAGGTCAGACATACTGTCGTCAGGCCATCTGCAGAAATATAATCATTTGGCCCCTTTATTATTATTATTATTATTATTATTATTATTATTATTATTATTATTATTATTATTATTTATTGGTTCCTGCCACCTGTTATTTAGAAATTAATAATGTTATTTAGAAATTAATAATTCAGACAAGAATTACTTTAAACACTTTCAACTGTGTTTACTTGTGATAGTATAAATAAAAATGTATTAATTATCTCATGTACAAGGGTATCATTCATATCGAGGTATCAAGAATATCGAGAATCCCTCTCTATTACAATGTTCTGAATGCCTAGCAGACCTGTAATCCAAAATGCAACAATACTGATTTTAAGATCTTAATTTAAAGTAGAAAAAAGCTCCCAAATAGTTCTCAGAAAACAACGCACCAATAAATAACACTACCTAGCTCAATTTTCATTCGTTTCGGAATGAAAAATGTATTATTTGGAACATTTTCAACATTGTGGATGTCATGTCTTTTTATAATTTCCAAGAAAGTAGGCAAGGGAATGACTTAAGTAAAAGAATGGACCATTCATGGCATAAACCAGCAGCTTATTCCTTAGAAACGCCAGATCGAATCTTCTGCAGCCTTAATGAGACGTTTGGGGTGTTCCAGCAGAGCAAGAATATAGCCACAGGTATGGCATATAAAGTTAGCTCACATGAGCGCGGCTTAGACAGATTTCCCGCTTTCTGCTAACGACGATCGTCATTTGAACAGCTGCTCTTGTTAACGGCTCATAATCTCCGCTTCTGATAACCCATAAACCGCTGCATGATATTCCCAGAACACAAACGAACCTTGACTGTGATTTTCTTCACGATTGCTTTGAACACATAATAATTGTAATAAAGTCTACAGCTGTGCATGATTTATGCCTTTCCTCCGTGCCCCAGCCGATGGCAGTGCTGATGTGACGACGATGTGGCGCTTGAGTTTTATGCTTGTTTTGAATTTATTCTGTATAGCAAATTTCCAGCAAAGCACATGAACTCAAAACTCATGACATATTAAGAAATTCAGTATTACTCATGTTAAAGTTTATGTATTTTATCATATATATAGTTAAAACAACAAAAAAAATCTACGAATATTATGGAATTTTGACTGTTAGGTAAATTTGTAATTTGTAATGGTACAGGCAGAAAAAATGATAAATGATTATAGATTTTGGCCTGGCTTGCTTACATCTTTATATTATGATTATAGAATATGTGTCAATGATTAATATTTTAGCTCTTCTTTTGAGTTTGGGGTTGATGTTAATCTATATTTAACAGATTACTCCCAAATTAATAAAGAAAATTAAATGAGCACACTCCTTTAAAACCTGGCTAGGCAGTTATATTAAAAAAATATTATTTTAACTCAAGAGACTGAAACTAGAAACTGCGTTTTGTAGTGCTATAAAGTGTTAACAGCCCAGCTTTATCAACATTTTACTTTAATGCAGAATGTAATGATTATCAATCTATTTAAAAGTGTACATAACATTTTTATGATATGTTACGCATTTTTTTTTCATGCAGATAAGTTTAGGAAAATTATACATAATTAGGGAATACCTTAATATAGGAAAGAATTAAACATAAGATTGGAAGATGTTGAAAGACAAGAAATAATTGGTAGTATGAGAAAAAAGAGTACATGGAGACTTTAAAAGAAAATAAAAATAGTATGGGGTGGGAAAAAATATATAGAATAATGTGATAAAGTAAGTAGGGAAGGTTTGCACGAGATAGAACTAAATTTATGAATTTAAAAGTATTAGTATATGATAATGAGGCAGAAAAATATCCAATAAGGGTTTTCATTGTTTATTACACTGTAAATAAACAAAGTGAAGGAGTGAGACAGGCTTGGCCACGAAAATGGAGGAATTTGATGGGAAAACGTTAATTAGAAAGGTTTTAACCATAAAAGGAGAGAAAAATGTAAAAATGATTGGGGATTATTTGGGCAAAGTTAGAGAGAAATGGATAAGAATGATTAAGAAGATAGAGGGAAGCGTGATCTCAGAAATACAATAGGTCAGATAAGTATAAACAATACAGCAATATGATGATCACCGCCACGGGTGGCCGAGGTCGTTAAGGCGCGGATCGTGAGCGGGAGGTCTGGGGTTCGAATCCCACCAGGACCGTCTTCCCTGACTGAGGTTTTTCCAGGTTTTCCTCAGTCCTCATTACTGGCAAATGCCGGGGAGGTACCCTAAACTTAGGCCTGGAACGCTTCCTTCCTTGAAAAATATCCTATCCTAATATATCATTTCATCTCATGTATCATCAGTGTCCACCGCCGGTGGTGCCTCAGCAGTAAAAACGGGCGTTAAACACTACCAAAATATATATATATATATATTGATCAATAACCTGGATTTGGATGGGATCAGAATGTAAACAGGCAACTCTAGAGAAAAAATATCTAACAAGTAAATTTAATATTATTTTGTGTATATTTTTTGATTAAATTTTATAATGGATTAATAAAGTGTGTACATTTGCATCTGGTAAATTATGTAGTCTATTTGGATATTTTCAACAAATTTCAAATTCACTTTTCAAATAATTGTTTCGTTTTTGCTTTTCTCATGGCGGTGTTCGTAATCAGAGTATAGTGCAATAATGTTACGTAAATTTGTTTGTAAGATTTATTTGGCATGGGACCAAGTCATGCTGGGAGAAAATCAACAGTTGATCCCATCATTGCGCAAGCCTAAGTATTTTGGCACCAGAAAATTACATTTTTAATGAACAATTTAAGATGAGGTCCTAAAGGAAAATGTAATAATAAATATAATTGGATTTTACCCTACCAAATATAATTAAGGACTATTAATTACCATGGCTGCAATATTTGCAACATTATCCATAAAATTAGGTAAGTTTTTTCCAAGTGAGAAATTTGTGACTATTACTTTGAAATAAGGAACGTTTTGGAATGACTAGAATATATTTAATTTATACTTATTAGTTTATTTATAAATATTAATGGCTATCTAAAATAGTTGATAATGCAAATGTTAAGAATGATTTTATTTTGTCAGTGGTAATGACTGAAATTGAGATTAAAGGACAGAATATACACAATAATGAAGGCTAGCTTTAATCGGAAACGATTAAGAATATTGATCAGATTTGTAACATCGAAAAAGTCCAATACATTTAGATTAATTAAAATATTTAATAAATAGCTGCAATTGCGCCAGTTACGAAGTTCATTATATTACAGATACTATGTGAAAGTATAATATAGAGTGCTTATGTTAATAGATTAAGTAAAGGAAAAATGTTTATTTATTTAATAAACTCTTTTAACTATAAGGGTAATATTATTATAAAATGGTTAACATTCCCATTTGAAAGTAAAAATTCGTTTTACTCTTTTAACTAGGCATACGTTTCAAATGTCTCTTTTCGTGTTTAATGCATATTATGTATTGTTTTTAGCCTGAATAAAACAATTGGATATTTTCAAGAAAGTTGTTAGTTATGCAGATAATATGAACAGAAAATAAGGCAACCACCACGTTTAAATAAAAATTAATAATGAAAGGAATTGTTAATAAACTAGATTGAGATAACTATAAAATTTAAAATAAAAACATAAATATATTCAAAGTTAGCTATATACTTCTCTCTTCACTTTCAACAATGTTGATTAGGAATATGATTATAAGGCTTATAACATTTATTCCATACACCATATTCACAGAGAGAAAGAGAAATGGAAAGGCTGAGATGTTAGATAGAATATAGGAACCTGAAGAGAAGACGGGCAGGCTCTTTGTCTCTATCAGCAAATTCTTGCCCTTAATGAATTTCTATTTATTAAGAGTTATTGAAATGTAGGTCTCATTCTCTGCAAATGCTTTTCTAAGCTTACTCGCTCTCAGGGGGTATCATGGTTGCTTATCATTAGCATTAAAAAGTAATATTACGCCCTATTTTAAAAAATAAATATATCGTAATTGCATTTTACCTTCAATTTCCTGCAATGAAGCAGACACAGTACATTAATTGCGAACAGATGTACGTGCTACAAAAGTTCTGATGGTGAACAGAAGAAAATGAACACTTCAGCGAAAGCTACCGTGTACCATTTAGGAACCGATCTGTAGCAATACCAAGAGCATTTGTTTCCTTGTGTCATTGCCCAGATATCCGCCCTGCATCCTAATCGGTCCATTCATTCAAATGGCCGATTTACGTTCGTGAGATTTGATCGCGGGAACGCCGGTTATCTTTATGGCCTGCCTCATGCACTGCCATTAGCATAATGCTCGTATATTGCTTCTTTTCTCACTGATTATCGTTATGATTATTTTTATTACTGCCGTTCTCCAACTTTATGACTCTCAACAAATATACGGTCACGTTAAGGCAAAGGTACGCCTCCTGTCCGCTCCTACATAGAGCTTCTCAACAGCTACACGTTGGCGTTTCTGAACGAATCAAACAAAACATCATCAGGCCTCTGGTTGTGTAGTATGCTGGCTCTTCTATGCGAAATGTCACATATATGTTCTCATTTATTAGTTTAATTATTCGTTTAAATTTTTTAGGATAATTTTTGTACTCTTAACTTACTTTCTGAAATCTTCATTAGATTTCAGTGCATTCATTTATTTTAATTACATTTTTTAAAAGTTCTATCATTTAAAAATGCAATTCAATTTTATTCCGCCAATTAAGTTTATCTTTTAGCGTAGCTTTAAGAATGTAATTTAAGAAACTATTTATATTTTTGACCCAGCTTCAAAATCGCTTATGTTTCTGCTTCTGTCATAAGGGCTAGGATATAAATCCTTAACCAGTAGCATAAGTTGTAGGGTAGAGATTTATTCAAAACTTTCCCTCGTGCTGAAACGACGAATACCAGATAACTTAGGCACGGATGGACTCCTGTATCATTTGCATAATAATTTATTAATTATATAATGGATATTAGCAATAAACTTGAAACTATAAACAGCTACAAAAAGGTGTAAATGTATATATACGATTAATACTGAGCCTTTCCACAAAAAACATTATATCTGAGGGTTAAATTTTAATTAAATATTTATTTTTTTAATTCGGAAAATATAATTCCGTTTAGTTAATGTAAACCGTTCTATCAAATGCTCACAAAACCCTACACACAAGTGAATTTCATGCTACAGATTTTAGCATATTCAAAATGCAAAAGAACTCCTCTATTTTGTATGTACTGTAAACTTTCAATTTTAAACCAGGGTTTTGTATATCTCTCATTGATTTTTCCTTATATATAGCCGTATCATATTCAAAAGTTTTTAAATACAATTTCTAGCGCAGTTTAAGCTTATTGCATATTGCTATCAGTAATAAATAAACGATGGAATAAACTTTCCTCCGAAATTATACATTAGCATAAAATCATCAACAAAAGAAGTAGATACATCAAGTTATTGGTAGTACAGCTAGAAGGTGTTTGTTAATGAAGCTGCGAACCATTTTAAGCAATGTTACATTGCTTTCTAAAATTGAAAGGGACACTGGAAGCAAGTAAAAAGTTGGTGTGGAATGACTGTAAAATCTAGGTCTACTGCAGAAAATGCTGAAGAGCAATAAAATTAACGCATTATTGTTCAGGAGGTATTCTAGATATATCTTGAAAAAAATTCGATCATTTTTCGGCTATTCCAGGTACCCATAAAGTTCAGTAAATGAAAGTATGGACGGGTATGCGACATATACGCATTTTTCATGCCTATAATCAGTCGGTCTGATTTACAAGTTTTGTAAATGAAAATAAGAGCAATTTGCATGATATTAGTGATTATTTAAAACCTGCTGCTGTTAGCGTTTCTGCAATATAATGTCGTGTACGACATATGAAGTAGATGTGCGACTATGGAATGCGTTTATTTCTGCAATTTGAAGTCCATCTCTGCTGATTGACTCATGGAGATCATTCTCCATAAAATATAGCAGTGAAGATTTTCTTCTTTTCTTCTTGTGTGTGTGCGCTTTTTTTTTTTTTTTGAGTAGCGTTTAATGCCCATTTTACTACTGAGGCACCACAGGCGGTGGATAGTGATGATACATGAGACGAAACGAAACGATATATTGGGAAAGGATCATTTTTAAGGAAGGCCTAAGTTTAAGGTACCTCCCCGGCATTTGCCAGTTATGAGGACTGAGAAAAACCTGGAAAAAACCGCAGTCAGGGAGGGCGGTCCTAGTGGGATTCGAACCGCAGACCGCCCGCTCACCAGTCTGCGCCTTAACGACCTCGGCCACCCGTGGCGATGTATATATATTACATTACATTCATCACTTGAAATTAACGACATAACCAAACTCTTCTATATTAATTACAAAGAAGTCTTAATGTTTAAAGTTTTATGCTTAATATTTGCGTTTTTTACGTTGTTTAAAATTCCTGATATATAAAATGCTTTAATAGAGAGTCCTAATGTACAAAATGGTTTCATAATATGAACATTATTATTTGTAATTTGCGAAAAAATGAATATTATTCTATAAATATAAATGTATACTAGTAACATTTTTGCCTTTAATGATTATTTTTGTGTGTTATAACAGGGTGGACTAAAAAGTATGTAATGTATGTTCTGGTTCATTATAGTATGTATTAATTACAGAGATTTCAGGTAGTCGCAAGTCAGTTCAGATAATCGTGGAGCATTTTTTGAATCCTAACTTTATTAAATATTAAGTTTTGATGCTTTTATAACATTTTATTTAGGCTTAAATCTCCTTTCCAAACTGATAAACTTTCGGAGAAATTTAAAAGCATTATGTTTGAGTTGTAATGGAAATTGACATGTCAGTCGGCAACAAAATGTTTTGTACTAATTTTATAATTTCCACTGTAAGCACTATTTCAAGATCTTAATTAACAGCATTGTTTTCTACGGGATACAAAAAATCGTAGTTTAAAACTTTCACACATAAGAAACAGAAACAATATTTGGTAAATATGAGGTAGTCATATGGGGAATTGCTCTGTTTTATTTTTAAAGCTAATGAACTGGGTGCCCATATACCGTTATAAGTAATTACTTGGATTTATTAGGGATGGAGGAGGATACCTCGGTACTTAATCTTTGCTCACGGCTGGTCGTTTGCGCTTACGGGAGGAAAGTGTGGGCGGGAGCCGGGCGGCCAGGATCCAGACGGTGATGCGCGTACGTAGATCGGGACCGTAAGATTCCGGTCAGAATTAACCGACGCCGGCGAAGTTTCCAAGAAGTTCGAATTCCTCAGAAGGTCTATTTTCATACCAGAAGTCGGGGCAGAAAACTTTCCAAAGCACAAGCCACCGTCACACCGCGCCTTGGCACTTTTAACCCTGTAAGTGAACCAACAGAATGAATCGATATGAAATGGGGGAGTGGAAAATTTGTGGAAGGGAAATATCCTTCCCAGCATTCGCCTAAGAGACCAGGAGAAACCATGAAAAATCCAAGGTTAGGTTGGCAGGCACCTCCCGATTGCGAATTCTAAGCATTGCTATCTGAGCCATCCCATTCGGTGTTGCAAATGTCTTCTGTTCTTTCGTTTTGGAATAATGTATTGTAAAATAAAAATATACGTTTTTAATTTTCCAGCTGCTTTATTTAAATGTCACAAAACTCTGTAGCTATAAAGTTTGTTTCATAGATTATTCTTCTCGGCATTGGTGGCCGATGTCGCTAAGGCACGGACATATCTATTAAAAGTCTGCGGTTCGATTGCTGCTATAGGTATTGATATCTGATTGTTTCCAAGTTTTCCCCAAAGTTTTTCAGCAGTGAAAATAGGAGCTTATAAAAATTTCATAGAAATTAGGTTTTGAGTAAAAAAAAAAAAAATCTTAAATAAAATTAAGGGACGAGAATGTCCTGTAGAGTTTAATAAAATGCTGTTTTAGTTATGTTAATGTAGTAGGTTTATTATTATTTTTGTAATTTTTTATTTGATTGGCGTGATTGGAAAACATTTGAACTTTTTTGATAATAGTTATAAATAGGTATTTAGCATATCTCTATATAACTCTCTTGAATTTTTCAATAAATGATTCTAAATAGAATATTTCTATACTTAGACATTAAATATTTTATATTAGTTCATGCAATTAGAAGATCTAAATGTGTTTTACTATTTTAAAATGAGCATTCTGTTGCAACTTCTTTGTTCATTAAAATAACTAAGTAATAAGAATTGTTAACGATTGATGGAATAGATTTCAGTATCAATGACATCAGACATCATCTTTATGCTTTTCAAATTTAACCGCATTTCTAATCTTATGATCCTTGAATTGCTTTTTAATGTAATAAATAGAACTCCTTTCTAAAGCTAAAGTTAGATATGTATCTGAACTGAGCAGAACATAAACTATAACATACCTTCCAATCTGTCCATTTCTATAAAAATTATAGTAATAAAGAGAGAATATTACATATGCCATAGAAATGCTAAAGTAGATTTGAAAGTGTTACGGTTCAAATACGTAGCAGGCGATTTGCGATTCTTATCTGCTTGTCTTGATAAAGAAACCAATGCTGGAGTCTAGTGCACCAAGACAATAAAGATATTCTGTCTCATATTTATGAGTTGAGGAGCAGGTGTTAACCCAGTTTTCAGAGCGTTTGACTTCTGGTTGATAAAGGTAGGCATCTAATAAAAAACTTACTGTTGTACACGGACACTTTTGATGTGTAAATTCAATTATCTATTAAGTCGCTTTCAGGTGTGTATATATGTGTAAAGTTCGTAAATAAGACGTTATGGCTAAATGAACCGGAGCAATGAAAATAGGAACACAATGAACATATAGAATATTTCAGATAGATTCATCTCAGGTGAAAAAAAAAATACTTGCTACCGAAATATCGTACGTTGCGTATCTAATTTTATTACTTCTGGTTTGTTTATCAAAATGCCAAAACTTAAGGGCTCTACTCATAATAATGCAGTAATTGTTTTATTTATTATATATACAGTTATACATATACATAACTGCATATTTCAGTGTTTTAATTATTTCTAAACGTTTGGGTCTTATTATTAGCTATATATCCCTAAAAATAAGAACTATCGGCTTAAAAACAAATAAAAAACACATACATTAAACAGGATAGGCAGAAAAGCTACCCCTGGCTGGAAATCATTCATAAATTTATTAATAATTAGTATAGTGTAGTGCAACAATTTTTATTGTGGAGTTTGAGAAAGCACAAATTGTCTACATTATTAAAATTTGACATATGCATCAGTTTGGTTCTTAAATTTCCGTAATCTCTTGGAGAAAGTCTGACTTTACCAGGAACTCTGGAGGTACATTGGAGAGAAGTAGGCGAATTCTATCCTCCAGTTCATTCAGTGATTTTGGCTTGGTGTATAAACTATGTACTTCGCCTACTCCTACAGGAAGAAGTATGCCCATTTGGTGTAGAATTGTGCGGCAACTTGAGCCTTTGAAGTGAACACACACTTTGCTTGCTCCAAATTGTTTGAGTCGTGCATCGTGTTCATTTAAATGTTTAGTAATTATGAGTCATTCTGTATATACATAGAATGACTTTGTAATTATTTGTAATATGGCATGTGTCAAAATAACGTAAATAGATTTTAATTTTTGCACAGTTTAGATCTCTGAATACTTATATCTATTGGTGCGGAAAAAAGTAACGCCATTATGCACTGCATCGGCGTCTTCAGCCAATGCCATGTTAAAAGGATTTAAAAGTTTATTTTAAACTGTAACTAAGTGATACATTAATTCAGCTAAGATATGTTAATACTTTTAAATGTAAACTGCAAATTAAATGCCCTAGTCAGGATCTCTCACGCACGATTTGGCCAGTCACGCGGCGGATTTAGCCGTGGCAGCCATAGCTCTTACTCCCGAGCAATCGGATAAAATATCTAGGTAACTGAAACATTAATTTCCTAATGATTCAGGTTTTCACAAATAGTTACAATTGGAATGAAAATAAGCATGTATGTCATAACAGGAGATGTTCTCCTCCTGCATTTAGGACATTTTCTTTTATGCGTACCAGTTCAACTTCCCAAATAGAGTTAATTTCCTTCCTGGTATTCTCTTTCATTTCTTTTAATAAATGGTTTAACTACTACACTTTATTTTTCAAGTTCCCTCATAAAAATAATTATATAGTGTGAGATCCGGAATCTCGTACCAATTACTCTATCTTCAAACATTTCTTCAATGAAATGAAATGTCTGCAGCTGTATGAGCAGTGCCAGAATCTTGCTGGAAATATGCAGACCGACATTTAATATAGGTCATTTGCTAAAGAATGGGGTGAGTATGTAATTCATGTACCGTTCTAAGTTTACGGTGTCTTAAAAAAATATTGGACACATCCTGTACACATTAACCACACGTTCTCGTCATGTAACGCGGTTTGCTGCACAAAATCCAGTTTCTCTAAGTTTCAATAACGGTTATTCTGCGTCGAAACTTGACCGTATATGGTACCACGTTTTGTGTTAAATTTAGATGTCATCTCATTATTAACCTTTCTTAATCCAGTTACAGAAATGTACTTGACTTTCTTTATTACGTGGTAGCAATTCATGGACAACAGTGATCTTGTACGGTTTAAATTTTTAGAGTTTGTTAGCTCGCCACACTGAGATCATTGAAATTGTGGTTTCGTGCAAGCCGTTGCAGAGATTTTTGAGGAAAATGTTCTAATTTTTCTCCAACTTCGTATAATGTTTTCACAGTAATTACGTGCTGTTTTACCCTTACCTTTAATTGAATCCTGTTTCCTAAATTTATTTACAGGTTTTCGCACGATTTCCCTGCTTGGAGAACGCACAATGGAAATTTTGTTAAAAATCGCCGTCTTCCCAGCAAGATCATGAAATTGCATATGAACCGTATGTAAAAAGCTGTTGCTCTAACGTGTACTCATCTTGTGGCATTATTATAACAAAATTCAATACACTTGTAACACGTAAACACTCAAGTCACTTCTAAACTTATCACAGGACTTTATAAATTTATTTTTTATCTTTCAACAATTCTCCTTCATATAACTAAGTATTTGGGTTTATATAAAAATTGTTAAGCATCGGAAACGAATCGTTATACCAAATTTGCATATGAAGTTATATTAAATTCTATAGTTTCTGCTTAAGGCATTTTAACTATCTTATTTAAATAAGAATTTCTGAGTCGACAAAACTCCCTAAAACATAGGGTGTCTTGTTCTTGTTTTATTTTGCTAATGTTGCATGATTTGCGTGTAATTGTCATTTAAAATGTGCAAATTGTTCCAATAAGAAAATATTTATTGATATTTCCTTCTGGGTGACTGGGCTTGAAATCCAAAAAATATTAAAATATTTTATATGTCTATATTTAAAAAAAAATAGGCTAGAAATGTGGAAATAAGCAACAACATAAAATGGAGAGCAAAAACATTAAAAATAAATGCAATCATATTTCATATTCTTATATTTGTTAATTAAAACCATCTGTTTCATTAAAGTTCCGTCCTCTAAAAAAATAAAAACTACTTACAAACTAATTATTTTAATTATAGCATTCCGTAAGTTTTTTTAATTAGTGTTTAATGCTCATTTTTACTACTGAGGCACCACAGGCGGTGACACTGATGATACATGAGATGAAATTATATATTGGGAAAGGATTTTTTTTTTAAGGAAGGAAACGTTCCAGGCCTCAGTTTAAGGCCCCTCCCTGGCATTTGACATTTATGAGGACTGAGGAAAACCTTGTAAAAACCCCAGTCAGGGAGCACGGTGCTGCCGGGATTCGAACCCTAGATCTCTCGCTCATGAGTCCGCGCCTTAAAGACCTCGGTATTCTTTAAGTACATATGGGTAGGAATCTTGCATTAAGTCAATGGTTGTGGACCACTCTTACCTCTTGTACCTACCAACGTGCGTAAATTGCAAAAATGTATTTCTGAACATCTGTTTATGCTCATGCTGCATGAGCTAGCACTAAATTTGGTGTGCAAAAACAACGGCCCAATAAGTCTCTGTTTTGAAACAAGAAAATCCTTCTAAACACTACGAAGCATTGCCGTGGCTTTGCGAACCATGCATCATAGACCACACCTTGTATCTTTCGAGACAGAAGACAACAAAACTGCATCAAGAACTGACACAAAGTTCCTGTTCATCTCTTCCTTTTACCTTATACGCCACACTAAGTCGAGGAGGTTGCACGATCATATAAGGGAATTCAAGATATTGAAGAAATGAAAAATGCGAGAAGTGTACAGAAATATAGGACATTAGTATCTACAGAGGTCATCAAGCAAATGTGTGTGTGTGGAAGGCATCACGGCCAAGAAAACAATAGGCAGAAGATTTCGAGAATGATTTGAAGGTGTTAGAAACAAGAGGAAAGCGGCAAACCGCAAGATTACTGCAAGATTGTGCCGTACAAGCTGTTCTTACCAGCACCAAAATAAAACCAAAACCTGGGAAGCACATGTGGCAAGCAACAATGTAGGATAAAAAGTTCTCGTTGGTAGATGTTGGCTCATTGAGCATTTTACATGGTCTTTATTCACTCAGCAGGAAAATATGACGTGAGCGTTTCTGGTAATTTAGAATTCTGTTATTGGAAGTTATGAAACACTTAAGAGATCAAATTGTGAATGTTTGAGATACTTGGGCATGACAAACTCTCCGAAGTATCAGGTATTAGGACGTAGTAACTTAAAATTGACTCCATAGAAGTTTAATAATTGTTCAAATTAAATATAAACCGGTTGCTGTGAACATTATACAGATGCTCTGGTGCGAGCTCTGAGCGCCCCAGCAGTCACGGCACTTTGACGTTACCGGGCAGAAATTTTTACTCCCTGCCTTCGGGAAGTCGTCTCTATGTTCCAATATCCCGAAACCCTTGTGACTTTCAATGCTGTTGGTCCACTATAAACAACTGGATTATTTTCCTGCAGAAATGAAGAGATGGATACTAGATTATACCGCCCTACATGTGATACTGAAGCTGGGTTGTAGGCAGTATATCAACTTCATCTTCAAAAGGAAAGAGGTCGATTTAAAGTTATAAAACTTATGGTTCAGGGGAAGGGATCCAATAGGCAGCAGTTTCTCTATATCTGCCGCATATAAGTTCGTTGGTTATTGAAGCAGCCATTCTTTGTGCTTATGGTAGGCTTCATCCCACCCTTGTTATGAGGGTAGATCCATAAGTTTCCGGCCTAACCATTTTCTAGGTATGATAAAGACAAAGCTACAGTTCACTTTTTAATAGAGTTGCCCTTTATTGTAATAAACTTCTTACGTCTTTGAATTAACTTTTCAATCCCCATCCCCCCAAAAAAGTCAGAAGTTTTGTCTGCAAAATGGGCATAAACAACATCCATCACTTCTTCGTCACACTTTAATTTTCTTCCTTGAAGGTCCTTCTTGAGTTTTGAGAAGAGGAAATAGTCATTGGGAGCTAGATCAGGGCTGTAGGATGGATGGTCGATCTCCTTGAAGCCATATTTTTTTACAGCTTCCTTTGCAACAAGAGCTGTGTGCACAGACAGGCACGTTGTCGTGAAGAAGGCGCACACCACCACTCAGCTTTTCTTGCCTTTTCTCTTTGATGGAAGCACGAGCACGTAGTGTGTGCATTAGGCCAGCATAGTACTCCCCATTTACTGTGGTGCTCCTCTCCTTGAAGTCAATGAAGAGTATTCCTTTACAGTTCCAAAAGATTGTGGCCACGATTTTCTTGGTTGACTGAATGACCTTGGCCTTTAGAGGAGGTGCTTTGCCAGCTTTACGCCCCTCAATTGATTCTCTTTGGGACAAGAGATCATTGTAGAGGACCATAGTTTCATATCCGGTACCAATGGTGTGCAGAACTTATATCTCGGAGCCACGGCAGAGCTCCAAAAATGCCTGACAACAGATGACTCGTTGGTGCTTTTGAATTAAGGAAAGAAGTCTAGTATCTTGCACTAACCTTATTCATGTTTAAATGTCCATGAATAATTCGATGGCCTGTTGTTTTAGAAAGGTCCAACCTTGCTACTATTTCTGTAACTTTTAAGTCCCCGGTCTTCCATAATTTCTCCTTCCACGAGAGCGATGTTTAAGCACTTCCAAGCCGACCTGTATGCTCTTCGTCTTCAATCCTTTCTTGACTCAATCGAAAAAGTTTGACCCATTCTTTTACTGTTGAATATGAAAGGGATGCTTTCTCATATACGCTGTCCAATCGCTGTTTAATTTCATTTGGAGTGAAGAACTTAATAACAACTCGAAACTCCATTTTGAACATGTCACAACCTCCTACACATAGCTTTCTATATGCAACTATATCTTAAAAACTGAACACAGCGGAGCGAAAGTTACAGCCGCCATTATCTACTTAACAAATCAGGTTTGAAGGCAATAATTGTTATCGGCGAAGTCGGAAACTTATGGACGTACCCTCGTAACAGTTTAAAGATGTAATCTCATGGTGAGAAGTGGGTACTGTATAGATAATGGTTAAGAGCAGTCCAACAAAATACATGTTGAATTTTGGCACTGTATGCATATCATGTGAAATTTGACATCATGCAGCAAAACAGTCTAGTGAAACAGTTATCAATATTTATGGTTTTGCGAAGAGCGATAGCCAATCTGTGCGGTGAACATACTGACTATTGAAACTGGCGCTTAACTGTGCGGGTGACCACTTTTAGTTTCAGGAACTAAGTAATGAATGAAAGTATGTAAGATACTCAATTGAACAATCACTTAATGTTTCATCAAGTAATGAACAAACTGATTGTACACCAAATCATAATTTGCTAAGAAGTTATAGTGGAGTAATCACAAATAAAAAAGATATAAAATATTGAAAGAAACAAGAGGACGGAAAATAAATTAGAATGAAATCGAATTAATAAATTTATAAAGCATCTTATACTTGTATATTGTATTTATTTACGCTAATCTATGTAATTCTTGTTTATGATTTTAACAATAACAGTTATAATTTATATAGGTTGAATCACTAAAAACTTCCACTTCGACTATTTTCTGAACACGTGCAACTCAAATGAGCTGTTTTAGAAAGGCTAAAGGCTAGAGATGACTCCCAAATTTAGCATAAACAGAATTGCTGAAAAAATTCAGCAAAAAGTCATATTTTTTTAAAGTGGCTAGAGGAAACCACATAAAGAACCAAGGTCAGAATGGCCGAGCCAATGGGAATCGAACCGTGACCTCCCGAGCGTTACCGCCTGAGCCACCTCGCTCAGTTTGAGCTGGTTACGTTTTATTTATATGGAGCACTAGCCCACGACCTCTTCAACCAGTTTTCGTGGTTTTTGTTGGGCCTTCGCAGTTACCTTAGGGGACACAGGGCACAAGTTGCTACTTTATTACCCATAACATGAACCCCTTACTTGATTTGAAGTGTTCTTTATTACGATAACAAAAGCTCAATATAATTACTGGAGATAAGATAAATGCCTCATGGGCACGGTTTCAGCATAAGTAGTACTCGAGTTTGAGGTATTACGTTCTCTTTCAATGACGTACGTATTGATGTATAAATGAAGATGTATAACTGCAGTGTCATTTCAATCTGTGTAGCTTTGGTTAAATTGCACTTGTCATACATAAATGCCCATAATCACATCTTCTATTCACTAATATTTAAATGACTTATATTATTTGGATATAGCTTTGAATTTACATGTTTGCAAAGTGTGCAAGTTTTTTATGTTTCACCGAATTTCATCTTCGTGTATCAATAAGTTTTTTCTTACATTGCAATTGTAATGTACAGCCCATGCGCAGACCGCTTAGCATTCATTCTATCTAGCATTTGTCCTTCTACTAATAGCTAAAAATTAAAGCAAATATCTTAATGTATAAGATAGGAAGTATACAGAAATGTAACAGGTTTTTACCTATAATTTTAAAAACTTATACTTTTTATTTAACTAGTAAATATGTTTACTTGTTTTTCAATGTAATATTAGAGTTATTTTTGTCCAGCGTCCGCAGTTGAACGTAACATCCCTTGGGTATCAAGGGCATGCCATTTGCAGATAATAGCAGATAGTTCCCATACGCAGGGCTGTTGTGAGTGAATGCAAAGATAATTAAAGATATCAGGAGCGTGTGACTGCAGACAGTGTTTTGAAGAGCTTCTATAACATAAATTAGTACACTAAAATTGTGTGCATGCTATTATTCTCAAAATTATGAACGTATAAATGCAAGGGTAGCCTGTTCCTCAATGAAGCTGCGATCTATATCCTGTGAAGCTTTCTTTTAGACACAAATCTGATCAAACTTAACTATATACTCTTATTATTTATAAGGTGTTAAGTTTAATTCGAGAATTATCCTGAAATTTTAAAAGATTGGGTGAAGTGGCTATTGAATTTCAGTGATATTGCAGTTTCCCTATCAATTTTGAGTATTACTTTTCTTTCAAGGCGAATATCTGTGATTTCCAGCACATTGTTAATGTGAATTAAAAAAAAATGGAAATGAGAAAACTATGGGCTGAAGTCTCCAAAAATAATATAAACAAAAATTAAAAGGTGCGTACGTTTATTCATATGGGTAAGAAAGTTATAGTTATAAAAGTGAGAGTTTGGATTCCACTTTCCAGCATTGTATTATCAAATAGGCAGTAGCGAAGTGTACTGTATATTCCCGTGAAATCCTTCCTAATGTCAGGGCTTGTTTTATTACATTTGGTCCTGGATAATTGCTATAACTTATTTGCCCTTGGAAATAAAATATTTAGCATGTAATCAGATGCCACAGATACGGAGAACAACGTAAATCCTGACGATTGTTAAATATTCAGTAAAAATAACAACACACAGGTAAGAAACCCTCTAGCTAAAATTAAAAAATAATAGTCAACAAGTATGTTCTTGGACTCATCAGATTAGCACAACTAAAGGTGTTACGGTAGGTACCCCTACTGGGAACATATATTTGTTATACGGTTCCACTATACTCAAAGAATGGTGGATAATAACAAAATTTTCGGTGATACGAAATACAAACGACGAAATTATAGAACATCAATGAACACGACAAAAACAATATGCATGCGATCTATATAGCTACTGATCTGAATGATTTTTGTGTTGTTTTAAGCAATTTGAATGTAATACAAGGTATTCATGCTGAATATAGAGTATAGGCTGTTTATTTATGGATGTACATCCTCAAGTATCCCGTGTACTGCGACCTCTTTGGTATGAAGACAAGCTGGTTTTGTCAGCACTGGGCGATTGTGGCTCGTCATATGCTGGAACATTTGTTGCTTCCCAAAATAGGTTTCTGTTTCCTCCCCATCAAAGTCAAATAATACGTCACCAACAGTTAGGGCATTAACCTCGAAAATAAAGAGCACTTTACTCAAGCAACTTCTTTTGGAGGTACTCAAATATGATATGATCCCCTTCACTAAGAGAATTTCCGATGAAACGAAGAAATTAGCCAACAATTTCACTACTGCAGTTGGATTCATAGTTCGCACGATTGTACTTCATTTGACAATGGGGCACGTTTAGACAGTCAACGCTGATTCACTTGTTCTTCAGCACCGAGAATAGAAACATAATTGTAGAAGTTGTAATGTAGCATTTATAGTACACATATATTACATACTCGTATTATAGCGCTCATGACAAAGCAACTCCCCTTGTTGTCCATAGCAGCTCAAAATAGTCTGATTTCGAAACTGCCACCAGAAATACAAAAAATATAAATATACAATACATAATAAAATATGTACTTTTCACCCCTAAAATATTATTAGTAATCATCTCACTCCGTGTAAAAGCAAAATTAGTAGCATTGGAGTGAAAATGCAATTGGAGTGCTTTGTATGAAAATAACAATTTTATTATGAGCTGTTTGAAAGCAAAGGAGCTGAAAAGTGTAAGGATTCAAAAGTATTGAAAAATAATAGATTTATGCTTTCTTTCCTAGTGTTAGAATCGTTCGTATTTTTAATTTCTGTTCAATGCTATTCGTCTCATATATTTTTTTGTTTGTTTGTACTTAAATGCCGCCTTTATTCTGTCAGAAATTTTTCTCGGTGTTTTCTTCCTTCAATGCTATTCCTTTTCTTTATCATTTAATTAATTTATTTTTGCCAATATTACCTACTGCCTTTTCGTTAACGTACCGGCATTATAAGTTTGATCATTAAAATTTTGTATAATTTTTATAAAAATATTGACTACAAGTATTCTGCCTTTATCGTATATTTCACCCATACTCTTGTCATACCGTGTCCTTTAAACAGTGTAAAAACAGTGTACCTGTAATAAATTTAAAAGTTGTTAGACTTCGTCATTTAATTTTATTTTACAATTTCTTTTGCGAGTTTCGTTTACAATACTAATTTATTGATTGAAATATGTATTTTGAAAAGTTTATCTTTGGGGTCACTGTAGCATAACGACATTGACGATAATTATTATTAATAATAAGCTAGGGGGGGTACATTGTAAGGAGGGACCACGTTGAGTTAGCGCGGTACGTGCTTGGCATTGAAATAGCCTTCTCCAAAAAATGGCTACCCTGAGCCCATAGTGTTGTTATAACCAGAACAATTAAACGAATATATGTTTTTTTTTCTTTCTCCCTCCCGTATTGTACAAGTGACGCCCAGCGTATAACATTATTTATAACAGTAACATATTTTGTGAAATTCATTTTCCATACACCCTGTGGCGAGAGCACAGATATTTTATGCAATGGCACGTCTGAAAAGAACAATGGACAAGTCTATAGAATTGAAGCTTCTAAAGGTATATTTTGATACCTGCAAACACAGAAGCAAAGTACAGATCTTAATATGAGAACATAGTTCTAATAATAAATGGTAATTTTTAAGTTTTGTTAAACATTAGCATATATAACTTTCCCAATTGTACAAACATTTAATGACATTGTTGCCAAGTTAATCACTATCGTACAAAAAGTACCAAGTAGGATGGTTCAGGTGCTAACGCTTGGGACTCGTATTCGGGAGGTCCCTGGTGGAAATAATTTGGAGTCGGACATCTTGACCTCGTGTTCTTCATGGTCGCTAAGGTGAATGTTGGGGTGAATGTTTCCTTTCCATGAGTTTTCCGCACTTTCATTTCATGTCACTTCAATCCACTATCTCTTTTACAGGAGCTAAAGTGCCAGGTAAGGTGCGGCATGGCGGTTGCTTGCGTTTTGGAAAGATTTCTGCCCTTCTGTTCAGTTAAAAGTCCTTGGAGGGGAGCTTCCGCCGGCATCGGGATGCTCAATCTAGAAAATTTTCTGGGAGCCTGCCAACGTTCATGCCTCACTGCTCGCTTCCTCCACCGGCTACTGATTTTAGGTTATTCACTTATGATTAATTTCTATTTTGCCACGATATGAATCCTATAGAGAGTTTATTCAATAGTGAGGCTGTCACTTCTAGTTTCTGAATTGCAGATGCTTTTTGGGCATTTTCCCTAAAAAATTAAACCAAAAATAGTAAATACTAAACAAAGAAGTCTAAAGTTTAGCTCAGAATGCACTAGTTTTCTTAATTAAATATTTCTTGTCTTAATGCTATGAATTTAGATTACTATATATTGTTAATCTTATGTGCTATATCATTCTGAATAACCATATCTTTAATTTTTTAATAAATACGTAATTATAAGAGCTTAAAGATAAAAAGTGTCAAAACCTAAATTCATTAAAAGTAGTTTAACGTTTTGGGGCAATAAACTTTAATATTAGATATAACATATTTGAAAAAAAGTATATATTTTTGTAAAATCTAATAGAGTTTACAAAAGCACAAATTACATATAACTTTGACAGGATTAATATATCAAATTAAACATATATTTTACGTACAATTATTCAAATGATTCTTGTGTAACTATTTCCCGTTTTTTTTTCTCTTTATCAAAATAAGGCACTTAAGGAACATCTAAAAAGTTAATTAGTAAAGTTAACATCTCTGAAAATGAAAGAATACAGTACAATGATAAAAATATCTGAATGTTTTTTTTTTTTTTTTTTTTTTGATTGATTTATTTATGGACGCTCTTTAACATCTCAAGTCATCAGCGTCCCATTCAACTCAGGGCGTGAAACGGCCGACAAATTTTGCTCAGAGGGCTCTCTTTCAGGCTTGAGGTTCTTTTTCGTGCCGTAAATGTACGACACGGGACCCACGGCTTTACTTCCCTTCCGAAGGAAGCCATACTTAGGATTTTTACGCCCGAAAAAAATCCATCGATCCTGGCCGAGTTCGAACCCGCGTATCTGAATGGAAGCAGCCAAAATATATAAATGTATATGTTTACTATCATTAAAATAAAGCTACAAAATATGAATACGAAAAATAATAAATCACCTGGACAAAACAGGGTTAATGCAGAAATTTTAAAGTAGGCGAAAGGCAGGTTCTTAAAAGCTTATTTAAATTTAATAATGTTCGAAAGAAGAAAAGAAATGCTCAGAGTTGGCATGAAACCCATGTTATTTCAATATATAAAGAAAATTACGTGTACACCTATGCTATGATGGGAACATTAGTATTCTAAATACGGGCTGTAAATTATAAAGAAAATAATAATAAATACAGAAACATTATTAATAGGGAATTAAACTGGCTTTAGAAAACGAAACCCACATGTTCAAATAATGGCAAATAGAAGAAGAGAATCAATTTAGAAACGTATGTAGCTTAGGTATATCTAAAAAAAGAGTTTGTAAAATAAAATAGGGTAAACTTTGGACAGTATGACACAAGAAAGAATATTCCAAATAGTTAATGAAGGTGTTGCATTACAAAATAGAGGATTATCACGGGATATGATTATTAATAATGAATTAAAATAAGAATACACTATATCTTTATTATTTATATAACATTTATACAGACAGTATTCTTCGAAAGCTAATAACAAAATAGGCATGTAGAGTTGAATCAAATAAAAGCAATTGTATGCTACTCTTTGCAGATGACATAATGTTTATTCAAGGCAACGAAAAAAAGATAAAATGAACATACTCGAATTGCAGAAATTAGGCAAAAACATAACTTCATTATTTCCTCAAATGCAAATGCCTTTAAAGGAAAGAGTCTATTAAATTTAAAAATTGTATAAATAATTAAGTTATAGGTGGAAAATTTGAAATATTTAGATTGCAGCATTACATAATAAAAGCACAATGAAATTAAACAAATTTTGGTCAATTTGCGGATATTGTAAACACATTAAAGAAAAACACGAAAAGAAGAGAAAAAAGTATTAAGGTGTCCCTGTTCAATTTTATGTTTTCTATTTATCTATCATTATTTTTGCTTTATCTGATTTAATATTAAGTGGTTAATATCCAATAAAATTTGCACCTGCTAAGCAAATGTCATACATTTAAATGTTTCCTAATGATCCAGTTTCCTGTACACCACCTCTTTCGCATTATTTTCTTCTAAGGAAGGATGATTCTTCGCCATTAAAAAGTTAAAATAAACTGAGTTTTATTTTTCGATTGCAATGCGTTCACGCTATTTTAATATTATTCAAAGCGTGCTGCACTCATAAGCAAGAGGCTCGTGGATCAAAAGCATGCTTTGCTACATAAACTAAACATTCGATCGCATTCTAGCTACACACGTCTCCCTCCGGCGTTAAACGTAATATAGTTCTTAACAAAGGAGGAAATCTCCCATTCCTTAGAAGGCAAAATCCGGAAAGAGGTGACATACTGAAACCTGGATCGCTATGGAAAATGTACATATATTATTCAGTTATTTAACAAGTTCAAACTTTATTGCAACTTAACCGTGTAACATTTAATCAGGCAATACAAAAAACATAATTCAGCAGGAGCACTGTAAAATGCAAACAAAGGATAGCTTCAACCATTACTTTTAAAGTTTACATTTCTCTGAAAATATGCTAAAGGAGTAAGCAAGTAATGCACACCGGTCAGTTAAATTGCAATTTTTAATATTTTTGAATAAAAAATAAGGGTTCCAAATTCAGTGGGTTTGGGCACCTCCTGGGCCAAAAAATAATACACTTATCCAAAGCTCGCGAGTGAAATTTTTATTTAATAAAGGTTTATAATACAGAAAGTAATTTACTAATTTACAAGGGGAAAAAACACTACAAGATTATGAGCAACTTACATACTCACTAGGTAGTCCCGAGTTCGATGTTCATTGTTGGATAGCTGAGATTGCAGTCCATAGTGCGCATTGCCAAGCCGAGTTTCCTCGCAAGCCAGGGAAGAAGAAAGAGGGAAGCGACTTAACCTCTCTCATTTGCGAACGCGTATGATTTTTACTTGTGACGTAAGAAGGTCCGTCACAATGTGACATGTTGGAAAATTGAAATATCGTGTATTATTTAAGTATTTCTTGAAAAAGCTATGCAAGTAATAGAAATGATATTGATATGGGAAACACTTAGCAAAATGCACTCAATTTTCAATGGCTTCGAAATGAACAAGAAGTTTTGGCGGCAGCTTGAAAGATGGCCAAGGCCAACAAAGTGCACAGGGTACTGAAAGATGGCCGTAAACGTTATTGAAACAGCTGAACTGTAAGAAGATGTGCTAACACCTGATCAAAAACTAATCACAATGCAGATATCTAAGCAAAGTTTAGCACGTTTTCGAAGCAAGCATTGACGCAAGATGGTTACACTACTATACAACAGAAACAAAATAACAATCAAAGCAATGAAAACACTGATTTTCACCGCCAAAGAAAGTCAAGTCCTTGAGGTTATGGTATCAGATTTCTGAGATGCTAAAGGAATGCTGTTGATTAATTGTCTTCCTATTAATAACATAATTACTGAAGGACGCTGTGTTAATCATTTGAACAAAATGAAGAAAAATAATTAGAAATTATTTTTTAAAATGAGAAAGTCATATTTCATCAAGATAGTATTCGGTTTCACAGTCGTATTGTTGCAATGGCAGAAAGTGAATGGCAGAAACTGAAATATGTATGATATGTTACTTCATTGACCTTATTCGCCTGGATTAATCTATTACACTTCTGTCTCTTCCCAAACTGTAAAACGTTCCCGAGTGATGAACATTTAGATAGTTGAGGAGTTATAGCTTGCGTTGAACTCTGAACGGATAGTGAAAGTTCTTTAAACAAAGAGAATCAATATGAGGAAGACAATGTTGAAAAATAAGAAGAGTTCACCAAATAGTTCCTTCATTACTACTTCATTTTGAGAAGTTTTGTCTAAATCTTGCAAATTAATTAATGAATACAAATATTTAATTTACATTTTCTTTAGTTTACATGACCTTTGGAGGTGGAATTTCAAATGTAAGGTTTTAAATATAGATATATATTTGGGAAGCTGAGGAGGAGTAAACTGCAAAAATAAAAATAGGCCTTAAGGGCAACATGGTGAGACAATTTCTCACTCAGAAAAATTACCAAAACTAAATGTTCCAATTCTAAGCCTAGGAAAGTAAACATAAGACAGTTGTAAATCGAAATAGCAGTCAAAAAGACGGGAATAAAAAGATATATTCGTATCCTTGGCCAACTTTATGTTTATAGCTAAAGAAAAGAGAAAAATAACTAATTATTCCAACAAAATGAGACCAAACTGAGATAGAACTACACTATATATGCTCCCTCTAAGTAATTTATGAGAGAGACGTTCTGGTAGAAAGAGCATGAGAAGAATAATGAGAAAAAAAAAATAAAAGAAAAAGTGTGAGGTGAGAAGCGAGGCAGGAATATTTTTAAATGCAGACAGTTCAAAAGCATAAATAGTGTGTACTTTAAAATGATATGCAAATAAGGGTTCTATCTTTGTCGCATTGGGAGTATGAAGGTTATTGCTAAGGATAGTGCTATAAATCTCAGGTTGGGGTGACCCTTGGCCCCGAGTTGGGCACGCCGGACTATCTCTCACAGTGCCGACTTACAATGTGGTGATGTGCTGCATTCATCTTTTGTTTTGGGACACTGGTGGCTAATAACAAGAAAAAAATAAGTACTAGCGATTTTTTGATATATCAGTCTCTGTTTTGTCATTTTATACTACCGTTATATATCGTCACTTCCTCTTTGCTTCTTCCGTTAATCATTTCTTCTTTACCTGTTCCCATCATTGAGTTTTCTTTCCCGTTTCTTTGTGCCCGAATTTCTCTTAGTTCTACATTTCCTCTGTCCTTTTTTAATCTATTGGTTTGTTTCCTATATGTTTTATTCTTCCCTTCTCATTTCGCTTCCCCTTATATTCCTATATAATGATGTATTTCTTCTTTTTCCTCCACAGCTGTTACATATTGCATCTCTCTCTTTTAAAGTAAACTACGTTTACTATTAGTTACATTTCTTCCCCCCCCCTCTCACTCTCTCCCCTTCCTCTCGGTCTCTTTGTGATATTTGCTCTTAGTAATTTATTGCAGACACCTTAAGGCAAAAATGATCCAGTTCTTGAAACCTGAATATGTCTTATGTCTACTTCGCACAGCGCCTAGCTCACATATGCAAACTACTAATTAATTCTTGCTTATATTCAGTAAGCTAGGGTAAAGTTATATCCTTTCATCAGAAAACATTTATGAGCATAAGTTTATCTCAGCAGTATCGTACAAACCAACTACGTAAGAAGTCGTAAGATTCGATATCTACCTATTGCTACTTATTTTATTGCGGATATGTAAATGCTTTTCATACCAAGCGGGTTGGATCAGGCAGTGACTTTTAGTGTTAGTATTCTGGATTGTTCAGGTTCATGTTCGAGTAATCTGATTTAAGGTTTCTCTCTATGAATTTTGAAAGGGCAATTGTTGGTTTAGAATTTCTTTGGCACAGATTCTCCTTCTATTCCATTCTTCATCTTCATTCTATGTGTCTGCGTCTTATTTTTTTTTTTTTTTTCTGATATCATCGAGGTAACCCTTACATGACTTTCCCTTTATTTCAGGAGTCCTTGTGTGCATAATTAGTCCCCCGACAGACGAGTGACCCGGCTATTGCTGTGTAAGTACCAGAAGATTTAAGTCCTACAAATAGAGGAGAGTAAATTTAGCGATAGAAAGAGAGTAAGAAATGCCTTCTATGTTGTAGTTTTATTTTCAACCTCTCTCTCTCTCTCTCTCTCTCGTTTTAATTTTATTAATTGTAATGCATTACCTAGTTTCTTTTTATATTATTCGGGCGAATTAATAAATCAAAACATATATATGCCCAGTTTGTCTTAGACGGAGACGATATTCTTGATATAGCATTTTTCTATTATGATTGCAATGTAAGAAATATATGGCATGTGCCAATTTACTGGAAACTTAGCTATGAAAACTAATTTGTCCTACTTTAAATCCAGTTTTACTGAGTACCACCGATTTAAGTCGAAGTTTGACAATTCTAAAAAAGCACCAAAGTTTTGTCTCTGATTCTGATAACATATGTTTCATTTTTTATATTTCTTCCCTCATTTCAGGATTAAGACTTTGGCATGTTTTATTAGTCCATTTTAGTGACAGATATATTATTTTCAAAATTATCCATGTTATTTACCCTATATCTATTGCAAACTTGATCGATTAGATTATACATATACCTGATTAACTTGGCACTAAGAAAAAATATTGCCTCTGCTTTTTATATATTCCCTATATACTGCTTAATTCATGTAGAACGTGAGTTTATATTTTTGTACTTCAAATTAATTTTTATATTATATTCTACATTTCCACATTTATATTTATTTATACTCTACAACTGGCATAATATAGACTTTTTCTTTCATTCTCAATATTTTGCTTTCAAATAAAACAAGAGAAAGTATCACAGAAACGTGCATTCATTTGTTTAACTGTTAAGTATCTCAAAGCATGACAGACACTTTCATTTAGATAGCAGAAGTTAGCAATGGCTGAATTGCAATACGCATGAGCAGATCAAACTGATGTTACAGTGCCACTTACCCGGGGTTACGGCCAATGCGTTTCATTGGGCACAAAACACGCGCGTGACGTAATTTCAGACGACGTAGCCGAGGCATGCCGTTTCGCATGCTTCACGCCTGATGGGTAGGATTCGTTCGCTACTTTTCGCTCCTCCATTGGAAAGTACTAACAATTATTATTTTCTGTAACAAAGGCACAATTCCATTCCTAGAAGTACTAGTTCGACACAAGTCATCGATATGAGGTTTACAGAAAAACAACTCTAATAAAAACACTGATTCATCGAGCCAAAAAAAAAAAAAAAAAAATTACTAAACCTGAGGAACTAAAAGTTGAACTTAATCATTCCCAGAGAGTTTTGCAAGCAAATGGCTACCACAAGAAAGAAATTCAGCCTTGAAATCTCGAAAAACCACGACTACTATACTAGACCATAAAGAACAAATTTAAGCATTCTTTTATTGCTCGAGTTTTTAGAAAGAAGATGATTAAAATCATTTCCGCAGCCTTAAAAATAGTCATAAACTACGTTCTGAAGAATCCTCTCAGTTCCACAGGAGCATACAAAATATCATGCAAATGTACAAAAGTATACATTGGTATGATCGGAAGATACATTAAAACTCATCTTGTACAACATAAGCGACAAGCGGAAAATCTGTGATTAAGGAGCATACTATTCAAAATTGCCAAGGAATAAAATTTGAAAAGAAAAAATGCAACAACAACAGAATATTTTAATCTGGCTAAAGAAAGGCCTTATAAATAGAGGTGGTTTGTGGTGGTATGGTTTTTGTTGTTGGCCTCACGTTGGTGATGCTAAATTATGAAGCTGTTTGTTATGATTGTTTACACTTCGGTTTCTCAGGAAACTGTTGGGTTATTTGTTGATTCATACTCAACAAGGATTGAGAGAGGAGATCAGTAATATAAATAACCACACGTTGAGACATTATAATATATATGGTAAATTATTATGCTCAAGATTTGTCGCCTCTTCTGGTGTTTTGTGTACGATAGAATTTATCTCCATCAAATATAAACTTAGCAGCCGTGACTTCCACAGATATGAATTGCATCCCAAAGTTGCGTTTGAAATAGGATTTATGACTGCCTCAACATATTCTCGAAGCGTATAGAACTTATAAAGGCGTGCGTTGCAGCATGTAGAATTTAACAATGAGTGAACGCTTTGAGTGAACGCTTACCTGAATAATGCAAAACTTAAAGATTTGTCATGGCATGTAGATCTTAGAACTGATTCTTGTAGGGTGTAGGACTTTGAAATAAATATAAGTGTGCCGCAGAATGTGAAACTTAAAATGCAACTCGCGGCGTGTAGAACTTAAAATACGTTACTATATCTGAAGTGTGTGCATGGGTCGCCTCTAACTGCGTTGATCTGAGTGAACTGAATAGAATGTGTTATCTTATGTCCCAGCGAAGCAAAAACCTCCTTATATATTAAATTCAAATCTACAATCACGCCAGAAGGGTTCACCCAAGCAAGCACACGTCTCGCGCCTTGGTTTAAAAGTTCAAAATGTACATTTACTATTTGCTTATTTAAATTCACCTGCCATAACGTGTCATTCGTAATTATTTGAAAGTTTAAAACTTTTGCGTTGGTATTGGCTTGTTTAAAGGCTGTGTAACCCCCTCTCGGATTCAAAGCACTAACCAATTTAAACATTCTTCGGTTTATTAATGTTTCAACGGGGGTCCTTATAAAAGTGACATCACACTCGACCTACGGGTTTACTCTTGTCCTTTGTATTGTGTTTTATGGCCTCGTTGGCTTTCCAAGCTACCGCAAACAGAAAACACCAGGGAATTTTCTCTTTTGTCAACATACAAGTCAAGTTATATCATATTATACATATATGAAAATATAAAAAGTATTTATTTACTCAATTTTGAAAAGTATTGAAATATGCAATTTATGAGGAAAACTTACAAAAATATTTATTCACATATGTTTTTTTTTTTAATATATGTTTTAATGTGAAATGAATGAATGAATTTTATTTCAATAAATAATATTACAATTAAATTTACATTTTCCCCCTTACCTTTATTACAAGTTTCGTAACTTCATAATTTATAACAATCAAAAAAGTGTGCATTTTCAGTAAATTGTCATTTAAGTTTGCTAAATTTAATTGATTACTGAATCTTTGTCTTCGGCACTATGCATATATTTACATTACTAAATGGAAAGGTTTGTGCATACATATTATATTTATATTTCCGTAGGGATGGGCCATAAGTGCTTTTTCAAGCAACATCCAGATAATATGTGTATAACCAAAAATAGAGGTTTTAAAATAAGCCAGACTTATTTTAAAACCAATCCGCTACTGGTCAACAAACAACTTCTGAGGCACAACTCTCCCAACACTCCCTACTCCTTCCCACTTCAAACGGTTCTGTATCTGTGTCTCTCTAAACATTTTTCACACCCTTTATGAAATGGAACGAAGAGTTGGGGAAAGCCCCGGTTTTTAAGTAGCCCGGTAAAGATACATTTCAAAGACAAAGCTGCTCTTCATGCATAATTTGTCATATACTTACATGGTTGATGTCCATTGCACGATACAACGGTTGCTGGATGAAGAGTTTGCTTCAACACGGTTGATGAAAGTTTCTTTCCAAGTCTGGAGTGCGGCGAATTCGTCTAGTGCCGTAATCGGTTTGGATTTCTTAAAGCATTAGTTCATGCAAGCGCCTATCAACAAATATTGAACTGTAGTGTAATGTGAATAAATTCTATAGAGAGTATTTCTCTGTATACCTCAGCAGTTTTCACATCACAACCTCATTCTTCTACATTTCCTAAATATGCAATTTGTTTGAGAAATGGTTTTATATTATATCTTTTGCTTACAATATCAACAACTGTTACATGAAATATTTTGGAGATGTATCACAACCTCTGAACTGCTTTACTGTTTTACGCTTTACTGAACGTAAAGCGTAAAAACACTACTTTGTTTCCTTTTAGCACACCAATGCAATGACGTGCAAATGTATTTATCCTGAAATTTTAACTTAATTTGACGCTAAACAGTAAAAATACTATTCATTAGTTGATAACAACCACCTTTACTTAGATTATTAAGGGACATGAAACCTTCTAACACACATTTCAACGCTACTTACCCTTAGTATGACTTTCTGAACATCAAATTGTAATTAGTCAATAATCCATAACTTCGACATTTTACATCTGTGACACTGCATTCCCTTTCTGAAATTACTTGTATAAGACCCCTCTATGTATAGTGAAAATATTTTGGTGTTGTACATTAACATTCTATATATATAGTGGTGAAGTAATCAACCGGAGGAAAAATTAATTAATAATTTTAGGATAAATGACAAGGTTCTGAACATCATATTAAACTCAGTGATACCGAAGAGGTTTTCAAAAGACAATCCAAAAATTAAGTGAAACACCAATGGATTATAACATAAAGATATCTGAAATTAAAATAAAAAGGAATGATTATAGGCACTATCCACATAAAAAGAAAATTAGACAATATTTGCTAATGTTATGAATTTAATTAACCTTTTGCCACTATTGAAAGTGTCAAACCCACTTTCAGATACAAAGGGAAGTATTTTTCACGGTCCTATATTATTGTTGATAGCTTATATAAGAGGTTTATTTATATTTAATTAAGTTTTTTATTTTTTAAGTTTGTATTAGAATGAGTATATACTCAGTAATACTGATTGGTTGGTCTTCTAGTGTGATTGATAAATGAATATAACATTTTTCATAGTAAAGAGCTTGATTTATTCCTCTAATTGATCCAATAATAGCTGAAGTAATAAATATAAATGGAGAAACCTAGAAAGGCCAATTGCTAAAATTTTCAAAGCATAAATTAAAAAAAATTACAACAATAATCCAAAAGATAAACAATATACCTTAAATTCTGAAAATGAGAAGTGTAACATTTATTTTTTTTTTAATTAATTAAACTGAAGATTTGTGAAATAAAAGTTGAATTTAATTTTATTGTAATTAATGATAGAACAACAAAAGATAAATATTTTGAATTATCAATGTGTATTACTGTAAAAAGAAACAATATACGTAAAAACAGTAAATGTTATAGAATGTGTGGCACACTTAGAAAAGCACTGAGAAACAAAGCGTTAAAACTACAAAATTAAAAATTGTATAATGTAATGGCATTGTCTGTATTAATATCCTATGCTTATGAGAACTGAACAATAAACAAATTATACAGAGGAAATATGGTAACTATTGAAATAAATTTCCTCAGCTCCATTGCACACCGATTAACAGTAAAAATCTAATTTTTGTTTTCTTAAGTATTTAACCCCTCTTTTTACTGCTGGGACATCACAAACTTTCTCTTTCTTTCCCTCTCTCTCTTTTAATATGGAAGTGAACATCCCAAACTTAAGTTTGCGGTACCTTTACGGTATTTACCTACCGCCTGTGGTGCCTCACTAGTAAAAACGGGCATTAAACACCATTAAAAAAACTTGCATTGCATGCTTGACAAATGGAAGCTATAATCTAACTGTTGCCACGGATATATGTGAAAAAAATATTTCTAGAAAACATACATACGTTTAAACGTCTGTTATGTTAAATTGTAAACAAAAACTCAATGTATTTATCTGAATATAAGATGATTTCTGAGTTTCAAATGGCTTCAGTAGGATTTTATTTATGTTGTTGACAAATCATAGACAAAACATTTTATTTTTCCATTTTGGAAAATTTGCCTAAAGTATAACATATTTTTCAAGATTTCTGCATAAAACTGCTTTTGCAATGTTCATGTGAGCAGGAAAATTTTCTGAATTCTGCAGAAATTTACCTGGTTAAGTTATATTGCTGTAGTTCACTACCATAGCTAACCTTTACTTTCCTTTGCTTCACTTTCACTCTCACTTTCGTTATCGCCAGCAGTGTCTTTAATACCTCGCTCCTCAGTGCCGTCTAAGTGTGAACAAGTGAGTGTCGCTGTGAATCAGAGACATTTGTGATCAGAGCTGTAAATTACTACTACAACTATTGCATTGAGTTGTTTTACGTCGAGTGAACTGCGAGCGACTGCTACGAAGTTGCTACAAGGCATAGAAAACCATAAACGCTACAGATATACTGACCGGAAATTTGTGATTAGTTCCATCATTCTAAAGAGCACACAGAGTATTTATTTCAATCGGCAATTGCTACAAATATATTTGGCGATTTCTTTCCAGCTAATGGTAAAAATGAATCGATTATCACAATATATAGCAGTACACCTATGTAACGAATATGTGGTTTCACAGCCCACCTGTTCACTCGTATTTTAATGCTTTTTCTGCTACTATGACGTCACAATGTCAAGGCGACTGGCCATGATTGACGAATATGGTACAATTACATGAAAAAGTTGATCCGCCTTACTGCTATTTTTTTCAATATGCATATTTAAGATGAACTCAAGTTTTTAAAATGTAAAAAGAGGAAAAAACCGTGTGTAGTATTTACTTGTAGGGAAAAAATAGTAGAATATGTATGAACATCTTTTTTTTTCTTTTTTTTTTTCCTGCTCGTCATACACTCCTTTGAGAGAGAGGATTGTTTTGTAATGTCACTGCTGTAGTTTTAACATTGGGTAAGCCGCGCATCCTTCAAGAACTTTAAACAGTGTGCAGAAAGTCAATTCACACTTAAAGCGTTAACATTACAATATCTCTGTTTAACCTATTTCGCAATCCTGTGCATGCCCCTTGGCCCATTGTAAAGTGAAATGAACACTTCTCGACTTATTTGGTCAGTTACATTGCAACTGACATTTCGCATTTTTACGGACTAGCGGTAGTGGTATACCAAAGGCCAGCCGGAATAACAAAAGCTTCTTTTTTGTGAGTAGAGCTGTAATTTTGCTAATATCCGGCGGAGGTCACTTTCTTCCGCAGCAGCAAATGAAGGGGTTGCGTCCCTATTGCAAACGCCGATTTCGAGGCAAACGTGCCACGTTTTTAAAATTCATTTTGTTTAGGTGTTACACTCGTGACCAAGTTCACGTCGGTATACAAATGTCATGCTTGTTGGTAAATTACACCATGCTCACCATTTCTTAACCTCTTAACCTCGGAGAACTTATCTTGATAAGATCCTGCGTTGTATTATTTACGAAAATGCTTTTAGGTTTAAATTTAGGTTTTCTGAGTTCTGAACGGTCCTCTTAATATCAGACGTGCTGAGCCTTTATGTGCCATGTGCAAATCTAAACAGAAAATGGGGGAAACTAAACAGCTGATGTGTAAAAATATATTTATGGAACCTCTTGGTGACGTATGTAATGAACAGTTAAAATAATAATCTCATTAAAATTAAAAAAAAAGGCAATGTCTTTATTCGAAACTGTTGAATATTCTCTATGTCTGGGGAAAGTTCAGCCAACTTCTGATGTTGGGAGCCTAAACGTGGCTACGTTATCCCAAGGATAGCTGCCAGGAGAACAATAGATAATAATTTGACTGGGTGAATTCAGAGCACTTTCTGGCCTATGTTTCCCAGATGTTCATCTTGACCCTTGAAAAAATCTCAGTCTGGAAATTGGAATCGGAAATAGAACCCAGTCCCGCCGCGTAGGAAGCATGGATGCCACCACAGACAATGATGGTGGTCATGATATGTATGACTTGTGTGGGAATTAGGCTACTAAATGCAATATTTAAAATTATATTCTAAAACATTGAACAGTCCATTAAGTTAACAGCATAAATAAGAGAAATTCTGAACGATAATATAGAAGACAAAAGACAAAACAAGAAAATAAAAAATAATCCTCAACTGAACAGTAAGAAGAATGAATATTAGTAAATTATATATAAAATAACAGGATATAAAGAAGAAGCTAAAAAAGTGTATGTACCACGGACTAACACATGAAGATGGAAGAAGTTTTAAAGTAAAGATCAATGAATTTTGATTTCATTTCTCCTCTGGAGTGTTTGGACTTAAGTGCTTATAAGAAAGCATCTGAGGTTAGGTTTCTGAATGAGCTGGACAACTCTGAACGAACAATGGTAAAGCATAGCGTAGGAAACGGTGACTAGCACTGCGTTCCGGTGGTCTTTAAACTCTCCAGGATAGGTTTGAGCAACTGAAACACTAGGTCTCATTTGGCTAGCCGGCTATGTGAATCTGGAAAGGCCTGAACAGAACAGAGAGGAGAACATTTTATTATGATTTGATTTTTATTGCTTTATTATGGTTTTGCCTTAGTTATATTAGCTGTTTACTGTTTTTATTCTTGCAGTTGAGCTTTGTTTTTTTCTAATAACTTATTTGTTAGCCTACACCATTTTTGTTACCTGCTCATTTCTCTTAGGTGGTTCTTTTGTGTATTTTCTTGTACTACTTTATTGTTACACATTCTCTTTTTATTTTACACCCTATCTCATTTTATTTACAATTCATAAGTATCTTCTTTTCTTCATTTGTTCTTCATATACCTTTAGGTTATATACCTAAGCAGGTTTTTAATGTATATCTTTTTATTTATATTTACTTCATATACTTATTCTATTACTCTTTAGCCAACAGTAGACATCAAAGTGCTAGATACAACAATAATTTTTTTAATGGTGTTTAACGCCCGTTTTTACTACTGAGGCACCACAGGCGGTGAACACTGGTAATACATGAAATGAAATGATACATTGGGAAATGATTTTTTTTAAGGAAGTGTATGTTCCAGGCCTAAGTTTAGGGTACCTCCCCGGATTTGCCAGTTATAAGGACTGAGGAAAACCTGGAAAAAACTCAGTCAGAGAGGACGGTCCTGGAGGGATTCGAACCCCAGACCTCCCGCTCACGAGTTCGCTCCTTAACCTGACCACGGCCACCCGTGGCGGTATACAGCAATATGAGGGTATTTGTAGTCAAATATTTATATGTGTCTTAAAACCCAATGTTCTATATTTAGCATGTAGATATGTAGAAACGTGCATTTTCTTTTTTTTTTTTTTTTTTTTTTCAGGGAACAAGCGACACTTCATTTTCTCCTCCCGTTATTTATTTATATGTTAATAGTTCCAGTATAAGAACATTTTAAAGTATGCATTCGCACATCTACTATTGATTTCATTACTGCAACTTGAAAGAAGCCCATATATCTTCAACCAAAAGACTTTCTGAATGTGTTTATTGCTGCCCTTCCATATAAAAACCTCATTCAATGTAGTCGCTGTGAAATAACTGATGATAAAACAAAGGTTAAGTAATGGCTGTTGATTTAATAAAAGTCGGGACATTAATTAAAATACTATTTACCGTCTCCTTGATGCCTTGGCCTTCTCCGACATTTTACTTCTTGCAGCGAGATGTGTTGCAAGATTAACGGATCAATAAAAGGCTTCCGCTTTGTTGTGCGGTCTGAGAGACTGGTATGCTAACAATAAATGGCAGATGATTTTAATCTGTAATTCCGGTTAGCAATGCTGATGCTTTGCAGGCCTTGAGCTTAGATGCATTGAGTGACAAGTTTATCGTTTGTCCAACATCATCGTCATCTCCTCATTCCAAAGATGAAGAGAAAAGCTTCAAAGTCTTTATTGGATAAACTAATGAAAGGAACTTATCAAACACTTCAAGAAATCAGATAGTGTTTGCAATTGTAATGGTTTTCCTTGTTCACTTCTGCCGCCATGTAGATTTTTCACGATGCGCATGCGTACATCATCATCTTAAAGAACTAATAAAGTGTGAGTAATATTCCTTTTTAATATACGGAAAACGTCAGTTGTTTAATCGTGGTATTTTTTAAACAAAAAGCAGGCTGATGTTAGATGGAATACAACTTTTATATATATACGGGGGGAATCACCTAAAACTTTCAACGCAAATATTTCTGAAATGGTAAGTGCTATTGGTATGCTGTTTACACAGAATTGAAGGTTAGGTAAGGGTCATAATTGCAGTCCATACACGGATATTAATAATTATTATAATGTATACTTCTTGAAAAAATGACATTTTTTTCAAATGGAACAATGCCTATTGACATCAGGAAACAAAACTGGAGGAAATTATGTCTATAGGATTTTTTTTTTTTTTAGAATTCTAATGCAAGTTTTTTACGAGCTATCGTAATATGAAAATTTTAAGTATTTACAGTTGACTGCCTCATTTACATCTCTCAAATTTTCAATTCAATTAATTTTTCTAAAGAAATAAAATTATTAATCTTTGGTTTTATTATTATAATTATAATTTTAACTATCATGTCTCTAAAAGATCCTTACCTACCTGTTCAGTTACCAGGCTACTACGCTATTGTAATCGGTATATCTTGTAGGCAGTGTCTTTTAGCTTTGCCTACCGAGAAATGTCTAAAGGAGTCAAATCTGGTGAAGGGTTGGCCAACGTACAACTCTCCTTCGTCCAATCCAACGGTTTTGAAACAATCGGTGAAGACAAGTACGTCTATTGTAATATCTTCCAGCGAACACACTACAAGAAAGAGCATCGTTCTTTCTACATTCTCCACGTCTACTTTTTTAGCTTTAGCATCTCATCACGTCCTACTTAAAGGACTATCATAAAATACTGGCAAGCACTAGAATCGGGAAAAAAACCCTTTGATATTCTTATTATCTCTAGATTTATTTAATGATGTCAACAGGTATCGTTCCATTGGGAAAAAAATGTAGTTTTATTCAGAGATACGCATATTCTAATAATTATAAAAAATCTAAGTATTAGCTGTAATTTTGAGCTCTCTGTAAGCTTCAATTCTGTGAAAGCAGCGCATCCATACACCTTCCATATCAGAACCGTTTGCGGGTTGATTAGAACATCGACATGGAATGAGGAAGATCCTTGATTCAAATCCCGGTCGTGATAATTGTAAACTAGGGTATATGTGGTTAAGGGGGAGAGGACATTACACGAAATCGTTGGAAAATAGTTAACGGACGTTTGCGAGATATGATAGGCAAAGTACTGACACTCAATGCGCAGAGAAAGTATCGCCTAATCTGTAGGTTCAAATAGACCCGGTATGGGGTATGAGGGTTTATCAGATGTCTGTGGGAGAGAAGAAAGAAATGGATTTGCATGGCCTCAGGTTAGGGGCTTGGAAAGGAAATAAAACAGTTAATGCTCTTGGGAAACGAATTTGCCCGCTTTGCGGAGGAAAAGATACCTGGGGGCATATTCTAGCAGAATACAAGAAAACAGAGATTTTAAAAATGAGCGTTTACCCCACAATTTCTGATGTATATGTGCGATATACACACAGACCCGAAAAGAAAAGAGAGGGGAGTTGGAGGAGCGGTTAGCAAAGGTAAGGGGGGGGGGGCTTTGGGGTTAAGGGTTCTATTCCTGTCTGTGTATATGTATGTGTGTGTGTGTTTGTGTGTGTAAGAAATTACTCATAGAAAACCTGTGATACATGTATATTAATGTGTTTATTTGTACATATGTATATGTACATGTACATTTTGATGGTTACAATGCCGGTATTAATGTACAGCCATAAGGTCCATGCGATAGTTATACTCACTAAAACTGCTACAATAAAAGTCCATTATTATTATTATTATTATTATTATTATTATTATTATTACAAATCTGGGTATGTTTTCGATCCTGAGAACCACCTCGTCGAACTATTTTCTTTTGAATTTCCTTCCCTTTATTCTAAAACAAAAGAAAGCATCGTGATGAATCCTGTCAGTTTGATCATGTATTCATCCTCGTTCCAACCGCTGGGATCTGAAAGCCTTCAGTCAGATGAATTGGCACACTGCCCGGATATGAAGCAATGCGTTCTCATGGGATGAAACAGATGGAAGTAGCAAATTGAAGTGGCACCAGAGGTAGACCTCCAAGTGAGCACAAAACCACAGCTCAGAGGTCAGCCTCGCATCATTTAGCACTGTAACCAAAATATATTCACTGGCTACATCATCATAACATGTTTAAAATTACACAAGCGGGAACATGGTGATTCTGAAGGAGTGGTTCATGATACAGCTCTTTTGCATACAACCATGTGTTCTGCAGCTTTCAATACAATTTTTGGAGGAATATATCCATACACAATGTACTTTTTACTATTACACATTTTAATTCCTTTTTGAAAGCTACAAATAGCTATTTCACTCGTTCCGGACTCAGATAATCTTGCAAAAACTGCAAATAAATAGCTATATAAATATGTGTTTTTTTATATTATGAACATATTCTACAAGAAGCGGGCAGGTGATCAATATGGTATGGGGCAAGAAAGTGAGATTTTAGAAAGAGACAAAAACAAGAATTGAGGATTTTGGAAAATAGGAAATATGGGCTAATCTTAATGTGAACAAATCTCTGAAAGTATGTAACACACTAAAAATGGTGGGGAAGAGAAAATATATTAAATCTGTAATAAAGCAGGAAGGGAAGGGCCGAAATGACTTAGAACAGGAGTAATATATTTAAGGGGACGAGAAATGGATATATTAAGGGGATGTTCAGTGTGTGAAGAACCAGATAATACTTGGCATAGTATATTAGAATGTAAACAAACCAAGTTTTAGAGGGAACAGTTCTTATTAACAAACTGGGAAAATTTACCAAATGAAATAAGAGGCAGAAGAATTTTAAATCTAAAATCAGACGAAAATATTAAGAAACTTGTAAAATATATAGGCAAGATGAGACAAAAATCGTTATGGAAGAGAACAACAATGTTAACAATTGGACTATCTGGTGGTGAATGTATATCCCCATTACATAATCAACCTAATGTTAGTTGTAATGGGGTACGGAATGAATGAAACTCCATAAAGTCCGGGAGATTATATAGGAAATGTAAATGTTTTAATAGTAGAAGTTCGCAATAACGGAGAATGTGGAAATGTAAATGGTTTTAAAATGTTTACTTGCTTTCTTGTGAAATATCTGCTTGTAAATTAAAATTGGAAGAAATAAATTCATATACAGCAGCAAGTTTTCTATGTTTATTTTTTGTCTTTCTTCTAAGCTCAATATAAATGGAAACATTACTCTTTTTCTAACGAACTATAGATTATTGTGCTTATTACTATAAATGTAATTGTTTTTGTTAAAGTAAAGTAGTTCAATGCTTAGCGTACAGACATGTTAGTAATTATAGAATAATAAATCATCCATAGAACGTGAATCTTGTCATTAGAAAGCCGACCATCTTCTCCCAGAATATTTGAAGAAAAGAAAATTCCGAGGGGGGCTAAATAAAATAGATCAGTTTCAACATGAAAAAGAAAATAAACCTTTCAGTAACTGCCGGAAAGTAAAAGCATTAACACCCTACATCCTACAATAATATCATCAAGGTGTAAGTTGTTAATTGTTTCAGCTAACATTACACTTGAGCGTGGGACCACTAGTGCAGTTGCTAATAAGAAAGCTAAGGTGAATACGGGAAAAGACGAGCGGCATGGTAAAATCGCAACTATCAGGGTGCTCAAGAGATAAAGCTTGTGATTTTAATTCGGGAGGTTTCTATTTCAAACCCCTTAAGTCCTGCTATCCTTATCTTGATTCTTTTTTTTTTTTTCTTTCTTTTGACCACTTACGCGAATGTTGTGATGGGTATTTCTTTCAACGTATTTTACTTAGACCTGGAGCTCTTCCTTCTATTAAAAAAAATCCTTTCCTAATTTGTTAGTTCATCTAATGTTTCACCACTATCCACCATCTGTGGTGCCTCAGCAATAAAAACTTGCTTTAAAAATATTTTGAAAATTCAAATTTCCGTTCTAAGATTTCATTTCATTATGTTCCGTTAGTTCTGTTACAGGCTAGAAAGAGCCAGGACAAGGTGGGCTGGCGCGATGTGACGCTACAGGCACTTTGGAATTGCCATTAAATATTACATACTAACCTTAATGTAATAGCTTTAAAGGAATAAAATACATTTTATTAAAACATGTATATTGTTTCAATTCACTGTAAAACTCGCCTTTAATTTTCATTGCGTATGTTACATTACATGGCATTGTCACATCCTTAACATTTTGCATTGTGTTAAGGTGACAATCAGAAAAAATCATACAACGCTATGGAAATAAAGAGAACACATACGAATACTCATTTTAGTAGATCTCAAAATTGTACCATACTTCGACAGTTGATACCATTCTTACAAGATAGAATTAGAATAAAAATAATGCTAATTACATAACATTAGCAATTCCATGGAATGCGCTTATACTATAATAATCCATTTACTCTGCCTATAGTATATACCACTTTCATTGAATTCCATGAACTTAAATGCATTTTTATTAGCCGTATTCAACAGTATCACAACTTATTTTGACGAACACATATTCCTACACTTAAAGAGTCACAATTGATAACGGAATATAATTTGTACTATTCCCTTATAACATGCACAACTACGAGGCATAGCTTCAAGAAGTGAACGGCAATTCTGGGACATTCTGTAGAGTAGAGTATAAAATGCATAAACAAGGGACCACCGAAGTAACATACATTTTCAACTAGTTTTCAAGCTGGGTTAGAAAATTTATTGACACCTGTTCTTGTGTATCCCATAAAAGCTATCCTTACTTTCCATTTTATATAACGTTGAAATTTTCTACAGACTGTACATGCACGTTAAGCAGGGTGATCAATATTTGTAGTTTCGCATCAGTTGGGAGTCAGACTTCAGTTGAGAATGTTATGTTCAGATGTCAGGTTGTCCCTATCTTACAAAACAGAACTTAGAAATAGAAGAAGATCCAATCTTGTGGATGAGTATTGATCATATATCTAAAGGAAACTTTGTAAGGATAATTGTAAACGAAATTGGTAACGCTGTATACAATTGCGTGCAGCAGATCTATCCTTGTTACCGATATTAAAAGAAGCATTTACCGTTAAGATTTGTTAAAATATTTAATTAGGCGACTCAGGTAATTGGATACATCAATATGAAAAATATCTTCATAGGAGTCTTATCCAACTTTAAATAATTGTGCTGGAGAAAAAATTAAAAATATTTGGTTTTAAAGTGAAACTTGAGAGACTCAGGCGGTTAAGTATAAGATTCTTGATACGGGATGTCCTAGGTTCAAATTCTGCAGCCGAATCACCTGACTGTGGTTTTTAATATTTTTCCTCAGTCCATTTTTTGAAAAAATAAATGCCGAGTTGGTATTTCCCTTCCACGAATTCATTTCACTCTCCATTTCATCATTCCATCTGTTGGTGTGTATCTGTGTGTTCTGTGATTATGATGAAATTAATAAAGGAGGTCCTGATTTAGGATTTTACAGATTTGAAGAAAGTTTGCGCCACTTGTGGCTAAAGAAGATGGAATTTCAGGTGGAAAGAATAACAAACATTTCCGACATATTCTTTTTGAGTTTGATAGAAGAAGGCAGTGGCGGCGATTCGAAAAAAGTGTGTCGTTGGAGGAACTATGCCCCCCAAAATGTTTTCTGGTTTCATAAAAGACCAGTTTGACTTGAGCGATTCACCACGTTCGGGAAGATCACCGGGGTTTGATGAAGACTTTCTAAACTTTTTAGTCTATGATTATCCACTTAGTCAATCTGAGAATCAGCAGAGCTGATGCTTTATAGCCATTTAAAGAAAAAATACCGAAAAGAATGCATCAAGTGCTCCTGCTTGTTGATTTGTCTTATTTACGGATGCTCAAGCCATCAGCCTCCCATTCAAATCAAGGTATGAAACGGCCGATAAATGTTGCTTAGAGACCTCTTCTTTCAGACTTGAGGTTCTTTTACGGCCGAAAAAATCCATTGACTCAAAACGGGACTAAATCCGCAATCTTAGGTCTACGAGGCAAGTATTGTTACACTAGACCAATCAGGACCGACTAAGTGAGGCTGCAAAGATAATTCACACCCACATTTCGCTAACATGACGAAAGCAACTATCCAGTATCTTAGTTATGAGGTGATTCCACATCCCCCAAATTCCCCCATTCTTGCGCCCTCAGACTTCCATCTTTTCCTTTCTCTATCCGTCAATCTTCGAGAGAACTCCTTCGATAACGAAGATGCATTATAAAATGGGCTTAACGACTTCATCAGCTCCAAAATCAGCAGATTTCTTCAGTCGATGTGTCATAGATAACGGAGAGAATATATTACTGGATAGCTAGAACTTATGCATAACCCGATAATTTTATCTTATTATTTATGTTTTGCCATTGTATATAAACATATTACTATTAATATATTTAGAAAAAAACTGATTTCCATAACATTCCATAATTCTTTTCGTTTAGCTCTGTCAAAAGCTTTTCCAGAATCAGTAATTTCTGTTTGCCGGTAAGTTCCAACTTTTCCACTTTTTAATTATTTCTTGGTTGTAAATGAAAGTGGCCTTCTAAATTCATTGTTTTTGCAACAAAAGTATTTCCACTTTGTGTTTTAATCCACTATTCAATATACGAGTATATCTTATACATAGTTTGTAAGTAAAGTTGAGAATACTAAATAATCTTTCAATAATTGGTTGACACACTACTACGCCTATCATTTTTAAATATAGATGTCGATTCTGTATTACGCCATATGGGTGCAAATCCATATCACAAAATATAAGATGAAACAATAGAAGTAGCAATAAGGAATGCCTTTCTCGCGCTAGCAATGTTTCTATTTTGAGTTACGAAAGCACGAACTCCCACATAATTATAAAGGATCAACAGGGTCACTGTTCTCACTAGCTGAAAATAATGTACATGATTGAGGTAAGATACTGTAGTGAATGTAGTATATCTCAGTAATGTTTCTATGGATATTTAAATATACGTATGAAATACCGGGGATACTCGTATGTTCACGTAAATGCGTGACTGACCCTATCAAGGAAAATATCCTTTGGGCATTCTAGGAGAATAGCATGCTGTTGGGATTGCTTTATGAGTGCTTCCTGGAGTGCGGATTATTAAAAAGGTGCTGTTATGATAATTGCCATAATATCTCATAAGTACTTACCTGTATCTGCAACAGGACTTACAATCAAGAAATATAGTACTATACATTTGAAAGGCTAGTAGACCGTAATACATAATTACTTGCAGTATTCCTCTTTCTTTATGCACTAATCAAAATTTGCAAGGAGTTAATATTTGCAGCTTAACGTAATGATATTAAGATTTCATCAGTATATTTTATTTAAGCTTTAAGAGAGATGTTGCTCGTGGAAAAACCTCTTATCCTTTTTGTATGATAAACATAATTCTATCAGGGTTCCAGCCCCCTTGTATGTGATAGAGAGTTAGCAAAGATATCTGTAAAAGTAGATTATATCACTGCAGCAAAATCACAATTTATTTGAGAATTATACAATGATTGGTCTCTCTAATACCGTCTATGATTAACACTAGATGTCCTAATCCACTCTCAAAGGGGATTAGACCGAACGGTTTCAATTCTTTCTTGGCCTTGGATCTTTGTCTCTGGAATTATATTAAGCTCTTGTTTTGTATTCTACGTATAATCTCCCATTCTATCGACATGGTTCAACCAGCTATCTCTTTATTTCTTATTTTCTTCATTAATGAATATATTTCTCATTCTGTTTTATCTAAAACATATACACTTCTTTAGAATTTCATTTCTGAAGTTCCCTTTCTTCAATCATATTCCTTGTTCTTTGCCCAAAATTCAGAGACATGCAACTGTATGCAAACCGCCTCGACTTTATAAAATTTAACAAATCTCTTTTCATGATTTTAGCCCCTTATTTTTAGTTCAGAATATAATTAAAAAGGTTTATTTAGTTAAAATATAATATTCTTTTGATCTCGTTAGATAAAATTGAAACACTAGATTTTTTTTTCTTCTAAAATATACCCTTATTTTTGTTCGGATTGTGTGTAAAACCCTAAGTTTAAACATTTTGTTTCAAAAGTAGATCTCTTCATATTATTACTCTCGCTTATAGCAGTAGGTCTGTGGATAATTGTAAGTTATCTTCAGATTTTATCAAAATAATAATATCGTCGGGAAATAAATGCGTTCTTACATACGTATTTTAAAGCATCATCTTAATTTCTTCTATCAAGTAAGTTATATCTGAATATAATTAATATATGAATTAACCAAAGACGGTGATAATGGGCGTCCCTGTCTTGCACGCAATTAATAGATGTTATTTTACTATTCTTTATATAACTAACATTTATTTGAATTTGTTGTCATTGTATATCTTTTATAAGACGTTCTGGATGTTTAAACACGGTTTTCTATGAAGTTTAGTTCTGTTCACTTGATCAAAAGATGTTTTCGTTATCAATAATTGCGGTAAATTTGATACATTATTGTTCTCTGTGTTTTTCAATTATATTCTCTATAGGAAATATATAATCGCAATTCGGCAGTCCCATTCCCATTTTGGAATTCTGCTAATATAGTTTACAATTTACGTTTAAGGCGGGCTTTAAAAACGAAGTAAAAAACTTATAGCATGTTCAATAAAGAATTTATCAATAGTTTTGACAATAAGAGTTTGTATCCAATATTTTAAATGTGTTAAATAATTTTGCTAATTATCATTATTCCGAAACATGAACTAATATTTAAAAGATTGAAAGTTTCATTTATTTTTGTATCGAGGTATATTTTAAAAGGTTATAATGTCTGCACCTAGCAATTTCATATTATGATAATTGTTTACAGAATTTTAGCCAATACCGTTTTGAAAAAAGTGATTTTCTACCAATTCAACAATGCTTTAAGAAAAGCGATCGAGTTTAAATAAAAAATACATACATAAATGTATCTTTAGAACAAAAAAAAACCCCTCAAAAGTTACTGGTTATATATGAATCAAAGTAATTGAAACAATTTAGAATTTTAGTTTTAAATTTAATTTCATTGTGTGACTGCGTCACACTCTTTTCAGTTGGCTGTCTTGCTTATTTACAGCTCCATTTTAAAACAAGCTATGTTTAACAGTACTCGACGACCGCACTTGGATATGTCCCATAGCCATAGAGGTCATGCTTGTTGTATATATAGGAATGAAAGAATGCCTTTAATAAATTATACCAAAATACAATAAAATTTATTAAAATTTAAAAACTTACTTGAAATGCAGCAAAAGGGTAAAATATTTGAAAATAATTGTATTGAGATTCAAAATTTAAGAAAATCCAGGAATTGCTTGAATAATTAAACTTCAAACGATATTAGCTTATTAAAGAACGGCTACATAAATAAATGCACCAAATTTATATTTGTTCCCCATCGTAAGTTAAAGAAAGAATGTAGACCATATGTATAAACAGACATTAGTAGAGCTCTTCTCAATAAAATATTTACTTCTACCAGGTCGAAAAAAATCTCGATACTTGGCCCTGGATAACTCCCTTGTGTGTCCTTGGCTGGTTGCTCTGGAGTCGCGTGGCTGTCAGAAGATTATTGCAGCTCACACCTGGCGATAAACTAGAAAAAGGTAAAGTATAACTGTATAGACATTGTATATATTTTCACTGTCATAAATGTTCAATATAATGTGACATTTCGTCACATTACAAAATCTATCAATTAAGTAATCAAACTCCTCCCAAACGATCTATCAATTTTCTCCAAAGCGACACTATACGTGTCTTCAAGTCACCCATATTAGTTATTCATACACCCCGTCTTTAACACAGCCCCATAAAAAAGGTATCATGGCGTGAGATCCGGTAAATAAGATGATACTTCAACAGTTAGAGTTGATAGCAAGAACCCGCAAGAACTGTTCAACGCTGCGATAGTCTTTGTTTAGATGCTGACGTACTACAGTGTGAAAATGGGGTGGTGCTTCATCTTGCTTGGCACTGGTAAAAGTATCTATTATCGTCTTTCTCCAGCTATTATATCAGTCATTCGGTAAGGCATCCTGTGACGTTTCTTTCTGCAATGAAAAATAGATCGTACACATTGCTCTGAGAAATAACACAGAAAATATTCATTGTTAGTGAATCCCGAACTTTCTTCATAAAAACGTAAGTGTACTCAATAGCCTGAATGTTAATATGTGACTAATGACCTTGTCGCTTACTTGGAAGCCTTTCTGGAGCGGAGGCGCTGTAGTGCGCACTGGACTTCGTGAGGGTGAAAAATTGGGATCTTATAATCATTTTTGTCCCCCGGCTGTCGAAGAAAAGTAGGCGAAATTATCCTCTTCTAAGCGCTGAGAAGGCCTCGTGGAAGAGTTGGTCATCCGCTGGCACTATAGATGCAACACACCTCACACAGTCTTCTGAGGAATACCGAACTGTAAACTTGACCTTTTAGGGCCGAGCTAATAGGCGCACATTGTACTTGGACACCAAAGTCTACCCAACACCTCATTAAATTGATCCGGTTAAAGAAGTTACAACCGTTTGGCGTGGATTTCGCACCAGATTTCACAAGGACTCGTCTTTCTATTGATTCTGTTTACGTCAAAGCGTATGAGAATGATAAGAAATAAAAAATTTACACGGTAATGTTCATATATAGGTAATCAATATAATCAAGTAGTTTTATAATGACAAAATAAAATACTGATGTTATACGACAGTCTGATTCAAAATGGTGTTGTCAACAAATTTAAGGGACATGTAGAGGTGTGACCTACAGTGATCCTGATCAGCAAAGCCTTTGAGTAAACGTATCTACATCATAAACGAACTTAATTTACGAAGAGGCATTGAGTTGGGTACAATATGAACTGACTATGACCTTAAGTTATTTCTATTTTAGCCTTGGTTTGAAATATTCCTGCCGCATTTGAGAGCTCACCACATTTATTCCATGACGAATATCTGCGTTGAATATCATGTACGCCAATCGTCTTTCATAATATAGATGTTAGCGGTGGATGTGGAATATATGGCAGAAATATTTAAGTCATAGGGTTTTTTTTTTTCACATTTCCGATTTTGCTTATCACTCACTCTGTCAACTACTGCATGTGTATCATCATTTGCATAACCACTGCGGTGCGTCACGAAGTGTTTGACGAGAAAATATAACATAATTCACGTAATTTTGCCAAATTAATATTATTTGTTGTAGAAAGTTGGTTTTCTTGGACTGTGTAAATCAGGATAACTGAGTCTCCCGGGCTCTAAGGCCGCGATCCAATGGGCTTCTTCACCTTCATCTTCCCAGACGTTTCATTCACGATTGCGGTGGACATTTTTAGTGATGTGGTCTCCGTAATCTCTTTGAAGATGAGGCTGTGACTGACTCTTTGTCAGAATTGGAGTTAATAACGTAATGCTGCCTACCTTCCCTATGTTGGGTTTGATCACAGGAAAGGAATATGGTTGTGGGTTGTTTCTATTATTGGGGATGTACGCTGATAAGAGAGAGATACCAAAATCATCTCCGTGATGATGCGGGATGACTTGACATCCTTGAATGTAGCATGGTGTGGATATGCTTTTACTTTATTTGTCAGCAGTATGGCAGTACCGCTAGCTGATTTGTTTTATGCTTTTGTATCTTAATATCGGTAGGAAAATGTTCCTGTAGCTTGGTTGTGACCCTTAGTTATTCAATGTATCCGCATGTCAGGCGTGGCATCTTGAATTTTGGCTTTGGTCTATTGCGACTGGTGTAGTTGCCAATTGAACGAACTAGACACTCTCATGATATGGAAAATGAGTGTAGAATTTTATGGCTGGCTTCTAATTTCCTCCTCAACATATGGGAAAAAAGAAGGTTTCATGTATAAGCCTAACAGGAAAACGGACCGGTGGCAGTCTCTCAAAAACTTTTGAGAGTGTAGAAAGGAAGCTGATGGATCGGTAATTGAACGGATGAACTGGGTCTTTACCCTGCTTCAACATGCATATCACCCGTGACTCTCTCCACTAGCGTGCAAAGTGGCCCAGGCTGATGCACACTTTGAAAAACTTTGTGACAAAGAGCACAGACTAGAATGGAAGGTTGCGGAGCATGAGGGGAGTTAACTCGTCCGGTCGGGCAACCTTTCTGGAGTGGAGGCACTGTAGTGCACACTGGACTTCGTGAGGGTGAAAAATTGGGATCTTATAATCATTTTTGTCCCCCGGCTGTCGAAGAAATCGACAAACTTGACTTGAAAAGATTTCGTCCTAGGGGCCGTCTCTAGGCCTAAATAGTCAATGAGAGCATTTTCTTTTGCATTCCGATCATAAACCAGGCCTCTGGTGCTCAGAATAGGGTGGAAAGCTTTGTCTCGTTGACCCCGAAGGTTCTTAGCAATCCTCCACGAGTCAACATTAATGAGATTTTATCTAGCCAATGTACTTTTTCACGCTTACTTTCTGTGGTCGCAACGTCAGACAATGACTTCTCAATGTAAGGTCCTTAACAGTCTTCGGTGGTGCGGTACGCGGTGTCGCTGATACAGTCTGCAGGTTGCTCAGGATCGTCAGTAAGAAGTCCAATGTCTGAGAGAATTACATCTGGATGGAGGGGAGGAGATGCGAGTGGATTATAAGACTATGCATTACTCTGGTAGCTGTGAGGGAGAAGGATGAAACTGCAGTCTCTAGGGATTGGATGTCTGTGATTCTGGGATGGGGAGGGAATATAGTGCTGAAGCATTTCTTAACGCTTTTCCAGTTGATCTCGCGGTTTTGATCTGCAACATCATAGCTGGCAATCTTTGTGTTGATTTCTGCCATCACGGGGTTGTGGTCGTAATGTAGTGCGTTTAATGATGCTAGGGGTGAAATGGTGTGGGAAATGCTTGATGATCGCAAAGCCAATGATTGATGGCTGTCCTCTACCAAGCTGATGTGAGTGGGTTGCCAGGGACCCTGTACTGTGAGTTAGGGCCCTGATCAATTAAGCGAATCAATGCCAAACACTCAAGTTGGCATTGCGCTCGCCGTACAGATACCAGAGGCAACAGTGTATGAAACTTTACCTACAAGTACTGGAAGGTCCCGAGCTACTTCTTCAGAATAAAATGTCTGTACCGAGATAACCTTAGAGGTCTTCTAAGTACATACAATTAGATGGCAGAGTAGATTCGCGGTTGTGGTCGGACGTGGAAGGTTAACTGAAATGGTATGTGCATCGACAAAGTAAAGCGAAGATCCATGGTTTGAGTCATAGCCATGATCTGCAGTTTTTTTTTCCCTATCTGATTCTAATTCCAAATTAATTTAAATTGTTAAAAATTAAATAATAAAAGCACCAAATCTAAAATGATATCATGCAGTAGAAAGAAGAGGACAACGTTTTAATACTTTTGGTATTTTATTTATTACTTATATAAGGAACGAAAAGCAGGTTATGTTGTGTATGAAATTTTGCTGAATGGAGTTAACTCGCAACATCATTTTTTTATTTCCGTTACGATTGCCACTTTCAAAATTCTGTAGCTGTGACTAAAACTAAAATAAAATATTTGAGTAAATGTGTAATGTTATATTGTCACAGACTTCTGGCTAATGCTAAATTAATCTCATTAGAGATACATTTTTATACTTTTGTGGTCTGTAAAGAGGTTTGGTAGCTTTTATGTAGTACATTATACTTAATGTTAGTATGAAATGTCACAATACATTATAATATACTGCAAGAGGAAAAAGCAGCATACAGTGTTTACCAATTATTTAGGACTGGTTACCTTGCACTGCTTGGCTAGAACCGTCTTCCTTGCTTTACCTAAATCTTTTCATGTTAAATTTCACCATTCTATAGAATTTACGACGTTTACTTTAACTTTGATCATTTGTGAATACATTTGAATGAGACTTTTACATATAGAATAAATTGAATAAACATAAACATAAATAAGAATTATTCTACAACAGCCACACATAATCAATCCACAAGTTATAACTATCTTCTTCAAGAAACCATTGTTATGTATATTCACTACATGAAAGGATGATTTGTAAAAGTATAAGAATTTACTTATATATCAATATTACATATTCTTTCTTGCATATTTATTGTCGATCTAAATCGTCCATTTGGCGCTCATGACTGAATAAATAAATAAAATAAGTAAAATAAAAGTTTCATGAGGGAAGCAAATAGGGGAATTAATTTAACCACATTGTAAAATGAACAGCTAAACATCTATACAAAGGTATTAATACGCTATTGAAGTTAGCTTACACTTTCTTTTTAGCTACTTTTTCTTATAATTCTCTTGGCCTATAAGTATGAAAAGGTATAATGCAAACAATTAAACTGGTGTCCTTTAATTGGAACAAAGAATTATGACAAATTAGAAGCATTGAAGTCATCGATACATAAAACAAATTTGATTTACAAAGAAGTATAAATAAAAGACATTACATTCCATCTCTTTATATATAGTAATTTTTTTTTTTTCTATTTTCCCAACCTAGGCTTGTTTCTGTAATTTTTCTGGAGCGATTCTCTCTCTCTGTCTCTCCCTCTACATACGACATTAACTATCTCTGTTGTTTTATTGGAATATTTCACCGTTCTTAGTCCATTAAATTCTCATAATTTTCATATTACTGAACGTAATTCAGTGATATTTGACACGGAACAGAGCTCGGTATGTATGATGATCTCATAGCAAGTGTTGAAAGTGTTTGCCATTAGCATAAGGAATGCCTTAGTACGCCTCTGCGCGTTATGGAAGGTATTCACAAAAACATCCGGAGTCATAACCTTAATTTCTCGCCAAATATTTTCTTACATTTCCACAAGGGTCCGTAGCTTTTAGCGCTATACTTTGCCTTTCAGTGTGTTTCATAGTATGAACTTTGGTGGGGCATAGGTCAGGCGATCTCATTGTCCAAAAGCCTTTAGAAATGACATAATATTTAAAGAAGAAAACAATTTCAGTCATGTGGACCTAGAGGTGGGGGAGATGACATTATTCTGTTGGAAATAGCCAGTAGAGATTTTCTCATCGTGTAGACTTGTGGAAGATTTCCATATACAATGCGGCATATCATTATATGGAAGAAAGGACTATTAAAAAGCACTGTGATGTAGCACATCCCAAATTTTTCTTCATGAGGAGATATCCCATAAAAGATGTAAGGATTCTCAGTATCCCAAATGCGGATATTGTGGAACTGACACACACTAAGGTGGAACCACGCCTAGTTGAACCAAATACTGTCCAGTGTTCCGGATATACATTCACAAACTGTCGAAACCAAGATAGTAATTTGAAACTTTGCTCTTCAAGATATTTTAATTCCTTAATAGCAGCAACACGTACTTGTGGGACCCTTCATCTTCTGAAACAATTTAATTGCTACTGGCAGTTTTGAAAGTTCTCCTTGGTGGACATCCAAATATGTTCTGTAGTTTTTAGCTTCTTCGCCAGATACTGAAATGGAAGCTTTCGTCGGTTTTTAGTAACCGCAAATTAAAAAATAAGTCAACTGTAGGATAAAAAGTTATTTTGAGTAAAATTGCAATTATCAATATTACAATAATAAAGCGTATCCGGCAAATTTTAACTAATTTGTTTGCATTTCTTCCTTATAGATTGTACATTATTTTGAAACACTTTATTTCCAAAGAGCTAGTTCAGCTGTTCTTTATATTATTATTCTGCTCAGTTTTATTGTCAGGCAATGATAGGAAACAAATTATCGATATCAATTGCATCTTTTTATAATGTAAACATCAAAACGTAAGATGTAATTAAATTGGTTTTGAACGCCCCCTCTATATTCTAAATTAACTTTTTTGTTTTGTTTTGTTTTGTTTTTTGTTTTGTTTTGTTTTGCCTCAGTTAACTTACTATACATCCAAACTGCTACAGAATTCTTATCCTGCTACACAATCAGAAAGTGATTTTGCCAATGGGAAGTTACTGTGATGATCTCACCATTAACCAAGGGAACACATGTTGCGGGGTCGGAACTCATAGCGCGCATGTTTTATTTCATTCAATATTCATAGTAGTAAGTAATAATTAATATTGTACTCGCCATTTTAGTAGATGGTGGAAGTATCTGCCCTGACCTGTGAGACATGTCTGAATAATTCTGAAAAGATTTTCGAACACTCTCCACAATTCATCCTCCGGAATATTGTAAACTGTCTCCTGGATATTTAATTTCAGCGACTCCACGGGCCTTATTTCAGGTACAGAGTTAATTTTACATGGATGAAGATCAGCAACCGAGTGGCTTTATACGCACTGCTGACATATATACCAATGTGCTTGGCTAACCGTGTTAAATACTTTCGAGAAGTTTCTAATAGTAAGTTTATTTCATCAACTTCTCCTGTGTTAAAATCTGATTTTGGGCTTCTTGTCAATGAAAAAGTCTTGGCATTTGCCGAAACAGTTGGGACAATAATTCGAATCAGCAAGCTCAATTACCTGTATCAGCGAAACTTTAACTCCATTTTTACCGGGAATGGCGCGTCCATTGAAGATCAGCCGGTTTCCACTAGTGTATGTATACAAACTCCAAAGGCATAACAAAATTAGGACCACTATAATTATAATTATACTACGGATACTTAATAATTTTGAACCAGTTTTATATCTTTTAAAAAGTAATAAGAAACCGATTATTATTAATCATAAACATTGGCATATACTCTAATGGGAATGGTTATAATAATTCATAAACAGCTACGGTTGATAGAAACTGTATGTATTAAGTGAATGCATTTGACAATATAATGTAAACTTGTCTGTAAGGTGTAGAATAAATTTTGTTCTGCCATTAGACTGTTTGTTTTATTAGTGAAACAAATTTACTGTCTGATATAAATTTATATTATATAATTATGAATATGTATTTTCATGAAAGCATTTTAAATGTTGGCATTTTCGTCAAAATCTCTATCTTGGTGTGCAATAAAATGCACTTTTTAAATTAAGATTGATAATGTGCTAAATGAAATACATCTATATATAAAGATATAATTTTACAATGAGTTCTAAAATGTATGCGGCGCTCACATTTTATTCTTGTCTCAACTCTATCCATCATTGTGCTATTTCAATCACTTAATAGCCCTTCATCATTGTGCTATTTCAATCACTTAAAGGCCCATGGTGACATGTTTCTATGTGTGACAGTTTCAGTATAGTCTCAGAGGGAGTACTAGCCTTGTAATGTTCATGTATTTTATGAGCTTGGCGGATGATTAATATCAACACTGAGTTGAGAATTTGCCCCATCTGTGATGAGGAGGAGACATGGAGTATTACTAGACGAATGTAAATGCACGGAAGTTTGAAGGGAAAATTATCTAGCGCCACAATTTACGGATCGAACAGAATTATTGAGCTGATAATTGGGAAGATAGTAAGAGAAAACAAATTGAGTGAATTTCTGTGCGTTTGACATTTCTATTGTTATTTTATCTTAGTTGTTAACCTTTACTTTTATTACATTGTCAAATATAATGTACTTTTATTTTAGAATGGAGTATCTAATATTAAATAATATCCCGTATTAAGTCAACAAACCTAATGTGATACAAATGGTACATTGGACCCTTGTGCCTGTTAAAGTTTTATTGCACTAATGGCTGCATTAGAATAAATATACTACTGCCACTACTATTATTATTACTACTTCTACTGCTTCTTCTTCTTCTACTACTACTACTACTACTACTACTACTACTACTACTACTACTACTACTACTACCACTACCACTACTACTACTACTACTACTACTACTACTACTACTACTACTACTACTACTACTACTATTATTAGTATCACTAGTATTACTATTACTACTTTTATTATTATTATTACTACTACTACTTCTACTTTATTACCACTCCTACTGCTGCTACTACTACTACTACTACTACTACTACTACTACTACTACTACTACTACTACTACTACTACTTTTAATAGTATTATTACTACTAGAACTACTACTACTGCAACTAATATTAGTACTACTACTTCTACTAAAATTACTACTTCTATTACTAAAATTACTACTACTTTTACTAATTTACTACTACTACTACTACTACTGCTACTACTACTGCTGCTGTTGCTGCTGCTATGAGTTAAATTTGATGATGATTTCAGATAGTAATGATACCCAGTTATGATAATAGCTCCATTTTCTTTTTGCAAACTGTTAATATGATATGTAGACTTGATTTTTGGGCTTTTTTGTAAAATTCACAAAGTAGAAGCAGAATATATTTTTCTTGTAGGATTCTGCAAGGGTTTATACAACAGCTTTGCAAATTAAAAACTTTATGCATTGTTCAATAATAAAATAATCGGTTAGAGGATGGTGACTCCTGAATTACTGTGATTTTAAATTTGGAGGATGATAAATAATCATAATTCACATATTTTCGCAAATGCATATATAATCATATTTACAGAATGCACAGATTTTCTTAGGAATTTTATTTACATATTTATTCAGTTTTGAATAATACGAAAATTATTTAAAAATTACTCATTGTGTTACTCTATGCAGCATTATTTTAACACCAACTCTTAAAGATGAAAATGCCCACTGTGTTTAGAGAAGCTTCAGAAAGCAGTAGCTTACTATAAGTTATTGTTCATTAGATCCATTGTTTGTTCGAGGCTGACTCTACAAGATTGAGAAGTGGGGATCGTGACATTTGGATGTTGTCTTCTCGGTACTGCTTACTAATTCCAGACTATGAGATCGAAATGGCGCCCCTGAAGGCAGATCAATGGAAGCAGTACCATTATCTCCTTGACACCTCGTCCTGGAGCCGACCGGAGTAAAAACAAGCCAGAGAATATAACGTACATAAATTCGATCCATCCATCAAAACGTCGTAACGATGACAGCCGATTCATCTCTGACAAATGGCGAGATGACGTCACTAGTATCGTCACCGTGAAATATTGAGCTATATTTGTATCGATCTCCCGGAATGCTTCGATTCCCGTGAAGAGAAAACTCTGCAAGGGGCCGATGTTGGCAATGCGGGAGGTGCAGAGAAGCTGCAGGGGTTTTGCCCCAAAGGTGAGGTGTGGATTCTAATAACTCTCATGGGTTCGCGTATGAGCATCGTAACAACTGAATACATGAATACATTATACACGCCATTATGTGCGCATTCTAAAAGTATATGATACGATGAAAGCAAAGAAAAAATAAGTAAAGGCATGTAGGAAGAAGAAATGAGGAAAAAATAATAAACACGTGAGTAGGAAAGCAAACAATCAATGAAGAAATAAAGGAAGCAGATGTTCGTGCGTAGGAAATGTCAACAAAATTCAAATAATTAATTACACTTTACTAAACAACTTTGCTTTATTGTTTATGGTGGTTGTTGTACTCTTAAGGCCCTTGAGGTACGTCTTGGTTTAAGATGGCTCCATAATATAATTTGGTGTATTTACTTTGTTTTACAGGCTTATTTTATAAATTTAACATCTATTTGTTAAAAATATATAATTTAAAGAAATAATTTGTATCAACTTTTTACATCTTACTAAAAATATAACTTGTTTCTGTTTATTTGTTTTTGTATTCGCATATTCCTTGCTGCATTTTTTAACATCAAACTTTCTGGGTAATATCCTAAATATTTTCTGTCATGTCACCACCTTGATCAGTTTACTGTTCTCGTCTTATACTCGCGTACCTTCAATGAAATTGAGGAAAGCACTTCTAACGATTTGCACAAAATTGCGGACTTCTGATATTGCAAATAATCACTTTGACATAAATCTTACTTTCTGCGGAAGTGTTTTCCAACTTTCTTGTACGTTGCCAACTCTATAAACAGAAATTTTAATATACTAAAGGTTGAAAGATTTACTTTTTAAAGGTGACATTACTTTAACATTTTCATTAATTATTTTTGTGCTCCGGTCGTACTCTCATTAACACCCATCGTAATTGAGGGACATCTAGCAACTGCTCTACAACTAATGTGGCTTCAAACTCGCCAATCCAGTTACCACAGAAACAATTGTCATGGGATTTATGATACAGACGCTGGATGGTAGCCGTAAGAAATTCTGATATAGAACTTACTAAATTAATATAAACTGCTTAAACTTGAGTTAATACATAGTGGTAAAGAAAAGGAATAGAGCTCAAGTGAAAGTGGGTAAAAAATAACATTACTCAATTAACAATTGGCAAACAGAACCATTAAAAAAAGTACATGCCGAAGACGCCTTAACCTGAGGGTTTAGGCCCCTTAGCTTCCTAAAATCTTTGTGAAAGAATTCAGTCCGCCAATTATTCAAGCTCTCTTTTAAATGTTTAATTATACTTTAAAAGTACATAAATTACATTATATAAATTAGAGTAGTTTCACCTTTCACTACATTGATACAACGCCTAAGAGCAAAATGTGCAATATGAATTCACCTTATAGTGTGGCTAACATTGGGCCAAATGTATTTAAATGTTCTAGTCTCTTCTTAGGATCAAATCTCCTTCATACGTTAAACTTTGGGGTTTCCCGTATAGGACTCAGAACAGAGAATTCGCAGTTTGAATCGGGGATATAGCAGCTCAATAAAGCGTCGCCATGGTAAGCCGAATATTCCGGGTTTAGTTCTCAGCTGTGAATTTGAACATTTCTCATCCCGTGCTGATTTGTTGATTTGGTTTATTTGCGAACATTCTTTGATATCTCAGCCCATCAGTGTCCCATTAGATTAATTTTGCTCTGAGTCTTCTTCTTTCAGGCTTGAGGTTCCTTTACATGCCGTAAATCTACAATATGAGAGCCACGGGTTTACTTCCCTTCTGAAGGAAGCCATACTGAGGATATTTAGGCCCGAAAAAATCCATAGATTCTGACCAGGTTTGAACCTTTTACCGACATTCATATACTTGCGGGTAGAGCATGTCAACCTTACTTTCAGAATACTCGCCCTTCCATCTTACAGTAAATACAAACAACAAAATTCGGCCTTTTTTGGGAGTTAAAAATGACATTGCCAAATGTTTTCTGTTCTCTGAAAATTATTTCAGTCTTTACATACATTTCATGCGAGAGGCCAGTAGTTACGAAATAATATATAAGTGTTGTTCTTTTTCAAACCGTGGAGTAATGAACAAACAGATTCTGATTATGTATCTTCTTTAAAAACAAGTCCCAATAAAAATAATAATACAGCGACAGGGAGAGAAAAACGCTCGACATTAAAAATGTCAAGATATTGCTTTGATAAGTAGCTTTCGAGATGGGTACCTCTCACAATCAAAGCAACTAAATCCATGAGACAAAGCAAAACTAGATTAGACTATGAATTCTCTTGTAAAGCTACAGCAATTTATCTTCTTCCACGTAGCTTGGGTTTTAAATACCATTCCATGGCAATATAGATACTTAGTAAATATTCTTTCATATATTAAGCTCAAAAGTTATATAGATATGGCATCCTAATGAAATCTGCTTTGACAGAACTCATACCGAATGAAAACTACACTGGATCTGGATAACTGTGCTGCGACTATTCCAGTCAATAAAAGTTGACAATTTGGTTTATCAGTGATGATCTCCTAGTAACATACACAAAAATGGGATACAGGAATCTTTGAGAATTGTACTGATAAGCTTTGAAGAGTCACCTGTAATTGTTTGAAATAATACACCACTTCACAGCTTGCTGATCTCTAATCATGCTTCGTACTAAAAGAAAACGACATCTCTGAATACTTGACCAACTTAACATTTATGTTCCTCACCTGTTCGTTTATATTTCCTGTCAGTGAAAGAAAGAGGAATTGGCTACCAAATCACTGTGTCCTTTATGTCGTCAAGATGAGGTGATCAGCAATAAAAAGGAGCCAACAACCAACCTTAGTAGCAAATGATTAAGCTAATAAAAGATGATGATGAATTAAACCTAGCGTGAAGGATACATTTTAAAGCTTAAATAGCTGAATTAAAATATATTTAGAACTGCATAAACACCGATAGCCTTGCCACTTAAGAGGAAGAATGCTAAATAAGCAAAACAACCCTATAAACATAACAGACGTTTGAAGGTCTAGGCGTAGTTGAGTAAATGATTTCATCATACTCTTCCAGCATGCAGGGTCAGCACCTGATCCAACTTCAGCTTGCTGGAACGCGCGGTGCTGTTATGCTCATGTAAGCAGATCAGCAGTCACTGAGATGTCCTTCAATCATCATTCATGAACAGCAAGTATTTTAATTTTGTCCGTCGATTAGTGTCTTCCTTTCTGTACTCAAATATTACATTTTCCTGTCGACCAGAATACTTTGGGAAATCACTTTCGACGCACTGGTATCCTTACTGATTGGCATTGATCAATTATTTTTACTGCATGCTAATACTAATTATATTGTGTTTTATTTTTACTGTTTAGAACAATTGTATAACTGAAATTTATACACAGTGGAAGGGAACTCAGTGCCATAATTTTATGAGAAGATTCCATGCTATATATGGAACAAATATTTATAGCAGAGTTTTGGCCGTTTAGATGCTGTTTGGCTAAAAATAAATTAATTTCTACGTTATTTTTCATGTTACTGAATATATTAATGATTTTAGAATTATTGCATTACCATTATAACAATTAAAAATTGAAATAGAACAAATAACATCCTTTGCTATTTTTTGGTAACTGGAAGCGTTTTGATGTAAATTCACTTCAAAATTTTATGCGAATAATTTATATTGATGAAATCAGAGTTGTCATATCTACTAAATAACGATTATGCTAAAAAATGTAAATGAGAGCAAAACTAGTTTTGAACTTATTTTCGCAGTAGACGAATATATGAGCATGTGCAATTACTGAATTCTAAATGTATAAGTTACTCATAGAACAATTTACGGTTGCGAATAATTAAACATGTTTCTCATTTATGAAAAAGTACATCTGGACTCGTCTTGTTTGTACTAAGAGAAATGCCTGACAAGAAGATTACTAATGCATCGTATTTTCATGTTCATGTATATATATATATATATAAACATACATTTAGTGCAAAAAAGTGCATAACAATAATAGGAGAGAAATTATTTTGTGATTGACGTTTCTGCTGCCACGTGAACGTGTCAGTACGCTGTTGCTACATGTCATCATTCGCCATCCATCTTCAGCGGCTGCACTCCAAGATTATCATCAACTTCTTCCTGTTCCTCTATGATTTAAAACCTATTTAACACTGCATATTTATTCTTGGTATAGTACATATTTTTACTTGTGTGACAAAAATGCATATTTCCTTACAAAATTCAACATTTTATCTTAAATATTTTCCACTGTTATGGTTTCAAAATGATTGTAATGGTGGAAATTTTGTTTGAACTACAGTAGAACCTATGCAGAAGCAGAAATCATAAACTGGACTTCGGTGCATTGGCGTTAAGGATTAGCATGTATGAAAACGCATAGGAAGAAATAAATAAAAATATAAATTTATATTGAACATAACTCAATTATCTAATTAATTCTAAACAAGTGGTTAAAATAAATAAAAATCCCGAAGAGCCCTGCCCCAGCAAAATTGTGCCCAAATCTTCAATTATATGCACTTTAGATCAAAAAACTTTACAGAATCACTTTTTCATGATGAATGATACTGAGCACAAACTACTCTTAATAAAATATTTGCATACGAAAAAAGTAGATCAGTGCACGCACTTGAAAACTGGTTGCTACTGGATCAATTTAAACTTTCTAACCCCCTAACTATTGAAACGTAAATGGTATCAAACCTCTGACGATAATGTGTTTTTATTACCTGATTGGATGAGCCTCTCGTCCACTGAGTCGCCAGCATAACAAGGCCCAAGCGTCAATTACGAACTAATTGCTCCCCATTCTCAATTTTAAAATCTTGTTAACATGAAACTATGACGCAATATTAATCCATTATTGTTCAGATTCTCCCCCCCTCTCCCATGTTACGGTATTTTTGAGTTATATTATCTACTTGTGATAATATAAACAAGCAAACAAATTATTTATTCTTCGGCCAATTTTAGTCTTTTTTTTAACGTGTGCTGGGTGATAAGCAGTAAATTTACGTATATATATATTCTTAATATTTCTTTGAGAACTGAAATACTCAAACATGTTGCCCTGCTGCTAATATAAATGACAAAATTATACTTATAGTATATTGTAGTTCAAACCAAATTCCAGTTTGTTTCCAAATTGAGATTCAGGCAATGCACATGCCGTTTCTTACGCGGTTCTGACAAAGCAATGTTTCGGATGAAGAGCAGCGTTGAACTTCCTGTGTTGAAGTTTATCACATTTCTTACATACTCTCAACAACGACATTGAATAGCTACCATCAGTCACCTCTAATACATATTGTAGAGTACTAAACAATTATATTCAGGAATTTCAAGAATAAGGTACACCTGCAGGATAAAATTATGAAATTTGAAATTTAGGTATTCAGTATAATGTATTCTTGCTCAATAAAAGGCGGTATTTTGTAACTTCTGTCTGCTGGATTCGATTGTAACAGGAACTGTCATTGAGCTGAATGTATATATTGTTAACGTTTTTCTTGTCATAGCTGAAAAAACTAAAGGATTACCTATAAGAATTTACAGGTTTCCCTGACAGTAATATAGCCAGAAAAAATAGAATGCATACGTATTTCAAAATATATCAAATAGAACAGTCTCTTTGCATAGCACAAGTAACAGTTCCTCGCAAATTATTTAAAACACCCTTTCATAATACTGTGGAAAAATATCTATAAAAAGGTTTCTTATCATACCATTTCTTTATATAGTTTGGCCTTTATTACCAACTGAAAGGCTGTTTTAAGATTTTTTCCCTTTCATTTTTTGGATCATTTTTGGTTTTTGCAAGTAATTAGAAAAAATATTGTGAGTTTCCATGGATATTTGTTGTTAGAAAGTATAGTAATTTTTGATTAAATTTGGAAGTTTGTACATTAACTTCATTTTATCTATCAGGAATTGAAATATTTTGTTCAAGTTTTTAATAGATCCAATATGTGCTTCTTGCCTTTCCCATATTTCATACTGTAGCTTGTTTATCATCACTTGGTGCATCATTTACATCTATCAACAGCACCAGCTAGCACTACTTCCGATGCATCTGCATCTAAATGTAACATGCATATTTGTTATTCATTTAAAAGCACTCTAAGATTCGGAATTTACCGTGCGTATGTTGCACGATCATGACCGAAAAAACGAAAGTTCAACTTGTGAATACCTGTCATATGAAACTATAACTAAAAGTTTTTCCCGGGCTTAGAAGCCGTGGTCTGTTGGATCTTTGATATTCAAACGTTTCATCCCCGCCTACGGCGAACATCCTCAGTGGCGAGGTCAAAGTCTTCTTGGTGAAGGTTCAGGCGCGACTGAGTCCCTAACTGGAGGTGTCGTATTATACACGGGCTGCTCGTAAGGGATTGGTTCGTGTGTGTTTGGGCTTGTTTTATTTTTTCTAGTATCGGATGCCAGGTTTTGCACATAACAGAAATTACTACGTAATTTCAACGTTATTGCACTTAAATAAAATAATCAGAAACTCAGCAGCAATATAGTCATGCTAAAAACTAAATAAAGGCTTTCAGGAGATGCCTACATTAGCAAAACCCTTGGACACTAGATCCACCCATTTTGTTAGGAGAAGTCAAGATCACTATCTCCAAAATCCACATCCCTCTACCATACAACCATCCTACAAACTCCATCCCATTCTGTGGTTAAGCCCACACGCGGGTAGGAGCGCAGAAACCATACACAGGCTGGTTATTAACCCAGCCTGCCATTTAGTTCGGCTCAGGCCAGGTTTTGTTCAGTTGGAGAGTTTCTTCCTTTCTGTTAAAGTTGTTAGGATGTTTGTAGATTTCTATTGCTTCGCGTCTTAATACGTGTGATAATACGGCATCGAAGAAAGAATAGTTGTCTCATTATACTGAATAATGTGTTCGTCATATGCTCACATTGCATGTTCTGCGACCGCGCAATTGTTCAGCTGGCCCAGACGGCTTGTGTTATGAGAGCCGGGTGTGAACACTTCGTTGAGTTATGCCTGTATATACCGCACCACCGAGGCAAGCAGGTCCCTAGGGTATTTGGCCTAGGGAGTGTAACAATGTATTGATCTGTCTGGTTGGCTTGAAAATAGTTTTGACATTGTAGTGCTTGAGTAGACCTCCAATTAGTCATTTTTAAAATATAATAAGAAAGCAATGTCATTATTATTGGACAAATACTGTTTAAGATTGGTAGGGTGGTTTTTGGATGGACGTATCACTCTACGGACTTCTTGTACTGCATAACCATTCGTATATAAATCATATTCCAGATGTCGGAGTTTTTGTTGTAAAGAACCAGGCTCACAAATGCGGGCAGTGCGATCAGTGAGAGCCTTTATCATAGCGCATTTCTGCCTCGGGTGGTGGTTAAAATTTTTATTTAAATATCGATTAGTGTGGGTGGGTTTACGGTGTACTGTGTGTCCAAGTTTTCTTTCTGCTTTTTAGTGACCAGAAAGTCCAAGAAAGCTAGCTGACCATCTTTCTCCTTCTCAAGTGTGGAATGATAGTGGATTGATATTGTTGAGATGTTGGAGGGACCATCAAGGGCTGATTCTCCGTGATTCCATACGACAAAAGTATCATCTACATAGCAGTGCCACACAAACGATTTGTGAGCTGCCGAACCCTAAGCCTGAGACTCGAAGAACTCTAAGTAGAAATTAGCAATAAATGGGTTGAGTGGACTGCCTAATGCGACTCCGTCAATCTGTTCAAAGAAAGCCTAGACCCACTGAAAGCAAACAGTACCAAGCACATGATGAAACAGCGCTAGTATGTCGTCCGGAAAGAGAGTTTTCAACAATGTGATAGCGTCACTTATAGGAACCATAGTGAAAAGGGAGACGATCGAAACTCACGAGAACATCTTGAGGTTGCAACGTGATGGTCTGTAGTTTCTGCATAAAATGATGTGAGTTCTTAATGTAAGTGTCAGAGCCAATAGGAGGTAGTAATAAATTGGCTAAATACTTGGCAACAGAGTAGGTAGGAGACTCAATGCCGCTGATAATGGTTGTAGTGGTACCTCTGTTTGATGTATCTGTTTGAGTCTAGGAGGTAGAGCTACAAATCTTATGATGCGGTGTTTGTCCTTAGGCGGAATGAATGATATTTTTACTGGTCTGTTGGTTTTCGTAAAATGCGGGATGTAGGATCACGTTGAAGCTTTTGGTAAGTAATAATCAGGCTGTAGTAATTCTATGATGTTTTTGTCACAGTCACGCCGGTTCAGGGGGACAGTAGCATTGCCCTTATCTACAGAAGAGACAATGATGTCCGTGTTGACATTCAGTTTCTTGAGGATCGTTCTTTCAAGATGTGTCCGGTTGCTTTTTGAGCGTTTATTATGTTGAAGATTCCTGGCGGATTCTTGGCGAATTTCTTCTGCAGCAAGAGTCGGAAGGACGCGTATCCAAATTCGATACTGACTGGAAATTATCTCCTCCACCGGCAGGGAAGGTGGGACAACAGCGTAATTGCCTCCTCTTGCAAGTAATGAGGTTTCTTCAGAGGAAAGCTCATAATCAGATAAATGTACAACCGTGGGACTAGTGTCCACTGATGTATCGGCCTTACTGGTGGTCAAAAGGCTTTTAAACTATTTCTTATGTCTTGTCGTGGTACTGTTTGTATTGTGAATCATGAAAATTTAAGTAATCCTATCTGCACGATCCCAGTCTTGTCTGTGAAGGGAGTTGCTCGGCCGAAGATGTAAAGAGAGAAGTTTGTGTGTTGTTTGCAGTTAGTTCACGGCGAGTTGGATATATGCGTTCCCGGAGCATAGAACGTTCCACGCGATTGTAAATCCGGTGTGTGGCAGCGTTGTGGGAGTAGCGCTTTTGTTGTAGAAATTCGGGAATCACCCGCGACAGTGTCCCACTTTAAACAGTATACAAACTCCACGTGAAGTGAAGTAATAGTTCAGCCAAAAGTATTCTAGGATTAATAGCAGACAAACTTATAGCTCCTGGAGAATGTATCAGTATTTGCTGGCATATCGAATAACGGTCATATAAATATTTGCTGCCTCATTTGATATCTGACTAACCTCAGGCTTAAAGAAGCTGCATGAAATAAAATAATGGAGTTATAAGTGTATTAATTGTAACCTCTTTTGAGTATAAAATACCATAATTTGGGAATTAATGAGTTATTTTCAATATTATAAAATGTAATTTTGGAAACAAAAATTAATCACATAAAACCTTTCAGATGAATTTATGTTAAAATGCTTCGGGTTATGAAAAATAATACAAGGCGTTGTTGTTCTATTCCTATTTACCTTCCATTATGAATGTATGTTTACTGGTTAACACAATACAATATATGGGGGAATCCGTAGCTTTTTTTTCCGCCAGTCAACACACCAACGGCCAGAATCGCATAAAAGATGCGTCTAATTCATAGCATAGAATCACCCCATACAATTATAGTATTAAGTTCTCTTTCACTATATAGGCATAATCAACAAGCTTATCATTATAAAAAGAAAACGCATACTCTTATTTTTCCTCTCAAGTGAATTTCACCGATGTTATCTTTAATTAGACGTCAACTATCCAAAGTAATTGAAAATGGAAATAACTGGATAATATTTGAATTTCAAACAGAAAAGCTGTAGTAAAATATTCTATGAGTTTGTGCATATCTTCATTTTGGAAAACAGTACTTTTAAAGAACCAGATAACTGAAAATAAATACGAGATATATCATCTGTGAAGCTGTATAAGTTCAAAATAATAATTAGTTTATTAGCAAACCTTGCTAATTTTACAGGAAGTGCTAAAACATTTTATTTCAAAACTAAAGCGATTCTTGTGTTCATTACATTTTAATGTAAATAGATATATAGTAGATATATAGCTGAGTCAGGAAATCTGCCACAATTAGGAGGGGGATATAGGCATATCACATTGAGGAACAGTTTTGTTAAACGACCGAGGTCACTGACAAGTAGAAGGATAGAAGGATACATCAATGTAGGAAATGGAGGGTTATGTACATTTTAACAGTTATATTATATAATTTATTCTGCAAGTGCCCTTATGACAAATTACAAAAGGTGTTCAGAGATCTTTGTTCTTATTCTGATTACAATGTCGTAGTAGTGCATGTCGAAATCTGACAAACATTTCAGGTGTTGCATTTGTCAAAGGCAATGATTGTTCGTGTCTTGCGTCAACGGGGTCGTATACGTGGCGCTGCACATGCGCCCGAAGAAAAAAGGTACTATCAAAGCTAAGTCGGGTAGCCGTTTCCTCTAGCTTTCCCATAATGCGTTAGGAACATTTCATTTCAAATCAGGCAAGATGTTTAAAAAATTGATGTCATTTTTTTTAAAGGCAATGCGTTTTCTTATCTATGAAGCAATAAGAGATAACAGTATCTACAAAATATGGAACTGCTGTTCCCCGAACATTTGGTTATAATAAATGTTAAATGTTCGGCATTTTAACATAAACTGCATCTATGAAAATAAATATATCTGCAACTATTCGCTGCAGAAACAGTAATTAAAATGATATATCACCTCCTTTTTTTAAGCTTTCCTAATGGAATAATGGAATGTTTATTTATTTAATCAAAAAGTTATTATTTCGTTATAGTATATCTTGAGGAGCTGCACTCGCTTTAAAATACTGAAATCCACATTAAAATATTTTACTTTAAAATTTATCAGTTTTCAAAGGTCTGGTATTAGAAACAAATTACAAAAATTAAAACTTCAAATAAAAAAAAAAACGCGCTGTAGAGCATTCTGGCACATACTATATTTAAATTTGTTTATTAATTTACGCTTTTTATTTTTTATTGATAGTGATAGTGATATGTGTTCTGCATATTCTGAAATATAAAGCTGAAATGATATTTCAAATCGACTGGTGTAAAAATTAGTAGAAGTGAAAGAGACTGACCCACTAAGCAGCTCTTTTCCCTAATGTGCAAATAGGAACTCAGTAATGGTTATTACATTGTCATAGAGTTACCTACTCCTCTTGAAGCATTCTAATTTTCTTCTGTACGTTCGCAATTGATCTATTTGAACATGCTTTGTACCACTTCCCTTATCAAGTACATATTTGGAAATTTTCTGAGTTGGAGAGATCTGAAACGGAGTCAGAGGACAATCGAGGAGCTGTCTGACGGAAGGATGATTTCGGAAGCCGCGTGATGCAGACTGGCAAACTCTCCAGTGTTGTTTTCTTTCAATGAGAACGCAGTAGTCGCCGCGGCCACTTACACTTAAAGCGTTGCAATATATGGAGCTCCAGTCCCGAGCGACAGCGGAGAGAGCCGAACTCCTCATTACCGAACGGCATTAGAGCGGGACTAGAGCTGCAACCAAAACGAAAAGAGTATCCGCTTGTAAACAGTGTAACGGTTATTTTTTTGTTAAACGTAACGTAACCTGTGCGTTGTCCTCCATAACTTTCTGGCTGTAATATTTGTTCCTTATTACAAAACTAGGTTTTTCACTTTTACCACGCATTGTCTAATTGGAATTTGCAATATATATGTACACTCACTAACCTTAACCGTAACTTCTGGTAAATCCTAGAAATCGTGGACTGCGTGGTTTGCTACGGCCTGATTGCTTACGTTCGCCTCCTTTTCACAAACATAAATTGATAGCCGATTGTATGCTACTAAGTAGGCGGATAAATATTGACTGCAGCAAAAAAAAAAAAAAAAAAAAAAAAAATCATAATTATAAATGTATAACGGATATTGTGCATGGTATACTGTATTAGTGAGTAAATCATTGTAATTGTGGCAACTTTCACGTTTAGTTCAAAGCTCTAACCACCTGAGTTAACACACTATTGCGTTTGAAAGCGTAATTATCTTTCTATATCTGAAGTTCACCATCTTGGGTTTTCTCCGCTGCCGCTCGGAACTGCCTCGGAACGGGGGTTCCAGATATATGCCCGCTTTAAGGATAAATCAGCGGCCTGCCTTGTCCCATAAAGGGTCGCGCCTATGAAGGTAAGCATGTGTAATTAAAGAGCCAAGACAGAGAAATGGCTACAATTTAAGCTATTGTAAAAATATTTGAATGTTTCAAAAGAGCATTTATATAGTACTGTTTAACTGTGTCTTATTTGTTTGCACGGGTTATTATTGCGTTTGCGCCTGATTAACTTGAGTACTATGAAGAAATAAAAAAAAATGTATTCCTACAAATCCATTTAATATCCCGCTTACTTCTTGTCCAAGTTACTTGATCACGTTTGCAGCTTCTTTGTGTTCATACAATCATCATCAGATCTTCCTTTTGCTTCCTGACACCGCTCCTTTATCTCCTATCCGCTATGCTCTGACTCTTGCCAGGTATAGTCTGGCGTTAATCACAATTTAAATGCAGAAAGTAGTGGAATGAATCCCACATTTTCTCGAATTCCAATAAAGGTTCTCGAATCCTTGAAATCTCCCAATGACTGATAAAAAATACAGTATGGATTAAAACGCTGAGTTTCTAGTTCTACTGATAGCCGCTTAGAAATTTAATTGGCCGACAACTTGAGTAATGCCTGCAAGGCAGCATTTATTATTTTTATCCTAAGATTAAAAAATATTTAATTGTTAAAAAACTTTCAAGATTCAATTTTTCGAATGTACCGTTTATAAATAAGGCTATTTCCTTCTATCCCCCCTCTTCTTTCTCCTATTACATTAGAATTTTCTCCAGAACAGCTATTATCGCCGATTGGTTAGATTGATTTGTTGTAACAAGTGACATCATTCCCCACATTTTTTCTGATTGCCTTTCAAGCTCTCTTTCGAAGCATTTGCTGCCTAGCGGAGAACACCTATCGGCTTCTGTCTTAGGTACCGTGCCTTGGGCTGACTTGCAGTCAATTGCATGATTCTCTTTGGTAATACAACTTAAATTTTGTTTTTTTAAGGGGGGAGTCGTAGAGGGCTGTGGTCAACTCCTGCGTTTACCGCAATGAGATAAATCTCGGAAATTATTTTATTTATATTCCTTTTAATCCAAATATTTTTAAAAAAGAAAAAGAAGTTTTTTTTTTCGTTATGGTTAAAATTTTATGAATTTTATTGTGAATGCGGATTTTGTTTGGTGCAGTTTTTGGATTGTTTTGCAGAAAATTATTTTTTTCAGTATGTATAGAAACCATAGCAAACCTTCTAAGCTGAGGTAAGTAATTACTGCTATGGCTATGCCAAGTGTTGCGGGCTAATTTACTGTGTAATTTTATTTTATCTTTTTGTGAGCTAAATTTCATTTTAGATTCTATTTTGTTTGTTCTTACATAAATTCGTTGTTTAACTCTGTTATTTTTTGATTTTGATGTGCTAAATTGTAAATGTATGACGGGTAATATCTCAATGCTCTTATTGTAATTTTCTTTTAATGTTCTCTCTATCGTTTTTACATTTCAACTTTTAATTAATCCTTGGAGTGCATTTATAAAATTGTTAATTAAGTTGCTAACGTAAATAGAAAGTTTTCCAACTAAAATTTTTTTTTTTGATTGATTTATTTAAGGACGCTCTTTAACAGCTCAGGTCATCAGCGTCCCATTCAACTCAGGGCGTGAAACGGCCGACAAATTTTGCTCAGAGGCCTCTCTTTCAGGCTTGAGGTTCTTTTTCGTGCCGCAAATGTACGACACGGGACCCACGGCTTTACTTCCCTTCCGAAGGAAGCCATACTTAGGATTTTTACGCCCGAAAAAATCCATCGGTCCTGGCCGGGTTCGAACCCGCGTTTTTTTTGAGTATAGGAGGCAAGTATGGTAACCACTACACCACCAGGACCGACTTCCAACTAAAAGAGTGGAAAAGAAAATATATAAGTATTTCACCCTATAATGAAAATTACTTATATATAAACTTTCACTCTTGAGCTTTAAGTGGCACAATCGTAATAACACCGAGGAATAAAACAAGAAAAGAAACACAGCTAAAATTATATAATACTATGACAGCTCCTACCTTATTATAAGGAGGTGAAAACCGGGCCCCGAGACAATAACTTTCAGTCAACAGAAATGTCATACGAGCAGTCAAAGGATGCGCTAGACAAAAATCATACAATGAACGAAATGGTAGATGAAAAGTTAGGAATAATGCACTTTAAGCATTGATTTCTTAATTAAAGAACAGATTGGTTGAACATCTGCACATTTCTGAAACAGACTTGAATATATGTATAGTATGCATAGTATATAGACCAAGAGGGAGAGGAGGCACTGACAGACCTAGAAAACTATTGGACATTGAATCGGAGCAGACTATGAGACCTTGACCATAAGTGTTCGAAGGTTTCGAATCACCTCTTAAGGATAAAATCTCTGCAATGAGATTACCTTAGAGCTCTTTAGGGCATATTTGCTCAAATGGGGAAGATTCGCGAATGTGGACGGTCATAGCACGGTAGCTGATATGGTAGGAACATCGATACGGTAGGCAAAAGATCCGTGATTCAAGTGCCGGCTGCTATCTGGAGTTTTTTTATCTTATTATGATTCCAAAATTATTTAGATTAATAACATAATTAAATCATAGTTTCGCCAAGCATAAAATAACACAACAGGCATTATAGGACAACGTTTTGAAATCTTTGATATTCTATTTATCCGCTAGAAAGGTTATAGAGTTTATGAGCGTTTTGTTGAATGGAATAACTCACAATACTAAAGTTTTCCTTTAATAAATTCTTGAAGAAGTGCGTTTATTTGGTTCCTAGTTTACTGAAGATTATGAAATAAAATTAGAGCATTGTGTTAGAGGTTGTTTCTTCTTTTCCCGAAAATTTCGGTACAGAAATTTTTCCACGAGGCTTATTATATCGGTACGATTCCTAAAAGTTGAAGAAATTGTTACACTAGGGGGGCGGATGTCAATAATATGATGACGTCAATCGATACTAATTTTATTTCAAAGCTTTTTAGATCTCTAGATTCACGGTCATTACTACTGTGTGTTGTTTTATTTGGAACGACTGCATCTTTTGGAAATGTTCCATTTAGATGTATAATCATTTATTTATGAATATTTGGAAGAGAAAGCCTAATGGCCTTTACTCCAGATTGTTATTTTAATGCTGATAGTATTATAATTTCAAACTGCAATTTGTTATTGTTATCAAGACACTATACACTCTTTATATTTGCCATGAAACTGAACTATCGGGATAAGAACATAAGAAACGAGGTGCAGAAAAATATGACAGGCTGAGAAATATTTGGGGTAGTACCTGAGAAGAGATCTAGGGCAGGCATGGGAACCTGACCCATAACTCGGCCCACGATGCACCACTAGCTACAGGTAGGTATTCACACTCGGCAGGATTTATGGTTCACTGTAATATCCCTGTTTGGTTGAAGTCGGCGGCCACAAAGCATGATCATGGTCAGATTTATCGCCGCCAGAGGCCTCCACATGCACATTTCGCGCCAGGAGGAAATTAAACGGTTGTGTTTGCTCGGTGACAAGTAATGTGCGAGCGTTGTAATGGCTTACCAGTAATTCGTTATGTAAAATTCTTGGCCTGTCCGCTTGTCATTAGAACACGTGTTCTCATACCATTGCTCTCGCTTACTTGCTAACAAATTAAACGAGAAATTCCCAAGGGAAAGTTTTCAGGTTCTTAAAGAAACCTAGATGCATTTTTTTTCACGACTAAATACATGCATAAGAATAGTTTTCTTATCCCAAAGAATAGCTTAAGAATGGTTGTTATTAAATATACAGCTTAATTATTATTATTATTATTATTATTATAATAAATATTATTATAAAATTTACCTTAACTACCCTATATATGCTAGATTCACTGAATAGCAATTAGTTAAAAAAGATAAAGAGTGCATTGTATCCAAAAGACATTGAATAAATCAATAGGATTTTCATTTTAATTTCAATGTTTAACGTTGAACAATACGAGGATGGAGTTCTCATGCTCCACCCCTAACTCATTTCTAATTTATTTTTTCCTAGGCACAACAATGCCTACAATCACTGCATGCCCAATTTCAGTTTCCCACTCTGTTGTATTGCAGTTGTTAAAAAGATAAGAACAAGGAAAAGGCAGCATTTAAGTAACTGCAAATGAAAGAAATATCTTATTCAGGAATTCATCATAATATATCTATAACTTGCTGGGTTGATGCATTAAGAAAGTAATATTGTGAGTTTAAATACGATAGAATATTCTATAAAAGTGTCCTTAGAAAAATGTCCTAACGGAATAAAACATAGTGTGCATGATTTAGTGCTACAAGATCGACAAATGACTATCACAAATATAGTAAGCAGGTCTCTCATACAATAGTGTGTATATAATATTTTTTGTATACCAGCATTAGTCGGCCTGGTGGTGTAGTGGTAACCTTACTTGCCTCCTTAAACCTAATATCGCGGGTTCGATCCCGGAAAGTATCAATGAAATTTTTTTGGGGGCATGAAAATCCTAAGTATCACTTCCTTCGGAAGGGAAGTAAAGCCGTGGGTGTCGTACATTTACGGCACGAAAAAGAACTTCAATCTGAAGCTCTCTAAGCAAAATTTGTCGGCCGTTTCACGCGCTGATAACCTGAGATGTTCAAGAGCGTCAGTAAATAAGCCAAGTCAATATATATATACACAATGTAACAAATTAACAGTAATAATAAAAGTAGAAAAGGATAAAGCACTTAGATAAAGTCACACTTGAAATCGCTATATTTCGAACTACAATGGCAAGAAGCCAGACAAGTGAAAACGATAAAAGTAAATATTGAGCATCGAAGGTAACGTTATGCATGGAAACAGATGAAACTAGAAATTAGAGTACACCATAATAATTATGGTATATGTGTATTTCTTGAATAAAGCTGCATTTTTTAAAATGGAACAATGCCTACTGACGTCAAAACATAATTCTAGGGGAAGTTAGATTGCCAGTGGTGGTTTTTTTTTTTTTTTTTTTTTTTTTTTTTTTTTTTTTTTTTTTTTTCCACGGGTCTAGTACAAGTGAGCTATAGTAATATGAACATTTTAAATATATATAGTTGTCTGTCCCATTCAACTGCTTAGTTACTAGGCTACGATGTTCGCATGCTTGTTTATCTGTTGTTTCTTTTACATCGATTTCATTGAAACTTCCATGCGGAACTTTATGAAACTCCTTGAAGTAGGACGTGATGGAAAATGATATTTACTAATGCTCAAAAAGTCGATATGGAGAATGTGGAAAGAATGGTGTTCTTTTTTGAATGTGTACGTTGAAAGATATCCCAATAGATGTACTACGCTTATCTTCAGCGATTGTTTCAAAATACGTTGGCCTGTCCGGTCACCAGATTTGACCCTTTTATACATTTCTCTGTAGGGAAAGCTAAAAGACACTACCTATAAGAACATGCCCACTACATCAGAAGATATGAAACGACGTATTACAGCTGCCTGTTCTGAAACTTCTGCTGAAATGCTACAACACGTGCAGCAATCTTTACATGGCAGACTGTAAGATGGTATTGTAGTTGTTTGTCATATTTTCAAAACATCCTGTGAAGATCAGCTTTCCAATTTCTTATGAGAGTGCTGACACAAGGTTCAGTAAAAATACTCAAGTATAAAATGTAACATGTGTTTTCTTGAAAGTTCAAAAAGATAAAATCCACACACACTAGATAAGAAAAATAAACATACGAATATCCTAACCTAGTAACTTAGCAGTTAAATGGAGTAGACAATTGTAGTAGATATTTAAAAATTTCATATTACGCACACTAGAATTGAGCAAAACAAACAAACAAATAAAAAAACATCATTGACATATTAATTTCCGTTAGTTTCATTTACTTGGTCAATAAGTATTATTCCATTTGACAAAATGTAGCTTTTTCAAGCATACACATTCTAATTACTATTAATATCAGTCTAAACTCCATTCTGTGAAAGTAGCACATTAATATCATCTCCCATTTACACACACACACACACACACACACACACACACACACACACACGTGTATTCACGGAAGGGGCCAAATAAACGTATACACACTTTAAGCAAAGAAAAAAGAAAATATGTTAACATAACAAAACTGAATTCACACATACAGAAAATGATGAGCACTAATCATCTTAGACTTTTACTGTTACAACAGTTGCTCAAAATGCCCACCATCGACGTCCATACACTTCTGAGTAAATTGAACTATTGATTGAGCAACGTTTGTGTCCTCAGCGATTGCAGCACATGCCGTTTCAATCTCTTCCCGAAGTGCTGTCAATGTAGCTGATTTTTTACAATATACAACATCCTTAAGAGTTCCATAGGTAGAACTTCAACGGAGTTAGATCCGGAGAACGGTTCTGCTCTGTATACACGTCTCCATTGCCTTTGAACTTCAACAACATTCTCGGTTTTCCAATACCACTTCAAAATTGCTTTCCGCTGTTCAAACGATAATTTTTACTCTTTTTTGTTGTAGCAACGCTAGCATAACGTAATGTGAGTCACATCTATTTACAGAACATCATACGATAATCTTAGCTTCATTTGTTCATTGTTAATTTACCTGTTACGTAGCAATGCTATCATAATACATGTGAGTCACATTTGCTTACAGAATATCATACTACATATTAATGTTGTTTTTTTTTTCCAGCTTTGAAATACATTAAATAGATATCTACTATAAAAGTGTGTATACATTTTTGGCACTCTCGGTATATATAGCACTCTTATAGTGCAAAAAATGGACTTGTGTAGTTATGGAATTCATTGCCTCAATTGTTCATATGAATCACATGATATAAATATAATATTATATACATTTATATAATGCTAAAAACTAAAGCGTCGACTCTGACACGGTGCCCGTAACTGGGCAGAAGTTAAACCGTTCCTGTGCTTCTTCTTTATGACCTGCTGCAGCAAAATCTCAAACGAAGTCAATAAAATCATCTTCGGTTGAGCAAGAAGCAAGTGGCACAATCATCAATTGTTACGGAGCACTAGTGCTATAGTCACACTATCAGCAAATCCATAAAATGCACAATAAACCCGACCATTCAGCCGCTAAGATAACCTCTCGGTGTGTTTTGGTGGCCGACATAAATCTATCGGATGTGTAACAAACTCGGGCTGCGATACAACCCCAGCCGGTCCTCGATTTTACTGCTATTGTTCCCACTAGATGAACTTTTATGGCGCACTAACACAGGCGTTTTATTCAGTTTAAGCTACTTTTAAATTACACCGGGAAACATTAAGGCTTTATTTTTAACCTCTCCACATGCCGTGCAAGTATTTATTAGAACCGCTGTTCGACACTGTACGACTTCCCCTATAAAAATTCCAAGTACTAAACATGTTCCCATTCTTTGAGGTTTTGTAGCAACGCATGTTAAGCGCCCCGCAAGTGTGTAAAGCGGAGAATATGGACTTTTAAAACTACAGTGGGATTTTTCCTTTTTATTTATTGTTATTGTTTTTATAAGTGGGGTTTTATTGTCCTGATGTTATCTTGGCTTTGCTGTTCTGGTCTCTGAAACAATAATTTAGCATTCAGATCATGTTGCATACTCAGCTTTCAGTGTAATTCAGTTGGTTAGAACCCTACGTTGTTACCATTTGGATCCGAATTGGAAATGGACATAGTCGAATTTTTTTTTCCTGAGGTTTCTTCCATTTCCCCGAATTCACGTCCCCTTTGTCCTTCATGGTAATTTCATTTTAATAGTGATTGCTACCCTGCCGAAGACCATGACAATTCCCCTCCGTGCTGATTAAGTACTATGTGGACGATAGGCGGATAGAGGTTGTGGTGCCGTATTGTCTTTCGTCTTACGCTATGACATAACAGGTCACTTCTAATCGCCCTCGCTCTTTTTCCTTGTTCTACAAAGGAATTTCAACCCTATTAATTTTGTTGCTGGCTCGCAGCTAAACTGTTAACTGGGTTTTGCAAGGCAAAAACTGATATTTATTTCGCAATTAGAAGGAAAAAACCCAAAGCCACTAGAGACACTCTAAAAAGACTCTATTTTTAATATTTCCTCTTCAAAACTATTAACGACAGCTTACAATGTTGATAAACTGTGGTGTCGACCATTTAATAGTCAGAGTGTCTTATCTATGACAATGTCTTAGTTTTCTAAGTACGAGTAATCCCTTAGAACTTCGCACACTTTATTTGGAATCGCAACCTCTCTTTCGGAATTACCAAAGGGCGCTTCGTTACATCCTTCATATAGAAAACTGATTATTTTCTGTTACCAAAAAAAGAAAATATGGATATACTTCAGATTAGGAATGGTTATGAATGCAACGTTAGAGTTTCCACCAATTTCCGAGTAAATCTTTCCCCACATGTGCACAAAAATCCTCTCTTGCTGCCTATTGAGTTGTTCGAAGGTTGCATATTGAGGGATTCAAAATCGCTGGATAATTTCTGGACAGCTTCCTACATTTCTGTTGAATCTAAAGGTAGTAATATTGCAAATGAAATGCGTGATGAAAGAGTTTGTATTAAATAACACGAAAGTGATTTTTTTGTTGGTGTCAATGAGTAGGAACTTCGATGCTAACACCGTGGGTGATGAATGAACCTTCTCTGATTGCAGAGAATAAAGTTATTATTTGAGAATATGTTCATGAGATTATACTCATAGAACAAATTTCAGCTTCGTACTAATACGTGTACGACCTTCTGTTTTTTACTTATAACTAAATGAAATTTACACAGCATATAGCCATATCATCAATTATGATAAATTTGTCAATTTTCAATATAATTTCCGCTCTTCTATCTTCTAGCAAGGCCATGTATTCATGCGCGGTAAAAATCACTGACCTTCCTCAACCTTAGGCGTACGGAATATTCCATTTTTTAAGTGATCCCTTCCTGGAGTCACTGCAACAATCCGATGGCAGCTCCGCACATCATCAGCTGTTGCTCTTTCTTAAGCCTTTCATGTTTGCGAAGCTGGGCTCCACCTTCCATTCAAGAACTTTATTGTAGCCTTGCTGGTTTATGCGCAAGTTAACGTCACCCATTTTTAAAATGATGTAGTGCTGGAACCTGTTGACTTAAGAAGCTGTTATTGTTACAGACTATACAAGATGTTTTGGAAAATCATGCCAAAAGCAAAATTACTGAACCTGGTTATTATTCCGCATATGATGCCCATAAAATGCTTTAATTCATACTTTATTTGATAGATAAGTTAACAGAATTGCAAGTATGATCTTCTAATACCAATGAGATTAGGACAGAAAACTTCACATCAAACCCTTATATCCGTGTATTGTTTTTACACATAATTATATATGTAGGTGATTGTCCATAATAATCGAGAAGTTACTTTAAGAGATATACTGCAATGCAACTCCTCCTACCATATTAATGCTTTAAAATCTACATCGTAACCAAGTATTCACAGAAATTAGACAAACGCAAGTCATTGATCTTGGATGCATTCAAAAAAACATCTATCCACTTTTAAACTACTTATCGCGAATTAATATATAATTTAGTTACAAAGTTATTCTTAAAGGAGTGAGTGCTTTTTACTCCCAAAAATGTTAAGTCTATACCCTGCCTTTAAACATTTACTCTGTTTTGTAATCGGCAACAATTCAAAAGTAGGCGTAATTAATTATCATTTTAAATAGTTTGCTGTTACCTAACTTGTGTTCATTTATGTACTCGTAGATTCGTCTAAAATGAAAGGCATAACTAAAAACTGTAAATCACATTGGGTTCGAAGATAATTCACTTCATTGTTACAGTCTGCTCCAGTGCTGATCTTGTTCATGTCTTTCTATTTAGTGCATTATTAAATATTCTAGAATTTCTTTGCGTTGCATAATTTCATCTATATTCTCTAATTGTACTCTTAAACGAAAATGTTTGACGTTTTTTAAAATATTTTGTTTCGTACTTTTTCTAACCTTATGTATAATTATGTTACCTTAAAGAAATGTTTTTTTTTCCAGTATCCCTGTCTTGGTCCACACATTACTGTTAAAATCACCACGGATTTATATATTTTTGAATTTCTATTTTTTCTAAGTTTTAAGAGTATTTGTTCTGCGACACTTATGCGTTATGAATTTTATTTCTACTTTTAAGAGAAAAAGTATGAATACATTACAACTTCTTCCTATACAGATAAAAATTATGCTTGTTGTACAGTAATGTCATTTTGGTTTTTTATAGTTCAATGTGAAAACTTTGATTTTCATGGTTGAAAGTATCATATATTTAGGATAGTTGTTGAAATGAATCCCCTGCGTTGTATAACTTGTTTTAAAATTCATTAATAATCACTTTATCTTATATATGGTAGTACTGTAATATATATTATTATACTTTAATTTTTTTATTTGCTTTTATTTTCTGTTGATGAAGGATTTGATCGATATAGATTTTAAAACAGTATTTATGCCACGTCCTTGTTTCATATGTTTACTGATTGAAATTTGTTTAGTTTTATCTGTCGTTAATAGAACTCTCGTTGTCTTCAGGAAGAAGCGTCTTACAGATCACAATATACTAATTTAGTTTTTTCACTGAACTTTATATTTACTGAAATGTTTAGGAACGCTGTGCACGGTGAAAGTTTAGAGCATTTTGTTTGGAACCCACTAATGCAAATATATACAAAAAAGAGGTTTTTAAGAACTCTGTATCTGGTAAACCAATGTAAAGGAAAAATTTTAGATATAGATAGATATAGTCCATAGAAAATATAATATATACATTTGGTGAATTAAATTAAATTTATTAATAATTTACCCCACATTATTACATGAATTTCAACCAACTTGTTCTTTAATCCAGATTCTAAATCCTTTATCATATTTCTATACCAAGACCTGTAATACTTAATCCCCTAGGCTACCGATATTTAGATTTCCCTGCATACCTTATGACTCTTACTACATATTTTAAATTTCCTTCCCATTCAATCTCCTTTTCTTAACCTTCCAAATTTATTTTCTCACATCTTCCTGAATTCCTCCCTATTATTTTACTTCTTTCTACTCCATAGTTTGCTAACATTTTTATTGCAATATATGTTTCTTGCCACATATCCCATTTTTATTCCCAAGTTTCCTTTCTTCATATTTCATCTTCCTTGAATTTCACTAAACAACTAAACATGTTTCCTGTTGCACCGCGCATACATTATTCCACAATACTCCGCTTATAAACTTGCAAAAACATTGCACCTGATCTCATCCAAACAAAGTCTTCTCTCCGTCAACTGTCACAGCAGTTCTGCATTTTTCCCTGCCATAGTTCTTTTTTATCACTATATAAAAATCAAGGATTTGTTTAATGCTGAAAATCATTACAAATTTTTTGTTTTTCCAATTTTTCCATCCTTCTCCTCACTTCCTCGCACAACCCCACCACATTCCTTTCTCTTTTCTTTAGCTTTTATCCCTTATTTACTTTCCTCGCTTCTGCTTCCCTCCTCGTGTATTTTTATGCATATTATTATTTTGAAAATGAACCATTTCTTGCTAACTCTTTCCGTAAATATCCTTTTTCTTCCAACTCTCCACACCAGTCAAAGCTACTCCATTGGTGAAATTTAAGGTAACCCCAACACCTCCTTACAAAACATCCTATGTATTAAATTGTCTTCCACTTAGGCCCTGCAAAACCCCTTATTCAACTGTATATAGCCTTTCGGCATGTACAAATAATCCTTTAACTGAAGTTTATGAAACTTTGGATAAGCATACTGTAATTGCTCTGATGGCTGCTTTTCCTTTTATATCATATGCTTACTACGTGCTTCCCAACTTCCACACCTGCTTAACCTTACTCCTAAATAGTGAAATTCCTTTACCACCTTTACTTGTTCTCTATAGAAACCATCTTTGCACTTTATTCAATTTACTACTACTTTCGACTTTCTGATGTTAAACCGCCATGAGTGGCCGAGGTCGTTAAGGCACTGACTCGTGAGTGGGAGGTCTGGGTTCGAATACCGCCAGGAGGTTTTTTCCAGGTTTTCCTTTGTCCTCATAAATGGCAAATGTCGGGGAGGTACCCAAAACTTAGGCCTGGGACAATTCCTTCCTTAAAAAAATAAATAAACCCTTTCCCAATACATCATTTCATTTCGTGTATCATCAGTGTCCATCGCCTGTGGTGCCTCTGTAGCAAAAACGGGCGTTAAACACCATTCATTTCTGATATTAGCCTTTATATTTCATTCATTCCAAAAACAACTAATTTTATTGATGGCATGTTGTAATCCATCCACAATGGTTGCCCCAAAATATTCTCCATAAAGCAAATCAAGTGTGATTTGCTTGCAATCCTCAATAAACAAATTTAATAATATGAGGCTCAACGTACACCTATGCATTTATTGTTTTATATCATGTACTATATTTTATTATATTATGTGTGGCGTTATGTATGCTTAAGTACTTCAAAATTGGCTCCCTTAAGGAGCTAAATTCTCATACAGGAGAAATATGAAATTAAAGAGTCGATTATGTTCTAAAAGGGCTAAGGCCTTCTCGCTTTGTACTCATGTGGTGAGCTATTCTCGTGAGTTAGGAAAAAATTGTAATATTTTATAAATTCTCGCATTTTAATATTATATTTTAATATGAGAACCCGGTGGTTTTCTTTCAGTAGTCATGTAAATGGTCAAAAAGTAACTGATTTTCAGCTATTTCCTTCAAATTAAGTGACTTTTTCGGTATGTGTGCTCTCACCAGTTAAAAAAGTACATTATTCCTGTTCTTTAGCTGTCTGTGAGAGTACTTGGATTATATTGTTGTCGTAATTTGTAAGTGCCTGATTTGTTTCATTTTTAGAATGAGGAGGAATTTCAGCGATGGAAACTTAATTATGAACACTTGGTGCTTGATCTACAAAGAGAAGGTGTCTTGAATATTAATGGAGTCACCTTCTTTCTGAGAATTTCTTGATCTGCCTGCACTTGACACAATTTAATGTCTTTAAGTTAATACTGCACCGAATCTTGTACTTACGTAGATATGCAAAGCGCATGTGTAGATAGTATACGGTCAGAACATGGTCTGTCATTTGTCAGTATGCCCTAGTAGTCCTCTTCAGATTGGGGGACATTTGAATGGAGGCCGTCGAAGAGATGGCAATAAAATGCCGGCGATCTTCCTGTCAAGGAGACTCGGGGCTACGTGAGTGGAGGAGTAATCTTGCTCAAGTTGATCACGTCACAATCGATAAGAATGGAATCGACTTCTGCTTTGTATTCTCTGTGAGGCCGGTATTTCCAAGAGTTTGCTGTCACAAATAAGTAGCTCTGCTAGTAGCATGCCTATTTTGTTATCGGCTGTGCTCTGTACTGGAAGAACTGGACGATTCTGAGTCGTGCAACATCACAACGCAGGTCCTTCTTCCTTCTTTTCTTTTAACTCTTTTTTTCAGCTCTGCTTTTATTAAGACATAAATTTACCGATTTTTATGAGTAAAATCGAATTTTTGAGTTCTAACCCAAGATATAGGACCTAAAAATCTGTCCGAAGTTAAGGTAAGCTTCAAACGTTAAAAAAATTGCTAGATATTTAAATATAATATAAGGCGAGCATTTGTCCAGCTGTTGTAAAGCATATTGGTTATAGGGGTGGGACTGGAGATAGTAAGATTGCAGAAAATTATACCATGAGTACTAATACCTGAACTATATCGAGCGGAGTGGCTCAGGCTGAAACATATAGGAGGTCCCTAGTTCAAATTCCTTAGGTTCGGCCATCATGACCTTCAGTTTCTTGATTAGGTTCGTGCTGGGATGGATGTTTACTTTCCACGAATTTTTTCTCTCTTCCATTTCATATCATTTCATTCCTTTGGATCTGTTATAGGGTAGAAATTGCCAGGACTAGGTGGGCTGGCGCAGTGTGATAGTGGCTTGCGCTTTGGAAACGTTTCTGCACCAGCGTCAGGTCTGAGTGTCTCGAGTCCTTGAAGAAGGGAGCTCCGTTGTCGTCGGGGTGTTCTATCTGAAACACTACCGTTACTGCTAAAAGCAGAATACAACTAACATTTCTACTTGCAAGTCTTTAATCTTCTCCATCAAGTAGCTACCCAATGTCAATACGAGGCTGGATCTTCGGTAGGAAATAAGTCACAATGATAAGGGGATAAGAAAAAGTTCTAATATAGTTCTTAACTCCGTTGCAGATCTCCCTAACTTAGAAAATGTCTAAGCAGGTACTGGGTACCCAGCCTGGGACCTCCTGGCCAGCAGTCAGCAACGCTAATAACTAGACCAATGAAGCGGTCATGGCTTTTCATAAAGATTTCCTCTTTTAGCACCAGAGATATAGTGTTCATTATTTTTATTTTATACAGAGACTGGCAATGCAGAGTGACATAGTGATACTGTGTCCTCAAAAACAGGAAAGAGCGCAATGTGTCATCGATCAACGGCGTTCTTTTCCGACAATCGTGGATTCCTCTCCGCCACTTAGAAATGAAGTGATGCGGGATGCAAACCTCTAATACGATTCGGCGTTGGCAACCCCTGCTATAGAGCAAATCAATTGTTTTCGTTTTTGTATTATATATTTCTTGAAAATAATAAATAGTATATTTCTAAAGATGTTTACTGTTTACCAGCTATTCTCTCGTCGAAGTGCCATTGGCATTTTCCGAAAGTGTCTATATCGAAACCTATTAACAAAAAGTACCTATATAAACGGTCTCAACGAAAGGCGAAAAAAGCATCATAAAAATATGGCGTAGACTTTCGTGGTCGAAGTCAGTCATGGTAAAAGTTTCACAGGAAAACAATTCCCCATATTGTAAAAATGATGTTTTGAAAATTTTCAGAACGAATAAATACAGTTAGGACGGCAATAAATGGAGAAACACTAGTTTAGTAATGGTCCGTTCGTTTACGTATTGCTGTGTGTGTATGTGCAAAAGACATCCCTTCCTTTACCCCTTGTATCGCCTGTGGTGCCTCTGTAGCAAAAACGGGCGTTAAACACTATTCATTCATTCTTTACCCCTTGGAATCTTGTGTCTCCGTCTTGGCTGAGACCCGCGTGAGGTTTTCAAGAGTCGATATGACATCAGAATTCCGCGGTTGGGCTTTCAGCTCTTTTTTTTTCTGCTTTCAGAGGGAACGCCGAGGGTAAGGGATTCAGAAGTATCGGCCATTTAATTCCAGAATTGTTAAAATTGTTCCTTTCTTCTCTGTAGTATGTAAGTCGTATTGTATTAATTTTATTTTATTTTAATTTCATTTTTGGCAATGTATAGCACTTTAATGTTTTATATTTGTAAATTGGAGGCAAGAATTATTTCCTATATGAATATCTTTACCTGCAATTAACCATACAAGCCTTGGGAAATAATGGAATTTGGTATAACTTGAACAAAGCCAATAAAAAAATTAATGTGAATAATGTTGTTGAATGCATTTCAATAAGTCTTTCGATTTCAGATTATATATATTTCTTTCTGTTATTTTGTATAATAAATTAAAATACTGGGGAATTCTCTCCCCCCAAAGTTTAAAATTGCCTTTCCTTAGGTGTTTTTCTTAGTATTTTTTCTAACTTAGTGCTCGTGCAGGCATCAGGCTTAATATATAATATGAAATATAAAATTGTAAGAATTTGTTCTGTTAAAATGTGAGGATCTTCAACCGACCGGGCTCCAATCCAAGTTAATAATATAATTGTGTAGGTTAATGATCAATAAATTGCGCTGCGTAAAATATATTTATTGAGGAGAAAGGAAAGACACATAACAGCAATATTAGAATTATTAGATTAAAATTTAGCTTTTATATATACTGAGGATGCTAAAAATGTATACGCTTTCAGAGTAAATATCTATTTAATATAATTCAAAGTTGTACAGAAAAACAACAGTAATGTATAGTATGATGTTCTGTAAATAGTTGTAACTCACATACATTATGATAGCTTACCTGACAGGTAAAACTACAATGAAAAAATTAAGACAAGATTGTCGTATGATGTTCTGTAAATAAATGTGACTCACATTACGTTATGCTAGCGTTGCTACAACAAAATAGAGTCAAGATTATCGTTTGAACAGCGGAAAGCAATTTTGAAGTGATATTGGAAAAGCGAGAATGTTGTTGAAATTCAAAGGCAATGGAGACATGTGTAGAGAACAGAACCGCCAACGCGAGTAACAATTGCATGCATTTGAGACAAATTTGAGACTCGTGGTACCGTATGCGATGTTCATAAGGTGATATATGCACCACCACATTACTACCTTGATGACAATCTTCCAAGGCACTGGATAGGACGAAGAGGTCCAATTGATTTTCCACCGCATTCTCTGGATCTAACTCCGTTGGACTTCTACTTATGGGGAATTCTTAAGGATGTTGTATATCGTAGAAAACCTGTCACACTGGCAGCACTTGGAAAAGAAATTGAAACGGAATGTGCTGCAATCGCTGAGGACACTTTCGCAAACGTTGCTCAACCAGTAGTTCAACGTACTCAGAAGTGTATCGACACCGATGGTGGACACTTTGAGCAACTATTGTAACTGTAAAAGTTTAAAGTGATTAGTGCTCATCATTTTCTGTTGGTGTGAATTCAGTTTTTTTTATGTTAACATTTTTTCTTTGCTTGAAGTGTGAATACATTTTTGGCAGCCTCTGTGTACATACTACATTACTGTAAACGAGCCAATCACAACAAATGATATCATTTCCTCAAACCAGTGTTTGAAAACAAAACACAATCAAATGCACAAAGAACATTCCTTGCTACTGACTATGAGACTATTCTGGAAAAAATATCCAAAATAAAGCATTCAGTTATGTCTAATATAACTATTTTCCTCTAAGCAGCGTTTTAAATAGCAAAAGAAAATTTATAAACTGAAAAACAGACCAACATAGTATAAGAATTATTGCACCAGGATCAGGCTGGATATACAGGTAGTGTTGCGATTCTAAGCTCCGTGTTTCCGCTTCTTATGAAGTTGCTATAATAACAGTTCAAACAAAATCTAGAAGTTACATACCATACTGCGTGGAACTGCTCTGTGATTTACTGCGACTGCGCGTTACAAACGTGTACCCCACGTAAATTATGCAATGCGTTTCTTCCTTACCATGATGCATTACAATGACCTCAATGCTGCAATAGCTATCACTTTCTAGTAAATGTTCATGTTTTTGTTTATTTATTTATTTATTTATGACTATTGTAAATTGTAGGTCTCAGTTTAAATAAGAATATTAATGTAATACAGGAAACAACATACCAACCTGTAAATAAATACTTTAGGAGAGTTAACGCCATCAAAGAAAACTAACAATATATTCATTGTCATGAATGATTATTGCAATGGTGGTGATAATGTTTTATAATGCTTATGTACTCTATTATAGCACACACGGGTTTATATTGTATGTAGGTCCCTGAATAACAGTCAAATATGCAATCTTTCTGCATGCATTTCAATTTATAGCTGAGATACCTAACGGGAAAATCTTTTCATGACTCAGGGGCTAATAGAAACCTACTCTCATTTCTTAAAACATTTCTCCAGAATGCATTAAACATGACCCTCTTCATCAATCCAGAACATGCGGTCTATGCCCTACAGTCCACGCTCTTCATAGGCAAAAGTGTACTCCTTTGAAATCATGGGAAGAGAGCATATAAATGTTGTGTCATATTCCGACAGCAGGTTGGCGTTAAAATTTCTTTTTGGCCATTTGGAGAAAATCAGTGATGGTGGAAGATATTTTAAGTGTCATAAGTCTCTCATCGATATATAATATCATTATTAATATATCCTGCAACATCCCCGTCTTCAAATAATTTAAGCTAATATTTAAAATGTATCAAGCATTTGTGCTAATGTAACATTGCATACAAGTGAATGTTCTAAATCTTGCAGTTTTCAAGCATATTTCTTCAAATGTTTTAATAGGCTGGTTTAAAAGTATAATATACACGGAAAATGTACATTGGTTTAATAATTTTAAAAACATTTTATTTTCTTGTAAATGATAATGTGCTAAATGTTATAAACGATGTAGAATTTGTCATTTTGACAAAAAATGTTAACATATTAATTTAATGTTAAGAACGCAAAATTAGCATATACGGGGTGTTTAAAAATAATGTTAAAATTTACCTGTGAAAAGCAAGCTAAAAGAAGAATAAAGCTCCAGTAACCATGGGTCCATAAATTAACCGTTTACGATATAATGACATTAATTATTTTGATTGGGGCCGCCACTGAACCGAGCACCTGGATAATGTAAATCAGCAACATTCACATGCCGCACCCTCCCCTTACCCTTCTCTTCATTGTTTAAGCCTTATTAATAAGCAAAAAACCAATCAACTGATCAATGATTGCTGTGTATATTGCAAGGGTTATGTGTCTATCGTGAATTTATGAACAAACTTGTAAAGGAAATACATTAACGTTTAATACGCCGATATGCACTTTATGTACAGCAATTCAACGGTGGTTAGATAGAGGAGGACCTGCACCGTGGTTTACAAGATCATCGGATTTAAATCCTTTGAAATTTTGTGTATGGGATTATGCAAAAAGTCTAATTTATACAACGGATATCACACACCTAAAGAATTACAGCGTCTGATTATAGATGCCTTCCAACAATTGAATAATGATTATAGGGTTGCCCGAGAGCATTCGCAAGTCTTTGCTGAGAAGACTACAGAGTTGCATTCAGCATTTTGATACCTGTTGTAAAAGTCTTCGCTTGATGTTCATCAGGACAGTAAATGAACATAAACTTCATTGTTGTTCAAACAAGTTTCTTTTGTGTGTGTTCAATCATATTCCTGCACTGTTGAAGTCAAAGTTATGCATTTTACTGTTCTTTATTGGTAAATGAAATAAAATTGCCATTACAAATGTTGAAATCGGCCCTCACATAACCAGTATGCACTCGCTTCAGTGGCGGCCCCAACCAACAAAATTATTGTCATTATCTCATAAACGGTTAAATTGTGAACGCAAGTTTACTAGAGCTTTTATGCTTCTTTTAACTTGTATTTCTCACCAGTAAAAAGTTTACCATAATATTTTAAACATACCTGTATAGTTTATTGACATAGACGTCTCAAGAAAAAATTCCTTACTCCAAGAAAACAAAGGCTTACTCACGTTATCTCACAAATTGCTGCTTATTATCTCTGCTTTTCATGAGAGGGAAGTCAAAATTGTAACATGGCTTTGTCCATCTGACATAACAGCTCATAATTATTCATTATAATTTATCGACTAACTTTTAAACAAATGACATAGAATAGCTTGGTATCAATTAAGTAATTGAAAACTCAGAAATTGAAATTAGTTATTTGTTTAAAAATGTATTTGGGAAAAAATAGGATATATGCTTATTAGCCCTAGAATTAGGATTATCAACAATGCATTTAATGCTTTATTAGTTTTTTGCAAATATTCACCAAAAGTATTAATAAGAACAGTAAATTGGTACATTACATCATTTCAAAATGTATAGATAGAGACTTAAAAATGATTCCTGTAATAATTTCGGTCTAGACTTGAAACAAGTATACATAGAATTATAGCAGCATTTGCTGTATTATACTATTTATTTTGCATATTTAACCCACCTAGGTTTTATTTAGAATATTAATCTCAGAGCTTTAAGCAAGAATATATTTAAATCCGAGAATGTTCTGTTCCGGGACTGGCTCCATATACTGAAAGATCTGGGATGTATTGTGTCAACCTCAGCATATAATTAAATGGCAGGGCGAATCCAGGGCAACGAATATCTCTCTCTCTCTCTCTCTTAGGTCCGATGGCACAAGACCAGATAAGAAGGACGTGCGAGTCACATGTTATCGCCATCCAGAAATGTTACTAAAAGTATAATTATGAATGAGATAGGGAGAAAGAAATGAAGGAAATGAAGAATGTATAGTGTTATTAGAAGAAAACCAGGAAAATGGGAAGAATCTCGAAAAAAAATCGAACATTTGAACTGATATCCCATTGTCACGGGAATCGAACCCTAGTACCTTATCCATCCTAGAATGGACATTGTTTATGTATATCAACTTAAATCCCGTCGTCTTTAACAATCGAGAAACGTGTTACTTACTTTTAAAAATTAGACACTGACTTTCAACTATTTCTGTACCATTTAATTGGAATTCCCATAGTTTTTTTTTGTTTTTTTTTTTAGCCAAAGAATTTCGTTGTAATTGTTTCATTAATGATGTAGGGCATATGAGCAGTGCACTGCTTTGTTGTATCATGAGAATGCACTGTATTTTCGTGCCTAAGATGTGTAACCCCTCAAACAAATAATAATATTTATTATTTGTCAAATAATAATTTTATATATATATATATAATTTTGATAAATTTATTATCAAAATTATTGTAATACCTGGCTTGCTTTAGACCATTTCAGGGTATTATATTTTATTATTAATGTATTTATTGTACATACACACTACAAAGGGATAATCTTTCATATGTAGTTCATCAGGTAATTCGTATAAAGCAGGAAGTAGTATGCTGTTACTGGACACGTTTGTTTTACAATAAATAGAGACTATAGCTTCAAACTCACGATATCCGATTCTAAATTACCTACTGCTGCTGTTGTTAATGTTAATATCCCAGAGGTCTTCCTCCTTCAGTTTTAGTCAACATACACAAAAAGAAAAGGAAGGCAAAAGCTCGTTTATTTCTGCCATCTTAGTGTTTAGATTGGGTAGCTCATTTTTGTTTTGTTTACCTTGTTGATTTAGATGTGTTGGCATTTCCATTGACCGCTCAAGTGTCGCCCGGAGCTCTCGATATATTTGTTATTATGGGGAACCTCTCTGCCTACTTTCCTACTTCATAATACTAAACTCTCATTTCGTTTGAAAGGCGAAACGCTTTGTATAATAATAATAATAATAATAATAATAATAATAATAATAATAATAATAATAATAATAATAATAATAATAATAATAATATAACCGTTCCATAATGAGTGACTTAGAAATATTTCCAATAGTGCAGTGAACATTTCCATTCCCATGACGACATAATCTGTAATTCTTACTTTTTCGCTTCAAAGATGTATGAAAATGCACGTCGATAAATTTGAGATTATACAATACAAAGTACAGATATAGTTTCATAATATTTTCAAATTAAATTCAAAAAAGCATGTAAGATTTTTATTAGCAATTCTATAGCTTGGAAAAGATTGGACATTTTGGAGTAATACAGAAATACTTTAGTGGAAAAATTATAAATATAAATAAAGAAAATGGTGCATTTCGTAAACACATGGGATATTCCTGTCAGAAAATCGACAGCTGAACAAAGAAATGTCAGAAAAAGTTAGCTTTTTATAAAGTATTTCTATATAATCTACATAATTTGCAAACGCATTCACAAGGCATTTGATAAATAGATGAATTATTTTTATGATCAGTTTTAGAAATAACTGGTTAACATATATTTCATCAAATTTGTAAAAAAGTATATAATGATAGATATTAAAATAAGAGTAGTTTCTAGCGGGAAATCCAGATTCGACCAATAGGGTTTAGGAGGCGTCTAGAATGTTCTAAAGTTTTAATTCTGTATAGTGACGGGTAACGAAATCATAAAAAGTCCAATTTGGAAGCATTTTTTCAAGTTAATTCAGTTTCGTAGACGCAATTAAGCATTTCAGTTTAATAGCTGCAATTGATCAGTTCAATTTGGTAGACGGAATCGGGAGGAGACCGGTTCGGAACAGCTTGATAGAAACAATTATTAGAAAAAAATTGATAGAAACAGATTTGGTAGGAAGCAGTGAACATCAAGTATTGTGAGGTTGCGCTGAATTTCAAATTGTAAAAAATAAGCCTAATGTGCGACTAACATCATAGGAAAGTTATCAGAATTTTACGGTGTGTGACCGATACGAGAAAATCGCGGGAATACTTTTATCAACTTCTTACTAGTGGTCCAAACGTGTCCGGAATTTTTACTGTTAAAATAAACGCTGTGAACTGTGCAACAATTATTTTACAAAATTCTACACAGTGTCTTTCCCTCCCCTGTGATCAACTCCAGAAAAGCTCCATACAATTTGCAGAATCTCTGAGGGGAACACCATTTTGACAGCGGCCGGATATGGTGTCCAGAAAATCAATATAGAAAGGCATCTACGGGAATTCAAGATCCATCAGCGGGAAATAATCGGAAACAACCGGAGACAGATAAAGGGCTGGCCCATCTAAAATCGGCCCGCTCAATCAACACATCTTCAGAATATAAATTTCATCAACTAGTTCCCTCATGATACAATTGAAATATTTTTCTTGTTATCTAACCATGTTTAACAAAAAAGCATATTCTATTCCTGTTAACCATCAACTCCGACAAAACAGCCGCAAGTTTTAAACTTAGGGCATAAGTTTAGTAACAGTTTAATTAAAATCAATTTTGGTTTGGACAGTGGTGTAACTTGTCATCTGGGCTTTTTAATTTATACATAGATGGGGTCTTATTCCAATGCAACGAAAACATAATTGTATGGAGGTTATAGCAAGAATTAAGGATGGATGATTTTAAATTGTTGATTTGGTTTATTTACAGACGCTCTTTAACATCTCAGGTCGTTAGCGTCTCACTCAATTCAGGACATGAAACGGTCGTAAATGTTGCTCAGAGGCCTCTACTTTCAGGTTTGAGGTTCTTTTTCGTGTCGTAAATCTACGACACGGGACCCACGGCTTTACTTGTCTTCAGAAGGAAGCCATACATAGAATTTTTAAGCCCGTAAAAATTCATCGATCCTGGCCAGGTTTGAACCCATGATCTTGGGTTTAAGAGGCAAGTATGGTTATCACCAGACCACCATGATTGACTGCTTTTAAATTAAACCAGATCTGCAAAAGGTTTAATTTGATTTTCAGCCGAAAAAACCAAGCTGAGGACAGTGAATGCAAAAAAGCTATGTTGGAAAATCTGGTCGATGCCTTGACAATGCATATCAGTTTCAAATCACGATGCTAAGGACACTAGCTAGTCTATAACTGCTTTTACATTTGCTATCAACAAAGCTATGCAATGAATGACCTGGCGTAACTTACGATAAGATGAGATATAACATAAAATAAATTATCATGTGTCAACTTATTTTACCTATTGTAGATAGTACGCTGATAAGACGAGAACTGTTTAATAAAGAATGATTATAATTTTAACAACATATCTTTACTCATCCCCATAATTTTGATGATATTTTTCAATGTAGCCCACGTTGGTTTCAACGCAACTGTACCAGTGTTCTTGCCAGTCTTCGAAAACATTATGTTAACTATTTTGTGATAGGTCCTTCAGAATAGCCCCCACTACCTTCACACTGCTTCTGTTGACGTATCTTCCAAGAAAGTGTTTCTTCAATTTGAGGAATAGGAAAAAGTTACATGGAGCTAAATATGGGCTATAGGGAGGGTGAGGACACACTTCACATTTTATGAATTTTTCAGCAACAACATTAGCAATGTATGGCTGTGCCTTGTAGTGATTTGGCATCTAACTTGTTGCATGGAATTAAGAGTTTTCATATCTCTGTTACATTTGTGTGTGCAGATACAACATATTGGTAACTATTCCTTGAATATCTAAAAATAAGAAGCAGCTCTTTTTTTTTAATGCTTATATTTTTTTAAAGATGATGGAAATTTATACGTAGGGCTCATTATAAAGGAAAATACTTCTGCGCATTAACGGTCTGCGTCAATCGTACACAATAATCTTCATAACTTTCACCTTGTTAGGATTCGTGCTGACACGTAACGATGCCAATCTTTCGATTTACTTTTCTCATCTGGCTTGTATGATTTGACTCATGTATCATCTAATGATACGATAAGGTGCAAGAAAGCCTCTCCTTGTTCCGTGCGGAATTCATGATGCAACGTTTATCAGTGACAATCGTTCCTTCAAAACATGAAGCGAAGTGATTTGCAATAGTCCTATCTTTAGCGTTAATTCGCGTAATGCCATGAATATTTATTACATATTTTTGGAAATCCGTTCGCAATGCTCTTTGATTTGCCCATGACAATCTATCAAAACGTTTTGATTATCAACAATTAATATATTCAGGTTAGTAAATAATGTTATAATATTAGATTGGCCAAAAAGTTTTCCTATAATGGTTATCTTCATTTGTTTATATTTTCTGAATATATTTAAAAAAATAGTTTATGACGAGTTCAAACATATTTTCTGCAAATCTAACCAACAAGGTGCGACAACAAAATAACAGTTCGCTTTATTCTTAGATTATTTGGAGAAAAGGTTTAGGTTTAAGTACATAGCTGGTCAATATGTCAGGTAGAAGGTGTGGATGTTACCATAATGAGAATTGGTTCAAGCGATTTAATGATGGGGATAATATCCTTGAAGTTAAGGTCCACTCTGAACGACCTTTGGCCATAAAAAATAAAGTTTTGCGCACTACATTCTAAGAAGAGCCACTTACCAGTATTCTTGAATTGCCAGGAAGCTTTGATGTCTCCAAAAGGTACGCCCTGCATAACCTCGACATAATGTATATAGCAGAATCCATTCGAACTTACCGAAGCTCAAGTTCAACGACGAGTAGATATTAATAAACAACTTAAAACTTTTCTGGATGAAAAAGGCTCCTGTTCCGTAATTCTGAGAGGAGAATGCAATGGGTATCCTGTGGGAAAGAAGTTCAGTTAGTGATTCGTGAAAATAGTTTTAGGTAAAAGGTAATGATTTGCTTTTGGTAGACTTTAAGAATTAATTTCGAGCTGGTTCCAAACGGTCGTTTAGTTGACGCTAAATTGCACCGTGAACAACTGCAATATAAATAGAAATCGCACTATACTGCAATAAGAAAATGTCCCTGTCCATCAACCAAGTTTACCCAACAAAATAATCGAGAATTTAGAAGAAATAGAATTACTGCCTCACCCAATATACATTTCAAAGTTGCGCCTTCTGATTATTGTTTGTTCTGGTACACGGAGCATTTCTTCAAGGAAGGCGGCTCTATAATCTTAAATATACCAAAAACGCATGTTGAGAGTTTTTGTCTCTAAATCTCGCCAACAAATTCGAAATAGTAGCAGAGAGATGTGTGATGAAAATTATGAGCTATATTTTGGAGAATAATTTTATGTTAAGGTGCCAGCTATAGGAAAAAGCATTCTGGTCAACCTAGTGATTGTAAGAATACAATTATATAAAATATTTGTAATGTAACAGTTACGTAAAATACATACTTCGAGTTATTGAAGCACCAAATGTATTATTAAATATCGTTCCATTTACGAATGTTGTCAGTATTGTTTTTTCCTAACCAGTACTTACAGTGCCCAGATGATAAAAGAGAAGCATGGTCCTTGTTTTCTCTGCGACATGGCTTCTTGTGGTGACAGCGAATGGCGAGCATACTCCAAGACTCGAGACCGCTGGCAGCTGGGGCTTGACATCCAGCTGGTCCAGATCTTGTGATATATCATCATCCCCATCAGGGGACTTCCTTTACCGACAATGTGCGCGCGTTACGTAGCCGAGATAGTGGTCAGATAGTGAGGCATAACCTTACCATTGTGTTCGGGAGGAAGGAAGGCACCTGACAGGGCGCCATGTTGGAATTACAAAGGCTCTAGCATCAGTGGCGGAGAACCGAGATTAGAAGTAAGAAATGGACATATTTCATTAATATTTGTTGAGAGCCAGCATTTTCTCTGCAGTACAGGAAACACGCGTTTTTATTATTTTTATTTACTGTTTTCATGTACAGCGATGATCATAAAGAAACAGAAATCATGTCTGCAGCAAAATACAGTCCTTTCGTATACCAATAAGTCCTCGTTAACTTAGAGCAATGGCTGGCCTGAATTTACAAAATGTTATATGTCTGATTTCAGCCAGACTGCTTTGTGGGAATAGAAAGACAGTTTAAAATAAAATGGGTCTTGGACTGGCTGTTAGACCAGAAATAATACAACTGACTAATGTTTTGATTTCCATATATACTTGTCATTTTCCTAAGCGGAATAGTTGCATTATTCATATTCGTTACAAGTTTCACCCAATGAAATATTATAATTCATATAGAACCAAAAAAAAAAATACAATTTATTTAAAATTTAAAAACAAAACCTTTTACTAAAAAGTTATCCTGTTTATGAAAGTATATAATTTTGTTTGTAATGAAAAGAATTATTTTAGCTTAACTGCAAGAGAGTGCCAAAAAGATTTATATTTTGTGATATACCACAATGTTATCTATTTATTTACATCTGTTTGTTTATTCGCTAATTCTTACATTACTATTCTTAGATATGTATCTTAAGGTTTAAAAGTAATACAATTATTGTTATAAGCTTTATACAGTAAGGAGTTACGGGCTGGTAGATCGTGGCTGCCTACTGAGAGAATTCCTTCGTCATGGCCGTCTAATGCATATTCAGGTAGCAGCTTGTAATTAGTTTGAGGTAGGCTTTGTCAGTGAGTATTTGTGCGTGCGTTACTTATTTTCATTGTGTGTAAATCGTGTGCTAATTGTTCTTTGTTAGTTATGCCATTATATAAATATAGTCTTTGTAGAATGAAAATTCATATATAATACGTATATGAAAAAGGATTCTAGCATAGAATTGATTAGACCAATGGCAAGAAAATATCCTGGAATCGTGTTCCAGGTAGAGAAACTGTTCACCAACTTGTTAAAAAGTTACGAGAGACACAATCTCACAACGGCAAGAAACGTGTTTCGAACACCCGTGCTACATTTACGGCACGAAAAAGAACCTCGAGCCTGAAAGAGAGGTCTCTGAGCAAAATATTTCGGCCGTTTCACGCCCTGAGTTGAATGGGACGCTGATGACCTGAGCTGTTAAAGAACGTCCATAAATAAATCATTCAAAAAAAAAAAAAAAAAGAACACCCGTGTTCTTATGGAAGAAAAGTTAGATGAAATACAAAAGTTTTCTACCTGGCAATCTGTTGTCGCCGTGGAGTGTAATTTTTATCATTGACTTATAAATGTTCAGTTGTAGTGTATTATTTCCCTCCCGTCTCTCACTTATATTCTCAATAAACTCCATAACAGACTTTATTTCACTATTATATGTGAAACTAGGACTGGAATCGTTATCACTAACTTCAATCCATTGAACTTCCTGACTAATACAATAACTACGAATTACTAATGATTTCACTGTCTGTGTTTTCTGTTAAAAGCTCCAAAAACGTAAGACTATAATACAAAATATTTCTTATAAGGCCCTGTTGACATTAAACTTTTTACTTAAAATTCTTCTTGTAAGAGTAATGTGACTGATGTCATTTTATTTAGATTTAAATCTGTAAACTATCAAAGGTGTTGAAATTTATGTATATGGGGTGAATGATAAAAAATATTTCTATTTATTTATTCACTTTGTAATTGGGCTGGAACACTGCGGCAGTGGAGAAATAGTGAAAGCAGGATATTTACAGCTTATACATGTTCACATATCTAAATTCATTTCAGCATAATTAAACACATGTCACCCTAAGTGCATTCATTTCAATCTAATTAAATATATAAACTACTTGCCAGTCTAATTAAATACACAGCAACGTAATTAAACACTTATCAACCTAATTAAATTCATTTTAATCTAATTAAATACTAGTCAAGTTAAATATATATCATCTATTAAATTCATGTAAATTTAATTAAATACATGTTAACCTAATTAAATACATGTTAACTAATTAAATACATAGCACAAATGAAAATCTAATTAAATAGGTGTTAACCTGATTAAAAGATGTCAACATATTTTAATACATTAGTCAGTTTATCATTTCTGGTCTAACAGCCAATCCAAGGCCCATTTTATTTTAAACTGTCTTTCTGTTCCCACAACGCAAATGACAAACCTTTGGAGACTTTTGGTTCTATATAAGTTATAACATTTCATTGGGTGCGAGACTTGTAACGTATATGAATAATGCAAGTATTCCGCCAAGGAAAATAAGGAAAAATGTATTTTAAGTACATTTAGATCTAATAAAAACACGTGAGACTATTTATATACATGTCAACGGAATTTAATTTATTTCATTAATCTAATTAAATATCTGAATTTAATTAAGTTGTCAATGCTTTAAAAACGTTCGTTGTGTGCATAGGTGCAGTATATAGTTCAGCCCACCTGAGTACGTATTTTGTCTTTTTCTGTATTAGTTGTAAAATTTTGAAATGGTTTTTTGGTCATGGTCCTATAATGCATGTTCAGGTAGCAGCTTGTAGTTAGTTTGAGGTAGGCTTTGTCAATGAATATTTGTATGTGTATTGACAGATATTCGTTGACTTCCTCTAAAGGCAAATGAGATAAACCAAAAACATGATAAAACATTTATGTTCCAATGTTATTTATTTATCTGCATCCGTTTGTTTATTCGCTTACTCTACATTACTCTTCTTAGATGTCTCTTAAAGTTTAAAAGTAGTACAATTATTGCATCCATAAGTTTTGTTATAATCTTTATACATTAAGGAGTTACGGGCTGATAGATCGCGACTGCCTACTGGGAGAACTCAATTGGTTTATCTTTCCACATATCGATTGAAGGACAGCGACAAATAAGATAAACCAAAACCATAGTAAAACACTTATGTTTCGATTCTTTGAAGAGGTTAGCAAAATCTAGGGTTTTGATTTTCCGCAACCATACTTAGCCCAATGAAAACTGCGAGCTAGCATTTTAAATTTCTTACCCCATACGCTCTTGATGCCTTTGAAAATTTCAATCCCAAAATCGATCACTGTTGAAGGTATTAGATTGTATTTTTCGATGCAATAGCTGGTCACACTTTGATGCTGTAAGCAGTCATATTTACCATATTTCCGAGTGCCTTTAACATGCAATAATTGTAATATAGCATTATCTAAAACACAACTTATAAAGGTCTATGTAAATGATTAGTACAGAAGTTATATCTTACTCTATAAAATATCGATACCACACATAATTCTTAAATTGTATTGATTTAAGTATTATAATACAGCGTTTCCGTTTGTCATTAAATAAGACAACATTATTTACCTCTTAATAGGGAAACTGTAATCCTATTGCGTATGTATGGCTGTCCTGACTGAGACAATTATGTGACATTATATGATTTGATTCTTTACGATTACAGGGGAAACAAACATTCTGAAGTCAACTCCGTTTCTATTTCCAGATCACGCTTCTTTGCATAACGCCATTAAATTCATGCATTTGACTCTATACGAAGGATGCTCGGAAATTATCTGAATGCTGGCCAGATATGTGGATAATTTGAAACTTACCACTACATATTCTCAAATTATTACCCTTCAGTCTGTGTTCACTTGATCATTCTTGGGAACTAAGATTGGGAGCAAAACTGTTACCACATGATCTCTAATAGAGGGGATTGTTATCTTTTCTTCCCCTACACTCATTACTCTTTCGACTTAGTTGGAACGTTCAAACTTTGTTTGCGGATAATGCTAATACATTCATAGTCATCATCTGTTATGATTAATAAGCACGACGGGAGTTCTGGTTATTACAGATTTGTATTAAATTGCCGCACTTTTTATTTGTATTCTTTACTGAGGTTGTGGGGCGCCACTCAGAAAGTAGAAAATTTAATGAACTTTAATAATAATATAAACATGTTGAGAAACTTCCAGTTCCAATATTAAGAGACCCGAGATATTCCTGAAACGCCTTTTCCACAGCTGCGATGTTTTTTACAGTTGCTGCCTTCAATTGTCTTCCAATTTTCTCTTCGTCTTTAAAAATATTAGAAGGACACTGCTTCTTAAGATGCTTTTAAAAGCGTAATAAATTATTGCACTGCAATGTTCTCGCCCCAACCCAATTGCACGACATTGAATAACTAGCACAAATTTCAACTCACAATAATAAGGCTAAGGATAGGAGCTGGCAAAAGTTATGCTGGTTTTCAGATAAACCATGAGCTACAACGTGGCATATATATTCACTCTTTATTTTAAATAGGCCAAGTCTGGAAACTTTCTGAGTATCTCAGGAATGTATAATAATCTTTATAAATCAGGTTTTTGCTACAATGATCCTTCCTTGAGTAAACCCATTGTCTAGTCATTCGTTTCTACCATATCGATTACAAAAACTCAGTGTAACCAACAGCAGTCTTTATTCATGAATTCGTGTTGTCAACCTAAAAATTAATTCACTAAATTTATGAAGTTATAGTGCACAATGAGCCTGTAGTCATAACTCCATTTCAAGAAGGATAAAAGAAACAGTTTGCCTGGTGATTTCTAAATTTCTTACAGGAGGTCAGGCAAAACCTGACTAATTTAAAGTTTGAGCATCATTTTGGTAAGGCAATAATGCCTTCAATCAAAGACCTGGATAAGTTAAAGCAGTATAGAATAAGTTATACCACTCTGTATCGCTCGCTATCCTGCACGTCAACTGCTGCTGTAGTTTAACTTCGAACTTAATATATTATATTATTATAAATGTTATAAATACTCTTTTAGATTAGTTGCAACAGTGGGGTTCATTATCTGTGTGCACTAATGCCACCTCTACCTACCAAATCTTATTTTTGTTTTATCTGTGTGATAAAATCACACAATTTTCATTTTTTAAACAAAATGTCTTCAGTACTCGGAATTCTCGCAGTACAAATAACTTTCTAAAATGTACATAAAATTCAAGCTTTAGAGCTTTAGGATGTAGCATTTTATTTGAAATTATGAAATGCATTTACTTAACATGCATAAGACCTCCTGTAACTGTTCCACAGAGAGCCATGATATAGGCAGCCCGCTCTTGGCGACATCTGCTCAGGCCTGTCTATCAAGGCATGAGATAACATCGGGTAATATATGGGCCAGTTGCAGCCACCTAAGCGGCCTGTCATTGCCATGAAGCAACGGTCGCGTCCTCAAGTGGCCGTCCTCGGAAATACAACTTGATTGGCAGGATGGAAAGACTTTCAAGGCAACAACAGGCATATGGTTTTGTTTCATGTGGGTCGCAACCCATCTGTGAGTTAATTCTTAAGTACAGAATAGCTGTGCAATTGTCGTATCAACAATGTCTTCCCTTATTCTGTAATTTTTCTCCTTTTACTCCATCTCTGAGCAAGAAAAATTTTGAAAGTCTTCCAAAAGGTTTTAAACATCTATTTGTACAATATTTGATATTATGTTGCGCCCCTTTTAACATACATTCAAGTAGTAATTTTTAAATTACTTAAAATATAGAGTGAACATGAACTCTACCGATAGACTTTCAGAGGTTATTTAAGTATGAGAATGTTAGGTGAGTATTTTAATATAAGGAATGCATGTTAGTCGAAACCTTATTACAGAGAAGCCATATTTCCTTATTTCTCCTGAAAGTTTCGCAGTCACCGTCTCATGTCCACGGTTTCTCAAGTTGCATCAGACATCGCTTAGACTTATCTTGTTTGTTATCGTGAAGCGCTGAATGAGTTTGTAGTAAAATGTAGAGATTTACTCAAGAGTAAATGTAAAAACTTGAGGATTTCGCGCCCAGTGGATTTTGTAAATCAAATTTACCATATATATATATATATATATATATATATATAATTCACATTTTTCTACTTACGTACTACATGCAGATGAGACTGTTGACAAAGGAAACATGCTCAACAACCAAAACAACCACATTTGGAAGAAGGAAAACTCACATGTCTTTAACAGAATGTATGGGATTGGTATTGTAGGTGTTTATGTGACTGAATCAATAGGCTGAACGAAGTTGTTTACAAAATTTTCATTGAGCATGTACTCTCGGGGTTTCTGAAGATCGTACCTTAAGCAATTTGAAAGCGCATGTTGTTTCAACATGACGAAGCACCGCCACACTTTTCAGTTGCTGTTATGAAAATCTTGATGCAACATTTGATCAAAGAAGGACTGGGCATGGTGGTCCCATCTCATGATCAGATAAAATGCTGATGAAATTCTTCTGAGGATAGGTTAAGAACTTGTATACCAGACTCCACATGACATTCCCATAACCTCATTGCTAGGATGGTTGCAACCGGTGATGAAGTGCACCAATCGTCGTCTCCATCACCTGGATGTTCTAGCGTATAGAACAGTCCATGATACTTTTCTGTGCACTTTGCCATTATCATGGTGATCATTATTTTTGAACAGCTTCTGTAATGAAACAGAATAAAACATTTCTAATAATTATTCATTCCCTAGTAATTTTAATCATAAGAATGTGCTTATGACATATGTATTGGATTATATTTTTGTTTTAGCTTTTTTTCCTACTAACTATTGTGATTTTGGGGATACGGGTTGGTAAAGTAGGTAGCAGAACACTGTGTCTAGGAAACTTAGATAAACGAAGTCCAGAAGTGGGAAATAAAATATCGGAATTTTATTCGAAGAATATCAGGAACAATTAGGATGTTGTTGTGAATCGAAGAGTACTAGTCAGCTCTAATACAGGGACAATTGATTAATTGACTGATTCCCCCCTTACAAATCTGAATATTTTTATATTGATAATATCCTGTGTGTAAAGACACAAATCTCGTTTAGTAAAAGCAGTGCCGCGTGAATTAGAGTCGTGGGATGCCTACACTATGCTTCGTTTACGTGGTCTAGTGGTAGCCATTGTTGCCTAGTAGATTCAAGATCGCGGGTTAAATCCCGCCTGGGCAAATGAATTTTTTCGGGCGTAAAAATTTAGTAGTATGCCTTTCTTCGGAAGAGAAAAAAGCCCTGAGTTCTGTGGCGTAAATTTACGGCACGTAAAAGAACCTCAAGCCTGAAAAAAGAAGCCTCTGAGCAAATTTTAGCAGCAGTTTTACGTCCTAAATTGAATGGAACGCTGATGACATGAGATGTTAAAGAGGGTCCGTAAATAAACCTTAAAAATCCACATCATAATAGTAAAGGCCTCTATAGCTAATTCCAAACTTTTAGTTTTTGATTACCTATTATATGGATTTATTTAGTAGCCTCTCCGTTTATATGTAACCTTTGCAGCTTAATGATACTGCATATTTCATAAAATGACCATATAATTATAAATTAAATTGTTCTCATTAAAACTTTATTGCATATTTCTCATTAGTATTGACGTATTAGCTCTTCTCTATCACTGTCTTATGTAGAAACACTTAATATAAAATTAGTAAAAATACATTGGAAACAACAGATTGCTAAAATCAAAACACTCGGCTAATACTCATGAATAACCTTTTTCGTCCTTTATATTAATTTATACAACGATAATTTCATACCTTTTATTATGATGAGAAATATGTTTATTACTTTACTAATATGAGGCAATTTAGACGCCATTTTTTATTTTAAGCGGATTTATCTACTACTGTTTTAAAAGTATCAACCATCTTTTTAAAATGGTTGTATTTTTTATGTAAATATTAGGTTGCTTTACACGCTTTCCTGCAAAGGGACAAACGAAGAAGTGTTTAGTTTTAAGACGAGGGTGCGCAGAACTTTGTACTGTTTAAATAAATTAACATTTTAATGTTTAATTAATCAATTTGGTCAAAAACCCTTTTCGACTAATGCTTGTAATTCTGGTTTAACTGTAGAAGCGTATTTTATATTGAGTTATATTTTATAGTGCTTTCAACAAATATATACATCGTAGTGGCGTTCCTGTTTCTTTATACTGATTGATATCACTAAATTAATTCTTTGATTATGATCTTTATTGCATGGTACTTTTCAAGGATTAGACTCTAGTGTGTGCTATGGGCTCTTACATACTTTATAAATCACATAGCACACTCTGACACACGGAGTAAGACGACACGGCAAGACACAAAGAAGGGTCAACGCATTAATATTACCGTCCACGTCATAGGCGGGGCTCGAACTTGCGACCTCTAGTTACCAAGTGCTGGCCTTAGCAGTTCGATGTTGTATTACCAGTATTTTATGAAAATAAATTATCTCTAAAATTAGCATATAACGGGCAGAGAATGAATTCCTTAATGGAATATCACATTACTTTGATGCAATATACAAATTAAATACGTACATCTGTTTGTTTTTCTTCCATAACACTATATGTTAACGTTGATAAAACATTTCGTTCTTTTGATGCGATATATACATTAAATACCTGCAACTTTTGTTTTTCCTCAATTTCATTTTTGCACTACAGTAATACTAATTGAACATTATATTACTTTGATGAGATATACAAATAAAATATCTTTATCTCTCTGTGTTTTTCTCTCCATAAGTGGCCATAGTGCACATTATTAATATACCTATTCATTTCGCTCTTCAATTTTTAAATTTTTTTCTTTCAAATTTTATTTATTTATATTTTTGTCTTCTTAATTCCTTTGATGTCATTATTCCCATTGGAAGGCTAGCGACTAAATCACCCCTTTTATGTTGAAAACGCGCTGTCTATTTATTGTGTAATTATGATTTCTTTGATTACCCTCAAGGTGCATGTTATAAAGTGAATCTAATATTTAAATATAATTGTCTTTGTGGAAATATGGAGGTTTAAATACAGTTATTTGCTCGTTTAGTTTATTATTATTATTATTATTATTATTATTATTATTATTATTATTATCATCATTATAACTCGTCATTTGTCCTTTCATGAATTACACTTCTCAAATTTAATTCGGCAGTTTAAAGCAATTTTGGAAACCTTTCATCTGGTATCCACAATATATGCTCCAACCAGTCTTCTCTAAATCTAGTTGATGTTTGTGCAATCACCTGCTACTTTTGGTTTCGCTCTTACATTAACATTCGAGATCCTAACTTGCACTCTACATCCTTTCACTGGTAGTAAAGCACTCATTTCAGCAGATTTAATTGTCTTTGAACCTCTCGTTTTCACTGCTGTAATGAAGAACTGGTAATATCATCTGGATATAAAATTTATTTTTTATTTCTTTTATTTACTATTTGTTAAGTTCCTTTTAATTGAACCACATTTATTTATTAATTATTTATTTATTGTAACAAGAGGTAAGATCGTTGGATCTTTTCTTAGCTCTAACAGTCCATAATAATCAATTTAATGTTTAGCAACAATACCTCAATTATAACATGAGCATTGACAAGGACAATAGACATATAAACCTATGTAAAAACATAAATTAATCTGCCAGTAAACGTGAATAATGAAAAAATGTTGAACTAGATGATGTTGATAATAATACCACGGTGAAACACGATGAGTATAATGATATTCAATGCAGTAGTAATGATAAAAGATGGCGTAGTTAAGGTTGTGAGAGGAAGAAAAATTTTGAAAAAGAGAAGATATTTACACTAATCAAAGTAAATATTTGTTGAATTTAAACTACTAGGTATTCCTTTTCTTTGCAAGCTATTCGCGTGTCTAAGTGATTAAAAATAAGTCTTATTTGGTTCATAATATGATTGTTAAATTAAAATGTTACTTCCATCATGATATTTTTCAATAAAAGATACAAGTTTTTACTTTTCTTTTGGGATACTTTAAAATACGTTTATTTCAAATTTTATTAAGGTACTATAACTTAATTTTTTAACTTTTTGAAAAATTATTGTTCAATATTTTGAATATTTGAAAGCAAAATGAAGCTTCTAGGTGAAGTGCAAAAATAAATAAACAAAGAAAGTGTAATTTTCGTACTAAATTTAGTTTTGTTGAATTTGATTATTTAAAATGAGAAAGAAAAAATATATAATTAATATTTTGCACAGTGTTTTACAATATAGTGAGGGATTAGGTACAGTACAGTAAACATATTATTCATAAAAATGTATTATTGAACTAGAATTTTCAGCTGTTTGTACTATAGCTCATAAAACATAAGCGAACCAAGAAAGAAAGTAACACATAGACAAGTAACAAGAAATAGTTTAACACCGAAGTAAATTGAAGAAACCCAAATAAAATGCCTATGTATTGTACTCTTAATTTGTTAGATATAAACAATTTTGTACCGCTCTGAAACCAATTTGCATATACACCATTACATTTCTCTAATGATGAATGATTTAATCGTGAAAATCAGCTGTAACAGGATTTAACTCATTTTGAAGGAGGAAAAATTTAAATTGTGTAATCGCGAGACCATCTTATATGAAGTGGTGCATATTTCTTGGACACCCCTTCAAGCTGCAGGATGAGGTACGAGCGTGATCACATTCCTATCCAAGCTGGCCTAACTTTGATGTAAATCGCCTGGCAATTAAAGGGCCGCTACGACCCCCTCTCTTTCTGTATTATTTATTGAGGGTGTAAATGTCTTCATTACTTTATGGTAGTTATAAACTTTGTGCTTGCAAGGGGTGTGGCTATTACAATGTAGCGAGACTGTGGGAATGATCTTGAGTTAGAGGGGGCGGCGCCATCAATGTTCTCTCCCCCCCTCTATGTTGTCACAGCTTTCTACTGAATCATGACATACCAGTAAATGCTCGTATTTCTGTCATCGACTTTCGATTCTACAACTAAAAATTCCACCTTATATGTTCTATAAATGTGAACTATTCATACTAATTGGGAACTAACAACACAAATGAAGTTCAATGATGCTATCCAAAGTGTATTCTGATAGACGTGGTTGTCAATGTAGAATCCGCAATTTTTCTTCGCATACTCTCGTTTTCCTAACTGATAGAAAACCCTGTGATTTATTCATTATCTAATTGAAATTAGTGTAATGTAAAATAGCAACTGAGCGATAAACTGCTCTCTGATTGGGAAGGCGACTAATTAGATGGAGCTCATATTTTTTTCTTACGTTGAAATCAGGTATAGCACCTTAAAGGATGAAGAAATGATTGTCATACTTTTTCAGGGATTAGTCTTTTAAAATCAATATATAAAATAACCAAACGTAATTATGAAAGGAATGAACATGATTTGCGGAGTAATTTGTAATGAAGAGCAATGAGGAAAGGTCATACATGCTCGGACCGCAAATTTGTTACAGAACAACTCGTAGAAAAAGAAAAAAAATCATTCCAACTTATTTAAAATCTGGATTAATTAAAAGCATTTCACAGGGTTCTGCGATAAAAATATGGCAGATTTAAAGAAGGAAAGGTTTCCAAAAACATATAATAATGGTGATAAAAGGTCTGTAGCAAAGTATTAATATGCATGTACATTAGAAATTGGAAATTACACTGGGGAAGAAATTATTAATTTAGCTGCAAAACAAGAATACTCCTTTATCACCTCTTCTATTTAATCTCTATATTAATGATGTTATAAATGTGTAGTTGAATGAAAATTTTAATGGTATTAAGTTAAATTTCACAGAATTAAAATAGTTTTATTTCCAAAACTACGCGTAATTTTAGTGTAATTGGAGATTGAGGTTTATATATACAATTAGGTTGATTTATTTATGGACGCTCTTTGACAGCTCAGGTCATCAGCGTCAATTAGGTTGAGATGTATATAATTAGGTTAGCATATATTTAATTGCTTTGACATGTATTTAATTAGGTTGAGATGTATTAAATTAGATTGAAATATATAAAAGCATTTATCATGTATTTAAGTAAGTTGATATGTATTTAATTAGATTGACATATATTTAAATGGATTGACATGTATATAATTAGTTTCCATGTATTTAATTAGGTTAACATGTATTTAATTACGTCGCTAAATATTTTATTAGATTGGCAAGTATTTAATATATTTAATTATATTCATAGATGTTTAATTATCTTGATAGATTTTAATTACTTTGATATATAATTAGGTTGGCATGTATTTCATTAGATTGGCAATTATTTAATATATTTAATTATATTCATAGACGTTTAATTATCTTGATAGATTTTTAATTACTTTGATACATAATTAGGTTGACATGTATTTCATTAGATTGAAATGTAACTTGTTTGACATAAAATTGTAAGTACAAGTTGTACATAATATAATTTTATTATATTTCCAGTTCCACCGGCTGTAAGCTCAATTGCAGATTAAATATATATAAGTTAGTTGATGCTTTCGGGGAAAGAAATTACCCTCTGTGCGGAGAAAGCGATACCTGGAGGCATATTTTGACAGAATGCAGGGAAACGGAGATTTCAAGAAATGAGCATTTATCACCGCAATTTCTGAATTCCAATAGAAATTTGAACATATGCTGGGAAGTGTTGGTGCATGCGAGATACACAATGTGGGAATATTTCTAGAGAAGACCCGACAAAGGAGGTTAATGGCGATAATGAAGAGGGGGTAGTTGGAGAGGGAGTGTGAGTAAATGGAATGGGGACTCAAAAGTGAGGGTTCCATTCACGTCTATGTATTCATATTTAAATTATTAATAGAAACCATAAATATAAAGTTTTATTGTACGTTTTAATATGTACACTATTGTATGTTTTAATATTGTACACTAAAACGTCCATTACTACTACATATAAGTTAGAGAAAACAACGCTACAATACACAGTATAAAATACTGCAACTTTATTCAATCAAAATAAGTTTATGGCTTTTAAGGGACAGAACTCTATTTGATATAAAATAATAAATAAAAGAGATAAGAACAGACCAAATGTCCAGTTTCAATTATTTATATTATATAGCATATTAATATATCAAAATTATTATATAGGCTCCAAATTAAAAACATTCAGGATGATAATATGTGGAATTATAAGGAAGACGTTGTTAAGAAAAAAAGCAACTCAGAAAGATACTCAGTTAAAGATTTGTTAGATTATAAAGCCTATATATTGACATATTTTTGAAAAAAGGACGATAAATAGAACTGGCACACAAAAAGCAGAAGCAGCACAAATTAAGTGCTCTTTATTGGATATACATTGCTATAAATTGAGAAGAACAGGTGTATGGAAAAGTTTGTAATATTTACTACTTAAATTAAATAATATAACAGAAGAAAATACATATAAATAAAGGACTAAACAAGATAGCCAATAAATTTGCTGATTATAAACCTTCAGGAAAACAGTTGTGAGATTTTTTTACTACATTGTTCCTCTCGCGACGTCTGTATATTGTGGACTAAATACTGCACATGTAAATCTGTAGGATGAATGAAATGCAAAGAATTAATGATGAAGCAAATGAGCTCGAAGTCCTAGGCACTATCTAGCGTTCACCTTCTCAGGATAAGGAAAAACTCCGAAACAAACCTTAGCCAGACAGTTTGACCTGACCGGGTTTCGAACCCAAGGCCTGTGGATTAGTAGTCGCAAATGCTACCACCAGACCACGGAGACGTAGAATGAATGTCTTTATGGTGCCTATGTGTATTTTACTTTGTTCTTCCTTTTTGTACTATAAAACAACAATTTATGCTTATTTATTTGCATACAACAAACTTACAGACAAGAATATATACACTGAAACATTATATCAATATTAATTTGGAATTCGGAAGGAAATTTGCACACATGCGAGCAAGAGTGAAACATTACGAAATTGTTCAATATAATAAAATGTAATTAGTAGTATGAAATTACTTCAATAAGTTTTTACAGTGGCAATGATTTTTAATAAATGATGGAATGCACCGAAATCGATATTTTATATAGTATAAGTGATAAATTCCTTTTTTATTGATTATAGCTGATTGTTGCCATTATTTTCAATTTCAGGCAGTGGTAAATGTCCATCCTGCTAGAAGTCTGCATTGGAGAATGCTATATTCATTAGTTTATGAATATTTTCTGCTCATTTTTCGAGTGTTATGTAATCAGCAAGACGTTTGTTACGTATATGAAGCTGCAACATATGGAAATGATAATTAAAGCTTGGCACCAGAGGCCAGAGTATTTACTGGCAATATATCCGGTTCACTTTCTACTTCTGAATTCTAATTTCGTCTATGAAACTCTTATACTTGCAACAAAAAATAGTTTTCGATTTCGGAATTTTAGAGTAGCGTTTTTGAAATAAAATTTCTTTCAGCAGAGGACCAATAAGGTTTATTATTGAGCATGTATTTTATAAAACTTCATTTAGGCTTTTAATTTCAATCAAATTTGCAAACATGACAGTTTTTCAGAAGCAAGAGGTAACTTTAATTGCTGGTATTTTTCATGCAATCTTAATAACTTCCGGACTGGTTTATTAACCAAAAAATAAGATCTTTTGCATTATTATCCAGTTCTTACATGTATCCACTGTTTTGTTCTTGTAGAAACAATAGCCTCTCTTCAATACTTCACAAACATAGCTGCGTTCGTGTTCTTGAATTTCACCACAGTGTGAGCGATGGAATCTTTCAACTCATTAATTATCGTAGATTTTTCTCAGAAAGACTCGTTCCTTCAAATAGCTCCACAGTCAAATAATCTACAAGGTTAATAGATATCTAGCGAAATTCCATGCTGCATAAAAACTGCATCTATCTTTGTAATATTATACGAGTCTACAGAGGTAACAACAATTATTTCCATAAATGGAAATTAAAAAAAAATTACTTATGTTGGAAATCTGCAATGTCAGAAACAAAAAAACTCGTTGCCATGAGTCCAATAAGTTACTTAAAACCATGACTACTTAGAAATATTTAATCAGGTCTTTGTTATCTTTATTTTTCTAAATTAAAATTTTTTCATCAATGACTAGAAATGAGTTACATTTGTTAACGATTTTATATAAAGAGCATTTGAATATGCTGTATCTTTTAAAATAGACATAAAATCATGATTAGTTTCCCAAAACTTTCTTTCCCTTAAATATAGCCTTAAAACTATATATAATCACACAGATAATAAGTACCTAAGTGAAATAAGCTGGAAAGCCTATAGGTAACGCTTCTCACCAGAGTAATTCAGCGATCCTCGAGTTTTGCACATAAAGAAGATAATAGATTCGCTGCAGGTATGCAGAAGGTTCTCATAAATAACAAAAAAGTAATAGGTCATTAAAATTTACACCTATGGTGTTTAATGCAGCAATAACTCATTCCTTCACTTTACCATCCTAAAAACAAAATTTATAACGCAGACATTATTAACCGTTAATTTTAACACAATTATTCAAATGAATGTCTTTATGGCAAATGATTTGTGTCCGTGGTAAGTGATGGACTGGCAAGTTCTGACATTAACCATGGTTTAATTGGTCACATGAAGTCTGCAATGATGGTGCCTGCACATCATTAACTGCCGTTTAACTGCCTCATAAGTGTTGAAATGGTGCGCAAATTCTTTGTTAGAAACGCAGTTCTGCACAATACCCGGGTATGAATAAAGAAACCCGGTAACTTTGTTACCTTATTTGTTTATAATCTGCAAACTAAAATTGGATTCTTGAGTATCTTGAGTGCCTTACGTTGTTTCATAATGTCCAAGATTATTTTGCCCTTTAGGATATGTTTTCTGAGATATACCTGTAGTTTGTTTTAACACAGTGTTGGAGTTATTTTACTGGATTATTTTTATGCTACTGCATTTTATTTTCATAATAATTATTTTATATTTAATGTGTTTTTTCTCATTCAGAAATATCTAGTAAGCTAATTGCAGTTAATTTTATTGGTAATCTTGAATCGACTGCCAACTTTGAATGAAATAGTTACTATGAAAGGCATGCTTATTTATGTTTAAACTATCTTCCTGATTTTAAACCATTATATTAATGCCCATACCGATAGTTAAATTATGCATACGCTAATATAACTTTAGGTTACTATACTATTTAATTTTTCTGCCGCATATTAAAATATGCTTATTTATATTTTTGACAGCCTTAAATCATTATTTGTTCATATTGTGAATTTATAGTTATAAGTAGGAACACACAATGCCAAGTTTGGCTTGTGCTTCTTATTAATATTGCTATTTCGGATTTTAAAGTTAGATATACATGGTTGATTGACACCTATATGCTATTATGTTGACTGACATCTGAGTGTAACTAGATCACTTATGAAACTTTTCCATCATGCTGAAAATTGCCATCTAACTAGAACTTCTAATATTTAGAAACAACTATAGTTCTGAACATTTCACAAGCAGCTCCAGTAAATATGTAGATGTTATATTTGTTTACAGAAATAATTCTAATACAAACTGAAATGCATCTCAGTAAATTTGATAAATGCTTTCAGTCATAATAAATATAATATGCAAACTTCAGAACAAATGTAATAATACCATTAGAAAGAAAAGTGACTAATACGAAGCGCTGCATGCAAGTTCATAATACTCTGAATTTAAAATAAAAATAATAGACAAATATTTAATTTAAAATGCATTTTGCTATAGCTGATGAAAATCGTACATTAATTAACACTATTACACTAGATCGAACAAAATGATTAACAATTTAAACAATAAGGAATAGGTGCTTCGTTTAGCTTCCGTGTTTTTTTTTTTTTTTCAATTTTTTTCTTATTGCACAGTATATCATCTCAATAATTACGAATGACAATGACACGTGAACCTGTGTCATAGACAGCGATCGAGGTCATGCAGAGCGAGAGAAAACAACAAATGAATGTTGAAATACGGGAAGGATACGCAAGCACAGCAGATGGATGAGGTGAAGAACGATGACGTCAAGATAACAGCTACAACTTGTGGGAGGCGAACCGAGATTTCGTTTTCCAGCTAGCGCGTACACAGTTTAAAGCCTCTGTTTTATTTATTGGCCATGTGGGAATGACATTACCTCGTATGAGCATAACACGTACTTCATATCAGGGTTCAGACAAGATTTCATTGCGAAACAAGTGCTTAAAGGAAGGACTGTTGTAATATAATTGTGGGGCTCTTGCATTGACTTGCAAGCTTCCTGGATGATTAAAAACAAAAAGTTAGAGGTATATAGAAATCGGTTTAAAAGCAAGAATGGGTTAAAAAGACTAAACATTTTTTAAACAGAGGCTATATATGATGTATTAAATCTGGCTATTTCCACAAAATTCCTTGAGATTTCATTCACTACATTTAAAAAGTCTATTGAGAAGAAGAAGAATTCTGTGCAAGATAGGTAACCAAACTTATAAGCCAATTTAAATAGCGCAAAATGTATCTGATTTTAAAACGAAAAGATACATTTTCGCGATTAATGTTCCTGCTAATAATATGACTTTTACTTTTTCTTCGTCTTATTAACACATTAAAATAATCTTTTCATATCGATGAAAATGTTATTAGTGATGCTTATTGAAATCGAATTTTAAAAATACCAGCAGTTTAACATATTAATTACAAAAATTAAATTCATTAATGAATTATATTTTGAGAACTTTTATGTGTCTCTAAGCGATAACTATTAGCTCACTGACAGACGACATAGAAGCAGAGGAGGGCAAAACGCTGAATGAACCCGCTAGCAACTCACTGCCTGTAGAAAGAATGAATACAAGATGCTATTAAAATAAATGTTTTATATTTCTTTATCATATCATGACAAAAATCCCTTAGATCATTTAAGCCCATTCTCCTTTAAGTGTATTAATCCAGGTACTTTGCTCCTAGAGTACTTGAAAACAGGTGAAACATTAAACGAGATATCTATTGACAAGGAAAAAAGTTGTGTTTTATGATAATATTCGGGTGCACCTTGCAAAAAAAAAAAAAAAAATGGGTAGGAGACACTGGAATAAATTTCCTGCAGAGCAGACTTACTCATACAATTATTTTTCTTAAAGTATGAAGTAATCACATTTCTAAGGGTGAAACAGTGCAGAATTATTTTTATACCAGTATGAAAATTTTATGAAAATTTGTTTGTCGTCTAGTACACACAGTGGTAGACATGTAATGGCATCCACGAGATTATTAAGCGATATGTTCTTGTCATGTGTGAGAGATATTTTGCTCTATTTTCATTCTATTGTATATTTTATTTTGAATTTAGGATTTCATTCTCACGGTTGGTCAACGTATAAATAACAAGTGAACATTTCTCAGTTCTATAATGAAAGAATGGTGTTTTTGCTACAGAGGCACCACAGGGAACTGATGACACATGAAATGAAATAAAATGATATATTAGGAAAGGATTTATGTTTAAGGAAGGAAACGTTCCAGGCCTAAGTTTAGGGTACCTCCCCGGCATTTGACATTTATGAGGACTGAAGAAAACTTGGAAAGAAGCTCAGTCAGGGAGGACGGTCCTGGCAGTATTCGAACCCCAGACCTCCCGCTCAGGAGCCCGCGCCTTAACGACCTCGCTCACCCGTGCGGATTCTCAGTTCTAAGTTGAAAATAAAATTTTAATGAAATTGTTTCATTTCATTTTTTCTCCATATTTAAGTTTCAAAATGTCTGTCTTTATTCGTTTATTTTTTTCCTTTACAGTTAAAGTTTGATTTGAGATGTGTTGGTTATTGCACATCTAAGTGTAGACTCTCATATTTTTTCCATATTACTAAAGCCTGCGATTTTAATCCCAAAAAAGCGGTTTCCTTTTGTGTATTTAATTCATAATGTATTCCTTCTATCTAGAATTATTTTTATAAATATTGGTAAACGTGTATTATTGATTCAGACGTTAAATATATTTGCACACAGTATCACAGCCATATCCAAGAAGAAAATCATCTGTTGATTGTGCAACGATGCCTTACTTGAAAGGATAAAAGTAATCCTTTAATATATAGCCCGTGCAAGAAATACTGAGGTATTAATCATGAGACTGAGAGTGTATGTCGTTAGGTCAAGACTAAATTTCTCGAGAAATATCAGTGTGCCGTGTAAAGGAAAGCATACAGGATGTCGTTGTATTAATGTGTGGACGTTCCAAATGCAAACATCTGGATTTCAGCACATATTACTTTTAGGGTCAGGGGAAGATGTCATCATATTTGTCAAGTTTTCAAAATCCTTAAACCGCCGTAGCTGATTCCCTGCATTCAGATCAAGTTCTTGGCCACATTCGCTAAGTCGACATAACGCTTGATTTATGTGTGAACTGTAAAATGGATGCTTTTTTCAGTTTATACATTAACCAAGAACATCATAAAGTTTGTTTGTATAGCGTAGAGTTCTGAAGCGGTAACTATATAAGTTGTCTGAATGATTGTATTAATATTGCATATATTTTGGTTTTAACTGATATAAAATATAATTTTGGTCAAATCAACTGACCTAAAGATGCTCTATTATGAAAGTGATTGTCTTTGTGTTCCAAGACCTGTATGTCATTTAAAGTTTTTCGCAAGTTTTCAATTTCCAAATGCCAATCTCCCATAACAGTTTATTCCCAAGCCATAATCGGCATCGCCAGTCTGATCCTTTGACTTACTGACAGCTGAAGGAAGCATCATACCCATTCAGTTATCAAGTAGATCTTACCACACGCTCTGGACATTGACCAGATCTTTCTAACATTGTCGTCGAGAGCTTCAGGAGATTCTGAAGGGCGGTAGGCGACAGCCCATTGTGCACTTGACTCCTAGTGCAAGACAGGCTCAAGGTACAAATGATAGTTCCTTCGTGAAACTACCGGAGATTGTTTTCGCGTCTATTACTGATTCAAGAATATATTTGTCTTGAAGGCAAGATGAGTTCTAAGTTTTAGGTAGAGCGCATCTTATCCACCGCAAAGGCAGTCGACTGGAAATTGGTTACATATTTGAAGGGTGTAGTGGGGTATTTCAGGATTAAATTTATTCTATCCAAAGAAATATCAAATATATTTAATTTCTAAATGGAATTGTTTATACAATCTTTAATAACCCATAACCAGATCTAGTTTAAAGCTAAAATGCTTCCTTTAGTTTCAAGCCGACAATATATATATATATATATATATAATAAAAGAAAAGGACTGTACAACTTTATAATAACAAGATTACTAAATACAGTTAAAAGAGAAGCATTTAAAAATGTATAAAATGCCACATATTTCGGGCTACTTTACAGAACTAACCGTTACTTAGCCGCCTAAAAAGAGTATGGATGCCTGTAATATTTCCACCTTCCCCGCCAGAATGTAAACTTTTTCGTAATCACACACCGTGACATAAAGACCTATTATGCCAGATGAAGAATGATAGATAGATCAGAGGCCTTTATGGCCTAAGTTTCCCAGACATTAACCTAATGAACTGAGGGAAACCCCTAAAAAATCTCAGTTAGGGAGCTAACCCAATTCGGGCCCATCGCGGGGGAAGCACAAACGCTACCACTAACTACGGCAATAGTCTATTAAAAATCGTTATCGGCTTACTTATGAAAAATGATTGCAAAATAATGTTCATTTTCAATGTTTCCTTTTTGGGAATCCTTTTATAAATACAGTGAGGTTATTTGAGTTTCGGAATAGCAGAAGGCGGCTGCTCACTAGCAGAAGCGAGCTGCCAAGGTCAAGAAATGCATATGCAGATAGCAGATTGTAGACGTTTTTTCACCGAGTGGTTGCGTGTTAGTTTGTTATTTTATACTTTCATTTTGTGTAGATTGTGTGCTAATTATTATATGTTAAAGGTGTGCAATAACCTGTAGAACAAGTTATATATGTGAAAACAGATTCTCGCAGAGAACTAGAAAGGTGATTTGCAAGAAGATGTCCTTGTAATCGTGTTCCAGGTAGAGAAACTGGCTACCAACTTTTTAAAAAGTTAACGAGAAACAGGATGTCTCTGCGCAGATGCCGACAATGTACTACCGCTGAGGGGCATCTATTATACCTCTTATAATATAGGTTAGTTCGTATTATTATCGGTTTAAATGCAGTATTTTATGCATAAATAATGAATATTAACATTACTTGTTGCGACCCTTAACTACCTTTTTAGGGTAGTGGCAGCTGTTCTTCACAAATAAACAGCCTTGTTCAGGCGATCCGTAGCTCAAATAACCTCACTGTATTTATGTAGGCATATAGTATTTTGTTAAAATTATTGTTGCTATTATCTAATTTGTGGTTTGTAAATTCATCCTTTATAGTTCATCCTCTTATTTTTTATTCATCTCTTTCTATCGGTTGGGCGCTAATGACCTTGGCAGTTTTGCGCCCTTTAAGCAACAATCAATCAATTTCTATCGGTACCTATCTTTATAAAGTCTAAATCACATTAATTGCCAAAGTTATTAGTGAATCAAATGAAAGATTCAAGAATAATATATTTTATTTCGGTCATCGTTATTGGCAATAGCCTATAGGATTTGTTATCCTCTGTTTTAGATTGTATTTGAATATATTTTATCTTATTTTCTTTCAAAGTTAGTTCATATGGTAGCTATATTATGTAGTATTTCTTTTTATATAAGACTCTACATAGTAACAATATTTTCCTTTTATAAGCAAGCCACGTGTATTGTTCGTAAAAGCTATGATTCGTATTTTTTTAAAAAAATATATATATACAAAACTGTTTTCAAAGTTTCATGTGAGTTTGCTCTTAAATAATGTAACATTATTATGCTTTTTAATCATGTGGCAATCGTCATATTTTCTATAAGAGATGTGAACAAATAAAAGCAAATTACCATCAAGTTAGCTTAGTAATAATACATAACCAAAGCGTGCCATTCGATATAAACGCTACTTCTGCTTTTAACATTAGCATGCATATGTAATAAAACCAATTCACTTATGACAATAGAGCTTACTATGAAGGCTTAAAATAACAGTAATTACTGAATTATAACGAAAAACTTGATGTATTTCTTTGAACTTGAATTTTGCAATTTGATAGTAAAGGTACGACATCTAATTGAAAAGATATTTAAATGAGGAAAGCAAGTACAAGTGATGTCAATTTAACAGTTATGAAGTTACAGAAGATGAACTAGAATAAAATATTTTGTCTAATACTCCACTATACAAGCTGTAGCATTATTAAGTTTGCACTTATAATAGTTATTTAGTTAATCGATAATATTTTTCATACAAGTTAAGCGCCGATGTAGGAATATATATATGAGTATATTTACTATGCTTTGTGTTTATATGCAGAAAAGAAATACTGTACATCAACGTATCAAATGTATAGATGTGATTAATTTTCTGTGTGTTATTTGCATTTAAGTTAAATTTTGTTACTGTGAATTTCTTTTAACTAACACTTATTCACATTTAACATTATTTTTAAATAGAAGGGTATTAATTTAAATATTGTGTTTTACATATTAATTGAAAATTACTAAATTACTTGCACTCAGTACAAAAAATATTAACTTTGTCAGAAAATTTTATCCTATACATGATCTTTTTATTTGCTTTTGAGTTACTAGGCAAAAAAATTATTTGTTTATATTTGTTAAATTGTGTCATAGCTAGACATCTGCACAAATTTTACATCATGCAGAGTAGATTTATATGAACTTATCTAAACTCAGGCCCAGCAACGAGGCGATACTTGTAAAGAACTTCCTAAATATCCCAATTATGGAAACGCAATGTAACTTGTGATGTAAAATAGCTGTTACATAATTCTGAGAGGAGAAAGTAAAGCGTATCTGGTGGCAAAGAACTTCACTCAATGGTTTGTCAAAGTCGTTTTGGGAAAAAGGTGTGCTTTGTGTTTGGTTACATTTCGTAGGTAATGTCCATTTCAAATTTGTTCGAAATAATCGTGGAGATGACGCTGAGTTATACTGTAAGACTTGTACAGTGTTTAAGAAGATTTAAGACTACACTACCAGGCTTTGATAAATAGAAAGCGCCCTATACAACAACTAGACAATTCTCCTGTTCATCAAATAAAATTGACCCAACAAAAAATCCAGTAATTAAAATGAATATAACTAATGCCTCAATTAGCTGCAGTCCAGATATTGTACCATCTGACTATGGTTTGTTACGACCCATGGTAACATTTCTTAAAGAAATATGGTTAGAATATCCAGAAGATGCTAAAAGCATGTGTTCATGCAGTTTTGGCTGTAAATCTAAGAATTGGTATCGCTAACAAATGCTGGCAGAGAAAAGTATGAAATGATTACCTGTATTTTGAGGAATAATATTTTTTTATTGGCTATTTTTATGTTAAGGTACCATTTATTAAAAAAAATCTAATCAACAAATTAGAAGTCTCGTTGAAGTGATGCAAATAATGTTATACTACTATCTGTTTAAATAATAGATCATTATGAATAAAGTGAATAAAGTATCCATTTGTAATACAGTTTGTTTACAACTAGAACATCTGTATTGGACATTCGACATAGATTATTAGTATCGAAGCGAACGATTCCTTAGATTGAAGATATCAACACTGTATAGCAAACTTTCGTCAGATGTATTTTCTAATCTTCAATCACAGATTCTAATTGTAAATTTATTATTATAATTATTATGTCTGTTGTTTATCAGAGCCATTAATAGTCAATGACTTTAAAACAAATATTTTTGTACTCATCTATCTCTGTTATTGTTAGTAATTCAAATTCCCATCCACAAAACCAAACTACCTCGAATGCAACCGGGTGACAAATGTAACTTATGTCACTATTGCATATAGGACATGTCTCGTGCCGCCTCGATCAAGCTATGGGGTCGTGTTCTCGGTGAAGACAAATGGCGGCATTATTCTTGGTGGTACAAGAGTCGCGATGTTTCGGATTCCCTCCACCCACCGCCGTTTCTGCTTCCTCGCAAAGTCCACGCCACAGTCGCCTGTAGTATAGGCAACATGTAGAGCTCTCTACTTCTGCACATTCCCACTGTAGGCGCCACTGCGATATCAACTCACATAGACATACTAGAGCCTTTGTATAAAAGTTGGGATTAAAAAGTGCTACATAAAAATGTTTGAACACTTATATTTCATTATTCCATGTATACAAACAAACTACCAGCAATTTGTAGTTTTTTCTACCAATAAAAGTAGGTAATTTAAATAAAGATTATCGGTAAAGTAACACAAAGTGTTTCGGTTGCAGTCAAATTATTTGAAATTTATTTAAGGCAGCATAATGAAAAGGGTCGCATAAAATCACAGCAGGTTACAGTGGCATACAAAAAAGGACGCCGCCTGTGGTGACTCAGTAATAAAAACGGGTGTCAAACATTACTAAAAAAAAAAAAAAAAAAAAAAAAGAACTGCATTTTAACTAACATCTACTTAAACATGAGCCACACTTCGACATATATGTAGTTCCCATTTATAATTACATGAAGAGCAAATTCTAATTCTCGCGCGAATGATATAATATAGCCAATTGCATTGATGCTGATCACTAGGGGCGGACGTCAGCAATCTAAAAAAATAGATATCTGCATTTATGACCTAAAGTATAAAACATATGACGCATGAAACAAACACTCACTATCCACACAGTAGACATTTTTATTTTGCAGTTTTAGATTGCATCAAATATGTCGTTAAGTATATCATTTATGGAAATACAATTTGAAAGATATATCTTAAGCATACATTCCACAAAAATAGTTCATGTGCTGCTTTTTCCTAAACAAAAAGTGCTCTCGAAAGAGAGGATTGTAAAATTTATCAAACTGTTCTATAAACAACGCATTAAGAATAGTACATTAAGTATTGTTTTTTTTGTCTTAGTGTTTAATCGTCAGCTGGAGAGTTGTAAATAATAACAAAATTCTTCTCCTATTATCATTGAATATGAAGTAGTGACAATGTCAAATATAATCGTTATCGATTAAAATAGTGGAACGTTTCTCGGCAGTAACTTTAATTTCGCATTACTTGCAGAATAAGATAGCCCATTCTATATTACTATTTGGCCTTGGTCTAATGGTAACTATATTTGCCTTGTAAACCCAAGGTCGCGGATTCAAAGCCGGACAGAGTTGATAGAAGTTTAGGGCGTAAAAATTCTAAGTTTGACTTTCTTCGGAAGGTATGTAAAACCATTCATTCATTGTCGGTACATAAAAGAATCTCAAAATTGAAAGAAGAGCCTTCTGAGAAAAAATTATCGGTCATTTTACGCCCTAAATTAAATGGAACGCTGATGACTAAAGAGGTTAAAGAGCGTCCTTTAATAAACTAAACTAAACTAACTCTGTTCATACTGCTTTTAACCTGAATTTTCAAAATGTAGCCTCACAACTTATCACTCGTTGAGTATTTTCTTTTGATGTATTAAATAAGAAAATTATCTTGGTTCGAGGGAAATATAGACAAAAAATACCAAAGGTTGCACAACTGTACGGTGAAAATGCTTACCTGCAGAGCCAAAAAAATAACTTCTTCCTCTTAAATATAATTCAAATTTCAAAAATAGGCCATGCAGTTAAATGTACACCAAAATTTAAATATTTTACAGATATCCTGAAAAAAATTAATTAAACATCACACCGCTTATCTTGGTATTCATAAAATGCTCTGGATAGACGTTAAAATTCTAAATATGCTTCAAAAAATTTAAAACAACATAATATGCCTTTATATGACAGTTAAAATATTTTTATTTTTATTAGAATTCGTATAATCATTTTTGAAGTATAATTCCAAGCATAAAACAATGGAAAGGAAAATAAAGAACATGGTATATAAATCCATCAATTTGTCAGCATTTATCAAAAATTTCCTGACATATAGCAGGAATGCACTTCTATCAAAGATAACATATGGATCATGCACGAAAAGGCATCACTAATTTTCTACACTGTGCTTAACAATATTTGAATGGAAGGAAAAAATGTGTCTTGTTGCAACCGGATTGGCAATAAAGAGTCAAATAAAAAAATAATTTTCCTGTAAGAAACCAAACTTCAGATGGGTTTCATTATTACACTCTGAGGATGAAAATTGTTTACTATTCATCCAATAATGTATTTTATGATATTTATCATATAAATTTCAACATTGCTGTGTATTTGGCTATTTATGGGCTGATAGTTCATTACTGTTAATAATATATAATCGTTTCTACTTTTATGAATGTTAAAAACCACGGGTTTTGTATTTACCCCAGTAGCGTCTAATGCATTCCAGTTCTTTTCTTTTTTTCCTTGGTGTGACCGGCGGTGTCGACTAAAGTCATTAATCCTTTAGTGTTTTTGTTTATTAACAAATATAAACTCCGAGTTTCATTACAAATAAAAACACCAAGAGTAGTTGAAATAACTAATAAAGAAAGATGATTATGCATTTATGGCCATCTATTAGCAAAACTATAAAAATCATCGGTAAAATTACATGGTTTCGCAAATAGGCCGTCTGTCCGTTAATAAGTATTCAACATTGCTTCAGTTTGAAGTATTTAGAAAAAGTTTTTCTTATAAAATTATGACAAAATTATAATTTTCCAAAAATTAATGTTTTAATAGATAAGATTCAGACAATAAAAAATAAAAGTTATTTTTTTGCATTTGAGTGCTTAAAAATTTCTTGGATTAAAACACATTTTTCACTAAATATCAAAATTTATTTTGTGAATTTGTATACTGAAATAACCTCTATTTTAAAACATCCTGGTATGTATAAGTTTTATATTACTGCTAAAACATTAATTTTATATGTATTAACCTAACAGTATAGAATTAATGACGACAAACTTCATATAATTGTTTAATATATATGATTGCAAACAAATAATAAGTAGAGTTTGTCATGAATGTATACATATAGCAGGTCTGGTTTCATAGGAATCATTTAGCTGGCGAGACTAAGCCAGCAATATTGTTGCTTGTTTGCATTCTATGCTGTGACATAAACAAGGATATTTCGGCTCTTGCATAAGAAAGATAGATAGCTTGGAATGTTTTTGTCGTGGGATTTATCCCGTCTTGTTAGCCAGTGGAGGATTACCATGCTCAGAGTTCATTTCACGTCAGAATAATTCATTGCTAATAAGCTCTGGTCGACATTACTAAGTTCTCAGGCGATAATATTGTTGTATTACTGCTCCAAAATCTCGAGCGTATAAACGGTACATAAAATATGAGTGAGTCATTGGTGTAATTCTTGGCTGTTGCACAACCAGTTTGCGGCACAGCGTCTAGTATCATAGTTTCCAAAAGAAGAACGAATATTCAAAGGAGATGCAAAATTTGAAACAGCTCGACCGTAATACATAAATACAACATAATGACTGTTTACCTGTGTAGTTTATGTAGTTGCATATATAAAAATGTCAATTTTAATCATAATAAAACAGAATATGAAAAAATATTATCTCAAAATAAGTTCAACAACACCTTACTCAAATAAATAGAGGAAAAAAATATATGGAGCATAAAGCATGCTATAAAAGACTTTTATTACCCTTCTTTCAAAATTCTTTATAAGATTTTGCGATAATGATGATGATAATAACAATAATAACAAAAACCCGAATGTTCCTAAGAAGGGCAAAGACCTCCTAAAGGAGAATAGCTCTTATTCGCTAATGCTAATAGCTAATTCGCGTACTATAATTTGTGATACAAAAAGGTTTAAATTAATTACACTGTTATCCAGAATTATGAGGATTTAACATTGAACCATATGTTTTCTTAATTCATAATTCGTGTTTATTAAAAAAATAAACTTAGAAATTCACCTCATGCGAAATATGTTCAGCTAATTATTTAAATTTATATTGCTTTTCAAACACATTGATGACTTTAATAGTATAAAAACATAATTTCTTAAGGCATTACCTTTTAGTTTATAAAATTATCATAGACATTATCATAAGAAACCTTATTTTGTTGATAATTTCAAAAGCTGTTTTTATGGAGACCCTAATTTCTATACAATTAATTAAATTAAGATAATAGAATAAGTATAATTAAATAAGAAGTTTATTTTACTTATCAAATTTTATATACTGATTCGCCATCTTACATTTTTAAAGGATAGTTGAAATGTTTATTTATAACCAGAACAATCAACTCCAACTGATTGCACATGAGTGTAATAACAATGAAAAAAAATTTAAATATTAATGTTATTATAAACAATGAAAATTAAATGTATAAACATTTATTTAAGTTTATTTATTTTGTTTATTTAATGACTCTAACATCTCTGGCCGTTAGCGTCCCATTCAAATCAGGACGTAAAATGGCTTATAAGTTTTGCTCAGAGGCCTCTTCTATCAGTCTTAACCACGGTTTTACTTTCCTTCAGAAGAAATCCATGCTTAGGATTTTACGCCATAAAAACCCATTTACGCCGGTCGGGTTTGAACCCGCAATCTTATTTAAATATAAAATTATAGAGTGGCATTCAGTAAAAGCTCACTTAATGTATATACCTAATGTTGAGTAAACCGTCTGCCGAAAGCAAAAAGTAATAATATTAAATTTTAGAGTATAAGTGCCCCTGATTGGTTGAAAATACAATGTAAATTGAATGACCTAAAAGCAGAAAATTTTATTTGCATCGTTCAGTGACAACTGTCAGTTACTGATCCTTTTATTTTTTCCCCATAAAGATGGTGCTGACTGCGTTGGTGTCTTTATTTAATATTTTTATCTGTTTTAAAGGCAGAGAAATCGTTAGAACTTCCTTCACGCATTTGTTCTCGAAAAAATAATCCGTGATGACACCAGGGACCTGCATAATATCTCTTTATGCATTCTATAGTTAATTTTATTGCGCAAATATTATATTTCGTTCTCCGGGATAGCTCAGAAGCAAAGCACCTGACTATGGATTTGAACGGTCGTAGGTTGGAGGTTGCAGAGGGATTTGTCATATGCTATCGAAGGGAGTGCCTGGGGGTTTCTTTTGTATAGCCTAAATTCGGAGGGGAGGTGGGTTAAGAGGAGGCCGAAGCGTCTCTATCTAGTGTCATAGTTTGAATATTCCGATGTCTTACCGTCGCTGATACCAAGAGCTGCTAAGACTTTTCATCCTAACTTAACTAAACCTAACTAAAATTTTGTGTGTTTATGTGACAAAAGTCATAAATTTATCAGGTGTAAACTACTGCATTAGAATTAATGATTATTTGTTTTAGAAATTATGTTGTATTACGTTTTCTATTCTATTTATGAACAATAATAATTTATATTTTAGAGAAAAGTAAACAGGTGAAATACATCGTATAGTTAATCTATATTTAAAGTAAATACACTTTATAAAATATAAAGGCTATAGGAACATAAAATAAAACATGAATATGAGTAAGACTACGCTCTACCACCATTACAAGTCAACTACGAAACACAGAACTAAATTATTTCCCAAACTGGACTAAAGAAAGAAGAAAAAAATATTATATAATTTTAAAATCATCATCCAAATATTTAATAATTATAACTATAAAGATTTATATACATCTATTTACGTACGATAGATTTGCTGCTTTTTAAAGGGAATTCATAGTCTCCCATTACAGATATTAATAAAACTTACGTTATGCACCTTTTCTTAAGCTACCAACTGATATATATTAGTTTAACTGCCAATTTTGTATGCGATTGTTTCTTGTCTGCAAACCTCATAATTAATATATAAGATATTAGATATACGCAAAAAACTATTTATGGTAACATGAACGTAAATGTGCATTTGAAATTACATCGGATTATATAGCATGTTAACCTAGAGGCGAAAGAAACTTCCCGTTTTTCATCAAACCTATGTTATTGCAACCATATTCATTTATTGGTTTATTAAAGCCTGTTGTACAATTTCTGCAAACTACTGATGTACAGTATTCATGACTTCAAAATCTTTTTCCCCCCAGTTTTGGAAACAGCTTGAAATCATTGGAGGCTGGATCTTAATATAAGCAAAATGTTCCAGCAGTTCAAACCATTTGCTAATTGCAGACATTGCAGCTCAAGAGTTGTGAAGGGAGAATACTCCTCGCTTCAACTTTTCGCTACAATTCACCTTGATTGTACTTCATAATTTGTATAATAATAACCTGTTATTGTGACTTCACTTTGTAAATAGTTAGAAAACACCATGTGCCTCCCGAGTAACAGACAGCATGATCTTGCTGCTAATGACCACATATTGTATTTCTTAAGGGATGTAGACCCATTCCGTTTCCACTTCTTGCTTTGCATTCTGGTTTAGGACCATAATGGTGGATTCATAACTCACTAATAGTTAATATCTTTGAACAAATCTCTATTTGCTCGCCGAAAAATATTCTACTTTCAAATATTGGCTCTCAACGCTTTTGAGTAAATTTCAACATGCGAAGTACCCATTTTGCAGTTAACTTCTTCTCTAATTCTTAATTGTGATAATATATAGGTACTCCATGCTATGAGATGACGTTTCTTCTACTATATTCATAACAGTCACTCGTCGATCTTGCAGCACTAAATCGTGTACTTTATTTATGTTTTTTCCCCTTCTCTCTCTCCTGTTGTGGCACTTTTCCAAGGACCACTGCAAGATATTCTAACACATTTAAACTTACGACAACATCTTTTAATATCATAAAACAGCACTTTTTCTTAAAGCTGCTCCCATATCTCGATGAAAGGAGGAGTAGAAGGAGATATTTGCTTCGTTTGCAAATGATAAAACGCAGCTTTTGATCCATTTTCCTTATCATTTTAATAGCTACAATGATATAATGCAGGAATGTACGAACTTTAAATGAGAACCGAAATTTACACATTTAAGCCTTTTTGAAGTACCAAGCACAAATTTTAAGTAAATTAAAAATGGGCCAGAGTTGGAGAAATGGATGAGCTCTGTTACCTACAGATTAATTCGTCTAATGGCAGCAACAATATTGTACTAAGAATGCCTAGTGATCTAGTGGTAGCGCTTGTGATTACTAATGGGGGGTCCTGGGTTAAATTCCTGGTCTGGTCAAATTTTACTTCAGTCAATACTAGTGCACCCGCGATTCTCAATTTTTGTAGTTAACCTTAATTACTTCTCTTGTCTTGCTAGTCTTCAGTCTGAGCCACGCGAATTCCGGGATAGTGAATTTAATCCCTGTTTTGATATACAGGTTCATCTACTCATATTTTAGCTCTAATTTAATTTCCAGAAAAATTATCTCCTTGCACTGAGCAAATATCTTCTGCCTATCCATATCCCTAAATCGGTTCTTAACCTTCCTCCAATCGCTCCTTCTATTCCCTGACCCACTATCCAAACAGAGGCAAGCCCCACCGTTTCCAATCCCTTTCTTAATTTGGATGCCCATGTCATGTTCCCTCTCAACCTTATCTCTTCATAGTGCCCTAATTAAATGTTGGTTTCGTGACTAATTTCTAGTCAATATTTCACTACTCCAAAGAGGATATAAACAAATAATTGTTGATAGCGAAAGAGGAAAAAATAATCTTGTTATATATATTATTTGTGTGACTCCCTTGTGATTTCAGAGTCTGTGCACACAGGATTTCATACCTACCTATCACTGCGTCACGTGATATAACATCCCGTGTCGGAAGGAGTTACTATAAAGAGGTTTATGTGGGGGGGATAAAACACATTGCTCTCACCCACTTGAAACTGCTGTGAAAGATGGGCTAGGGAAGCAGAAAAGCGCGCTTTTGGCCCAGGAGGAAGACTTTGTAGGCAATTCTTAATTTTAATAGCATGGACCCCCTGAGGTGGACATATTGAGTGTGAATGATACAAGACCCGCCGGAGTAATGAGGTTTGTTTACTGCGAGTTATAGCTCACGTTGGCGCAATAATTCCTCCACTTGTCGACGTGGTGTAATTGGAAATTATGGCATGCGTTCTTAATTTTGTTTCTACTGTTTTTTTCTTTTTTGCTTATCCTTTAGCGGCAGGTCTGGAGGTGTCTTTGGGCAACTCCCACAATTTGGGACCTGTGAAGAAAACCGCGGTTCTTTTGGTAACCAGTATTACATATCTTATGTAACTTTCAGGTTTAATTAAATTGTTTTTAGTGTCCTACGATGTACTTTTTCAGGACGTAGACTGAGGGTTGAGAATACGAACCAAAAAGTCTTAACCGTCGTCTGACTTTAAGAAACATCACCCAGGTAAGGCCAACACCTCAGTTACATATTGCTGCCTGAACTGTCGTTAGCACGTAATAATCCCTTACAAAATTCCTCTGGAAAGTTATGAGCGGTGTTGCATTATAAGCAACTTTACAATAGTGAAAGAGTGAGCTGGATTGGCTAATCCGTGACTAATAATGTAATTATCCTGGTTCATATGATAGAAAATGATCGACAATCTGTCAGCATATTAACATTGAATCCATCGTTGTACATATGGAGATATGTATTTAAGTACTGTATTATTATCACTGTCAGTAGATGTGTGAACTGTTTTAAAGACAGCAACAAGCGTATTCAAGCCTTATAAAATTTGGCCAACAAAATATATACTTACCTGCATACAGCATACAGTTATTTAGGCTGAGTTTCTAGAACATATATTAACTATGAAAGCTGCTCATTATACCAAGGAAAACTACAAATGTGAGTATATTTTATTTTTAATAGTGTTTAACGCCCGTTTTTACTATTGAAGCACCACAGGCGGTGGACACTGGTGATACATGAGATGAATGATATATTTGGAAAGGATTTTTTAAGGAAGGAAAGGTTCCAGGCCTAAGTTTATGGTACTTTCCCAGCATTTGCCATTTATGAGGACTGAGAAAAACCTGGGAAAAACTCAGTCAGGGAGAAGGGTCCAGACAGGATTCGAACTCCAGATCTCTCGCTACGAGTCCGCACCTTAACGACCTCGGCCACCCGTGTCAGTAATGTATAGTATGCGATAAACGTGATGGAAAAACTGTGTAATTACAGCTTGACAATGTGCAGCTCTAAACTCATTTCACTTCTAGAAAAGTTAAAGTTAAATGAAAAAATTCGTTGTCCTTCAACATCAATGTATTATCCTTCGATTACGATCTTTCGGTTTTCAGAAGAACAACATACAAGGTTGACGTTACAATTATAAGAGGCAATGCATTGCATTTCAGTGTCTTCAGGCATCTGAAATGAAATTCCACCAGAAAGTTGTCGAAAATGGGTAAACGGGAACGCTGTGGGGAAAAAATAAAGTATCATAATTAATATTTTCTATCTTGTTTATCATGTCACAATTCCAAATACAAATATATTATCTCATTGTTATGGGAATGAATTTCGTACCAGTATGGTAAAGTTACCATCAAAGTACATTAGGGATAAAATGTTCATAATATTGTGCAATATACTGTACAAAATTAATCACATAACGGTCTGAAATTTAAAATCAATGTTGATTAAATTTTGGGATTACTTCCTCACCCCCAGTTACTTTAGATTTGAAATTTCAAATGGCATCCCTACACTTTGATGCTTAAATGTTAAAAATGATTAAACTGTTATTACATCATTTGTTTCCAACGTTGCAAGGCAACACGAGCTGTTGTGTTCTTTAAATTTATACAAAATAAAAATCTAGTTCTAGGATAAAAACAGTTTATTTTAGGTAATATTACAAATATCAATATTATAGTAATATAATCTATTTCGGTAATAATAAAATAATACCACCACAGGTGGCCCAGGTCGTTAAGACGCGGACTCGTGAGCGGGAGGTCTGGGGTTCGAATCCCACCAGGATTGTCCTCCATGACTGAGTTTTTTTCCAGGTTTTCCTCAGTCCTCATAAATGGCAAATGCCGGGGAGGTACCCTAAACTTAGGACTGGAACGTTTCCTTCCTTAAAAAAATACTCCGTCCCAATAAAGCATTTCACCTCACGTATCATCAGTGTCCACCACCTGTGGTGCCTCAGTAGTAAAAACAGGCGTTAAACACCATTCAAAAAATATTTCGGTAATTAGCTTACATTCTGTTCTTTCTTTTGAAACAATATACTATGAAAACGCAACTATTATATTAAATGATAAATAGTTTTAGAGTAGTGTTCTGTTCAAATTCAAACAACAATAACAACAGTTTAAATTGCCAGTTAACGTTTAAAAGGAAATATGTGATAATAGTTGTATCCTCTATAAAATGTAATCATATCACAGCTGGAAGAACCTAACATTTTAATCAACAATAATTCTATCTATATTTAAAAGTAAATCAATATTTAAATCTTGGTACTTTTTTTTTTCGTCCATTTACGGGCCCTCTTTAACATCTCAGCTCATCACCGTCCCATTCAATTCAGGCTTGAAAGGGCCGACAAATTTAGCTCAGAGGCCTCTTCTTGAGGTTCTTTATCGTGCTGTAAATGTATGACTTGGGACCTATGGCTTTACTTCCCTTCCGAAGGAAGCCAAACTTAGGATTTTTATGCCCGAAAAACATCCATAATTCCTGGCAGGGTTAGAACCCTCGATCTTGGGTTTAGAAGGCTAGTAGGTTACCACTACACCACCAGGGCCGACATCTATGTACTGTATAATAAATAAAATCCGCTTTAAATAAACATTCCTCTCCATTTTTTGGTTCCTTTTAGTTACCATTTAACTTCTCTCGTATCAACAATAATGGCCTAAATAAGCCCGGAGTTCACAATTGTTAAAGTTATCTGGCATGGAAAGGAAAAACTGCGGAATAAATCTTATGACATTCGAGCTCGGGATCTCCGGATTTGAAGACAGACACGTTAAAACAAGACCTGGGAGACGAATTATGTGATAATAGTTTTATCCTATTTTGAAGATATTATTTGTAATTATGTGAATAGCTAAATAGAGGAGATTTTTCATGTACAGTTTGCAGGGTAATAAATCTATTCATTTTTTATTTAATTAGTTTATTGGCAATAGATTTACAATTTGGTTCCCTGAGACTGTATTAAATAATTGATTGATCGTTAGTAACATGGCAGAGAAAAGCAAATATTTTAAGAAAGAAGTAAGAGAAAGCAGTTTTGAAAAACAAAGGCATATATTTAAAATGTTGGTTGGTGCAAAAAAGCTCACTATTGGAGAATTCCTCGCCAAATACATTAAGGCACATTTCTTATACAGAAATTAAGTAAACACCTAATCTAACCTAGCCTTAAATATTCGTTATTACAAGAGTTTTCATTTAATTTTATCCTCACCTGATTCTGAGCTCCAGTACGATCCACACTCGCCTTAAAATGTAGCGTAAGTTAGGTTTAAGCTAATGAAATGCATTAGCAGGCATCATAGTACTTTTATTCACCTCAAACATCTGGTTATAAGGCAGTGTACAAGTGTAATATCATGTTTGACACATGGTTTCAAATTAAGCTGAGTGGTATTAATTTCTTACTAATAGTTGTAATTCATAAAGGCATCAGTCGTTCAGTTGTTTCGTATAGTCGATAAGGTACGGGAGATTTATTTATTTATGGACGCTCTTTAACAGCTCAGGTCATCAGCGGGGTACGGGAGAGACTGTATTGTAATGCTTAGCGGTTTGTTATTTAAAAGAAGTCTTTGGCAACAAAATTATCAATAATAATAATAATAATAATAATAATAATAATAATAATAATAATACTTTGGGTTGAATGTAAGTTGTGTGGAGAAAAAATGTTATAGCCTGAAAATATGCACAGGTACTGGTCTCATGTCATTAGTTCATTACTTTCGTGCGCAGTGTGTGGCAACCTTGACGATGAAACAGTTGAAGGGAGGTACCACAGACATTGCTTTACCCGAGAGGGCTAAACAGTAGTAAACAAACCAAACAGGGTAACGTTTGTAATGGTCTGTGGTTCCTGTCTGCTAATATAAGCAAAGTGATCGTTTAACATAGTTACTGCAGAGAGGAATTTCTTCTTAGCTCATCATAACGCTATAACAAATCAGCATTAATACTGCAATTCGCTGGAATTAATACAACCATCCCGTGCAATAGCCTCAATAGAACCTTACGAAAAAGAAATACAGCCGTTTTTTATGCAGCTAAACAGGAGTTTCTGACACATTTAAAGGTATGGGAACTCAGTTCAAACATAAGCTTTGCAGTTCTTAATATGAAGTTTTTCATTAATATACAATTATAATGCTCGCATACTCTTTCGTTTACTACTGTTTTAGGTCATTAAACTTTTACTTACGCAATGGGTAAAATAATTTATTGAAGCTACTTATAAAACATAGATTCGATGTTTTTTTTTTTAATTGTAAGTACATTGAGAGGAAATAGCTTGGTGTAATGAAGTTTATATACTTTCTTCTAAAATATATTGCCGCTTTTTTTCACAGGAACTGACAAATAAAAAATTACCCTATGCTGCTAGAACTCTTTGTACACTGAAATAATTTCTAAATTATCATATGAAGCACATTTAATGTTATGTTTTATATATATATATATATATATATATATATATATATATATATAAAGAGCATACATTTTAAAAAAGAATGTTTGTGTTATGTATGCTGTACAAGTTTATAAGATGGTAATTTCCTAGAATTCGTCCCTCTCACTTAATTCCAGAGCTAGTGATGACATGAATTTATGAAGCAGAGATACTAAAATATTCTGATTGTATTTTAAAATAGTCATGATGATTGAAACTAACTCACTCTAATTGCAATTACATTTTTTGAAAATACTTTAGTTGCCATGTTCATTATGTCGTTACTTCCCCTTTAAACGTTTCCACATACATTGAATGGTTCATGTACACAAACCGCCAAGAGTGGCCGAGGTCGTTTAGGCGCGGGAGGTCTGGGGTTCATCTCCCACCAGGACTGTCCTCCCTGACCGAGGTTTTTTCAAAGTTTTCCTCAGTGTTCATAAATGGAAACTGCCGGCGAGATACCTTAAACTTAAGCCTGGAAAGTTTCCTACCTTTAAAAGAAATCCTTTCCCTGTTTATCATTTCATTTCATGTTTCACCAGAGTCCACAGCCTGTGATGCCCCAGTAGTTAAAACGGGCGTTAAACACTATTAAAAAAAATGTAATGATTAATAGCTTCGACATATGGTTCACAACACTTGAATAAAACCTTGTTTTTTAAACTATGCTAACTTTTCACAAATCTTCGTACCTGAAAATACAAAATAAATATTTTCAAACATCCCATTCTGCAATATCACTACAAATACCATTTTGTATCTCTTGTTTCACGCTATTGTTTAACTATCATGTATTTTATCCGTTCGGAAAATATACCAGTTTTTGAAGATCCATTACATACATGACAAAGTAAACACTGCTTATGTTAGTGCATACTATCTTTAACTTTATTTATAATTTAATTATAATAGCAGTTGTTATTTCATTATTCAAATAACATCATTGATTTGCAATAAAATAATAGTAGTTATTTTGAATTTAGCATGTTGACAGTAAAAGTTGTTTCATAGTTCTTACTTTGTAGTTCAAAACTTTGTCTTTCGAGGAAATAATCATTAACACATTTGCTGCATCTGACGGTTTATTTATAACAGCTTTTGTTTCATCTGACTGGTTAATGAGTGTTTGATAACGAAAGTTTACGATACTTTTATTGATTTTATAAATATCTTAATGTGCTATATTTACAAGATGTTTTAGTTCTTAGCGGTATTTTTTTCTTTCGTTCCAAATCTTTGCTATTGTAATTTCTTATTTGAAAATTTAATGGATAGCCTGCTTGGGAATATTATTTTGAAAGATTGTATCATATATCACTTCAATCTGTGTATCCTATAATAAATTTAACTAAAGCTACATTAAATAAATTATATATATTATATACATTTAATGAAAGTATCGGCTCTATATATTTAAAGATATTAACTCTGGTGTAAAGTTTGTCAGAGATGGTAAATTTGCACATAGTTTACATTAATATGCCATCTTAAAAAATGCATATTAATAGTAACTAAAATTATTTACGTGTGGAATATTTGTAAAACCGTAACTTAAAGTACTTACATTTAGTTTATTTACCAAACTACATTAAGTCAAAAGAAAAAGTAATACACATATTTTTGATTGCATTACATTCTCCTCTGAGTAGAAATTGTGAGTGGTTAGGTATTTGTTTAATGCTAATCTAAACTAATTTTTATTAGTATGCCGTTCCTTTATAGACATGGAAGTGAATTAAATAATACTATACCGTTGTAGTAAACCCCTTTTTGGAGTGCCTGCAATTTATTACTTGGTCTATGCAAGTCCTGCCTGTCTCTGCTTTAATTGTGGTGTATATATGAATATTTTTATGAACACTTTTGAGTTGCCTACTAAAAATAAAAGAACAGCTATAATGTACCAGAAAGCTAATGGTAAACTTCCAAATGTTTTGAATTGTGGATTACAATGAGTTAAACTGCCACGGGTGACCGAGGTCATTAAGGCGCGGAGGTCTGGGGTTCGATTCCCACAAGGACCGTGCTTCTCGACTGAGTTTATTTCCAGGTTTTTCTCAGTCTCCTTAATTGCAAATGCCGTAAAATGTCCTAAACTTAGGGCTAGAAAGCTTCTTTCCTTTTTTATTTAAAAAAAATTTTCCCAGCTTATCATTTAATCTCATTATCAGTGCCTCGGTAGTTAAATTGGGCGTTAAACACTATTAAAAACAATGAATTCATCATTTTGCCCCTGCCTTTATTCTTATTACTCTTTTTCGTATAATAAATATTATTTTAACGTTTACTAAACTTCTCCAGAACATCGTTCCAAAAAGTATTAAGAAATGAAGGTAAGCATAATGTATGTTTTTAGGGTGCTTATATGCAAAATGAATTATTAATCTGACTCCAAATCATACAGAGCTAGTTTGAGTAAGATCTAATTAATATTAGAAACAATCATAAGACCAATAAAGTATATGTTACCTGATGCGATGCTTTCACTGTCTTCAAATTATATTTTTACGTCTGCACTTTTTTATTTGTGATATGAGCATTTATTCATTCAAGGTTTTTCAGAGTCTATATAAATTTTGTTGCTTTGAAACCAGTTATTTAGTGTACTGAAAATATCATTGGGTTAATCTGAGAGGTTACTGGTTTTATGTTCTTTAATGTGAATACCAGTATCATCTTCAAAAAGAATTGAATAAGCATGTTTGTTTATTTCTGAAAGGCGATTGTTGATATATAGAAAAGCTTATAATGAACCCAAAATGGAACCTTGAGGAAAACAGTGCTTTATACTGATGCGCTGTATCTATCTGAAGAATATATCATAACCTTTTGCTTTTCGTTTGATACCTATGAGGCATTTCATTGTTAGCCTTTGTTCTTAATACCATAATAGAAAAAAATTATAAGAGAATATTTTGATTTACACAGTCAAAATCTTTGAAAGATCATATAATATCCATAGTATATTAGATTTATTATCAAGGCATTTAAATCTCATTAGTTAAATTGAAAGTGGCATCATTGGTTTGAGTGCTTTTCCTAACTCCATATAGCCCTTGCTAAAATATTATTTTGATATCTATATGTTTTTATTGACGTTTAAAGCCCGTTTTTACTACTGAGACACCACAGACGGTGGACACTGGTGATACACAAGATGAAATTATATATTGGGAAAGAATTTTTTTAAGGAAGGAAACGTTCCAGGTCTAAGTTTAGGGTACCCCCCGGTATTTGCCATTTATGAGGACTGAGGAAAACTTGGAAAAACCCCAGTCAGGGAGGATGGTCCTGACGGGATTCGAACCCCAGACCTCCCATTCACGAGTCCGCGCCTTAATGACCTCGGTACTCGTGGCGTTATCTATATGGTGATGCATTCTTTGGAACGTCAGTTTTTCAAATATTTTACAAAAAGCTACTAGTAATGATATGGGCCTGTAGTTCTACATTAGTTTCTTATGTAATGTTTTAACAATAGTATATTTTAACCTAACCGAAAATGTCCCGGTTAAAAAGAAGTAACATATATGACAAAGGTTTGCTAATATTGTCAGCACAAATGTTTGTATTTTTATAGTTATTTCATCATATCTTGATTTTAATAGTGTTTAACATCCCTTTGTACTACTAGGACATCACAGACGGTGGGCTGATGATACATGAGATGAAATGATAAACTGGGAAAGTATTTTTTTTAATGAAGGGGAAGTGTTCCAGGCCTAAGCTCATATCCTGATGAATTCATTAAAAAGTTTAACGCTTTCCTTATTAATGATTCTATAGTTGGTTATAGAATCAATTTGTTGTACAATTGGAAACACAATAATTCATTTTAAGTAACTGTTCATTATGATCTGAAAGTGTATTAATTAGGAGATGGATTTCAATGTACTCCTTTTTAGACCTTCGTGAGAAAACATCAATATATATTGGAATTTTTTGACTCTATTTGTAAAATGTTGCACTTACCGTTCACTTCATATTCGTATACTGTATATCTTCTTAATGCTTGTTAAAGTGCCTACTTGATAAATGTTGTTTGTGCTTCACTTTCGAAACGATTGTTCATTAATGGGAATACAGAACGAGCTTTGGTAAATCGGTTATCATGAAAGGATGATCAATTACTGTCCTAGGGCGTTTAGATAAGTTATGTTACGAATTGCACTTTGCAAGATGTAAGTTTTAGTCTTTTAGTAAATTCTAAAGGAAGCGTGTACCCCTGAAAATTATTTTTGAATAATTTCTTCAAAACTCCATTGACCTATCTATAGGTACCGAAAATGACAATGAAAAAAATGATATATATGCATGTGTGTGTGTCTGATAACGCTCTACTGGCAGCAATATTTGTTTTTTCTCAAAGAACCTCGGCGTATTACGACCAATTAATAAACGATTCGTGAAGTTCGTTAACCATTGGGGATGGGGGTTAACCTACAGAAAAATGTAAAAATCGCTCTAGCGGATGCAATTTTTATTTTTTCTTAACAAAACCTCGTGTACTTAATTAAAATAAATTCATAAAAGTATATTCCTAAAATCAGTGAAATGAGATTAATATGAGGGGAATATTACCTGGAACACAAAATTAAAAATCGTTCTAATGGCACCAACACTTGCCTTTTTTGCAATGTAATTCTGTATATACCGTTTAAATAAAATATGAACATTTTTTCTGAAAATCAGGAAATCGGACCGTTAAGAACAGGGATACATCTTTTTTTTTTTTTGAATTGATTTATTTATGGACGCTCTTTAACATCTCAGGTCATCAGCGTCCCATTCAAATCAGGGTGTAAAACGGCCGACAAATTTTGCTTAGAGGCCTCTTTTTTCATGCCTGAGGTTCTTTATCGTGTCGTAAATGTCCTTTCGTAACGAAGCCATGCTTAGAATTTTACGCCCAAAATCCATTGGTCCTGGCCGGGATCGAACCTGCGATCTTGGGTTTATTAGGCAAATATAAATACCACTACACCAACAGGTATATATTTGAAAACCGAAATTTAAACAGTGGGGGTTAAAGCAAAATTTAAAAATCGCTGTAGCAGCCGCAATTTTTTATTTTTTAAGGAAACTCTGTAGATGATATTGAAATAAAATAAGAAAAAATTTTTAGGAAAATCAGTGAAATCTGATTATTAGTAGTGGGGTTTAACTCATACGCAAATTTTAAAAAGTCGCTCAAATGTCATTAATATTTGTATTTTCGCTACGTAGTCCGTATACAGCATTTAAATAACATAAGAAAAATAGTTTTTGAAAATCAGAGAAATTGGGTCATTAGAGTGCGGGTTGACGTGAAACCGAAAATTTAAAAATCACTCTAGTGGTATCAATATTTGTTTATTCACAACAAAATTCGGAATATGCCATTTAAATAAAACAAGAATAATAGTTTCCGAAAATTAAGGAAACTGGAGCATTAGGAGTAGGGGTCACTTACTAACCAAAATTTTAAAAACGCTCTTGTATTGTTTTAAAATAAAAGGAAAAAATAATTCAGCATATAAACTGTATTTATCATGATTCATATGTTTTATATTGAACAAATGCATCGTCGTGAAAATAGAAAATTTGAAATATTAATCTAATATTTGTGTGTGAGAATTATATTTGTATGTAAGAGCGCTCCGTAATATCCCTCAGAAAAACGTTCGTTATATATTTTTACTACAATAGTATTTAAATTAAATTTAAAAGCCTCTGAAAATAAGTCAAACGTTCGTTGTATATTTTTCATTGTGTAAATTTGCTTAGTAAATTGTAATTGTCTCTGGAATAGTAGCATGTTTTTATTTTATTGACGCGAAAGTCTTCTTCTTAAATACATAAAGGAAGCCGAAACTTTGTTATTTCTCTCTATTTTAGTGAATGTAAAGGTGATATCAGGGGCTCAATTCCTAACCATGGTTACATTTAAACAATGTTTTAAAAATACTCGCACAATATAGTTTTATCTATCAATGATCATATATTTCATGTAATTAATAGTATACAGTTATTCTTAATCTCAATAATAATAATAATAATAATAATAATAATAATAATAATAATAATAATAATAATAATAATTCTAAAAATATGGTTTTTCTTTTTTAAAATATATAGATAGAAGGAATTATATTTTTTCCCCTTACTTTTGAAAAGTTAGGCAACAGAAATTAATTTTCAAGTGATTTTGAAGAAGAAAAAAAAAATCCAGTTAAGTAGTGTGTTATAGTGCAGTTTTCCTTTTATTAGTTAGCGTTAGAGTTTGTAACACAGTAATGCCGCAACTTATTTCATTAATTAAGAAGACCATACACTTTAAATTTTGCATTTTTTTAAAGTTATTCTACTTGCTGAGGTATTAGCTTAGTTTACGCAAATCCTGTTTGATGTTTTTTTTTATATTCACATAATCTTTAATTCACTACTTTTTGTTTATTTACGAAAATGAACGATTACTAAGGACATAAACCCTAAAGACTGATGCTAGATATTAAAAATGTTAGTATTATATATAATAGCACACATTCTTTAAATGCATGTGTATCATATTTAATATAAGAACATAAATCAACTAATTCACATTTAACTAACTTCTCCAAGTAATAAATTAAAAATAAAAATATTGGCTGATCTCACTCTCTCCCTCTCTGATAAATTATATATAAATAATATTTTGATGTTCCAGCAATACGTTTATAAAAAAAATCGTTAAATTTTATTTGGAACGCACAGGTCTTGCTAATTGCGTCTGTGTATGGCCTTGCAAGGCCGATGAGAACCCAGCCTTTATCTAAAAGTATTGATAGTGTGATAACTATCTGTGCCAAATACAGATCTTTGCACTCTAATTCTAGTTATTAAATTAATTTTTTCAATAATAATTTACTTTGGAGTATAAATCTGAAAACTTTGCTGTATTTTATTAACTTCCTAGGGAAACCCAGGAAGGTTTAACTATGCATGCAGTACAATACCTTCTAATCTTGGAAAAGAATGGTTATGTTTCACAAATCATTATGTTTTGCAAGATATGATCTTTAAAAGTGAATTGTTGTTTAGGTTTTTATTTTAAGATGTTTAAGAGCTATGCATATAAATAATACACGTTTAATAAAATACATTAATTTTGATTAATTTTTACAGAAAATGATCTCACTTTAGTATACATATTTCATAAAATGGTTCATATTTGTATTATGTTGTAGTATAAAAATCAAATTGTGGTTTAAAAATGTTAGGCCAATTTTTCTAATTTTCCATCTCGATTTTACGTGGAATTGGAATAATTAAATTATTTGATTTATATGAAAACGATTTATTTATTTTCTTAAGTCTTAAAATTTCTAGTTAATTTCGTTAACTCGTAAAAAAGCTTTGTCTAGTGTTTCTAGCAATAAAAAATGAAGCTTTAATTATGACCTCTAGAGATGTATAAAACTATATATGTTAATATTAGAACTGTGGGTCATATCCATCAATGTTAAATACACTAATGTGCATTATGACATGCCAGTCATTGGTTCGCATCCCTTACTTTCCCATGAAGTGCTACATTTAAGTGACTGATGTTTTAGCCGCCATTTTTATGGATTGGTTAACATCAATACCCAGGATATTTCCAAACTTATCCAATATCCCTATAATTTCGTTTAGAACAAGAGGAAAGATTTTCTAGGCCATATTACGCATAAGTTCAGCACTAGGTTTAATTAAATCAAATTAAAACCACGCAAAACTAATTTATCTATTCCTAACTTCTAATATTTTTAGAATATTAAATCCGCATTTATTTGACTCACATCATCAATAGAGAATATTTTCTCCTTCGATTTAACTTTAACACCACTGATTTATAATATAAAGCTATTGGATCTTCAGCACAATTTGTAAATTAGTTTCATTGTAAGTTTCAGCCTCTTTCTTAATTTGACTAAAAGTAATAACATTCAAGTAACTAAAAACGGAAGGCTAAAATGAAATTACCATTAACGTTTAATGTCCACATTCCAGTTGTTAAATATTTCACTTTAACAGGGAAACTTTCCAGTCCTTGTAGATTGATTTTTCAGTTAATGATTAATGGGTCGCTTATAATAGTCAGATAATATTTTCATTCAACTTAATATAACAGCAAATTGTACAGAAATGCGCTCAACGAGAATGCGCAATGTTCCAATAACCGACTGATCAAGCAGAAGATCTCATTCTGTTCACATTCTTGAAAAGATACAAGAAGCGTACGAACGGCCTTCTAGTGAAAATGAAGATCTAGGTACAAGTTTTAAGTTTATGAAAACAGCACGGCAAACACGCACAAATCGTCCCTCAGTCAAGCCTATTAGTAAATCAGATGTGAATTTAAAAGGATTAATGCAACTTAACTAAAAGAATCTACTAGACAAAAAAAAGATGAAAAATAAGACTTGAATAAATTATCAAGTAGAGTAGAAATCAAAAAAGTTGGAATAAAACTAATATTGAGATTTTTAAAAGTACTCTGAATTAAAAAGTTCTTATATAGCTTTGAGCCTGAAATATAATAAATGGATATTTCCAGAAATAGCATATTTTTCTTCTTCTGCAACACGGTTTAGACCACTTCGGCCTATTTTGGTTCCATATTCCATATTAATTTTTTCCTGGGTCTTTCTGAGTTTGTTTTCCTTAAGGTTGTTCATTTAAGGCTACTTAAATGTATGTGCTTTATTTATTATTGTTTTTTCTCCATTTGTTCTGTGTTTTGTTTTATTAGTGTTTAATTCTACGATATCAACTTATTTGGTGATTTAATTTTATCATTTTGGTTTTTTATTTAGTCTAGTATAGCTTTCTCTTGTTTTAAAGAACTTCCTGTTGCTTGTGTTTGAGCTTGATTTTGAATAGTAGTTGTTGAATCATGAGTATTAGTGAACACAGCTTCGATTTGTATAACTTCAATACCTTGTCTTTTTAAAAGTTAAAAAGTTTTATTTATAACTTTTATTATCAGCTTATTATCTTCTATACTAGAGAGCTGAGTTCTGATTCTTTCTTTATGGTTTTAAATTCCATAGCTGTTTTGGACTGAACTAGGTGTGTGCCTATAAAAGCAGATTTTTTTTCCTTTCTTATTTGAGAATTCCTTGTTTTACTTTTTTGTTAATAAATTTAATTTATACGCCATTTTTTGAGTTTCTTTTCCATTTTGCTAATAAAACTTCCCCTGCTAAAAACCGACGTTCCTATTAAATCAATTGTTCCTATTTTTGCTTCCGTCATCTTATCATGTAATCTATAAATAAATTAATGCTGACGCTGAACAATCTTGTTACCTCTCGTAACCTCTACCGTTTCCAATCGTTTATCTTATTTTTTTACTATATAAGCTCTTTGTTCCCATTTATTAGGTGTGACGCTATTCTCCTATTTTCTAAAATCTTCACAATTGCATTCTACACATATTACAGAAAGCGTTGTCTACAAAGAGGAGATGCGTTTCCAGTAAGGTTTTGCAAGATGGGGCGCCATCTCATTTGGTAAACAGCACAGTGGAATACCTACTGATGAACTGTGCAGATTTCATAGCACGAAATTTACGCTTACTCCGCAGTTCAGATTTTAATTGTATGAATATTATTTGGTGACAACTGCAAAAGGCAGTTGGCTACAAGACAAGAATTCGTGATTTTTGTCCAATGCAAGCTCATTGCCCTCATGCACACGTGGACATCCCATCCCCCTGGCATGGTGGTATTGTAGTGAACTTTAGGACAGGATGCTCATTTTGTCCCGCTGGAACAAAACAATTAGACCTGGCCAGGATTTACGTAAACGTTATCTCGTACGACAGAAGTGGTCTAGAATTCAAGACATTGAAAATTTAAAACAACAGCTTCTTGAATTTTGGGACCGGCTTGATCAAAGACAAATTCCCTGTACTACTGGACAATGAAGGACGCCTACATATAATTGTTCACGAAAATGTGGTCTCATAAAGCACGCGTTTTAACTATTTCTGGTATTTTGATTTAATATATTATTTCTGAAAACCATTTGTTTTATATCACACTATATTAACCTCCCTGAGATCTTAAGTGAACCTCAAATCAAAGTAATAAATATGTCCTGTTAATTTAGTTTTTTCTATAATATATGAACTATATACAAAATAATATGTATTCCCATTTCAGAGGACGAAGCCCTTAACATGTTTCCTCTCTTTAGCTCACTGTAAAAATTCCATAAATTTGCTTTTCGTTACAAAAATTGTTAATAAAATAATATTTTTCACCCATAACGAAAAAACATTAGGATGTTGAAATCTTTGTACAAAAAATTAATTTAAATATCACACTTTATTGCATTTATTTTGCACTTATATTTACTATTTATACTAATTTAACAAAAGCTAGTATAAAGTTCAACTTTTAATTATCTTTACTAATCGGGTTGTACAGAAAGTACTGCTATCTTTGATGCAAAAATTAGCTGAGCAGGATTATTATAACCTTTCATACGTAATATTAATTTTATTAATGTCAGTTCCATCTAATAATAAAATGAATCCGTACTAGATCCTGATATGCATAAATGAAAATTTAAAGCAAGGGGGAAATAAAAAAGCTAGTAATAAACACCCTCATAAATGTGGCAAGTGGATATACAATCCTCATTTAATGTAACTGACAGTAATAATTATAGCATATTTACTGCTTTTATTAGAAGCATAACGTGTGGGGCATTCCAAATAAACACTGTTGCTTTAAAGAGCTTAGTTGAAATAATTCGTTCCAGCTAAAAGAATGTCTTAAATATGAGCTAACTATTAAGACCCTATTGCCCAGGGATTAAAGCTGGCTGGGAGCCTAGAAAGATCTACCAAATTTACGATGCTTTAGAAGAATTAAGAGCCATAATTTCGGTTATGTATATGAGAATGGATTAGTAACAACAGGGAAAGCAACACGACAAAAAATAAATTTTATTTCCCATATATTAATGAGGGAACGACCATAAGTCCCAAATATTATATTGTATTTGCTTGCATCTACTAGCTGTAAGTTACCGTTGGTACTGTCATTACGTTGTAAAGATTTATTTCTACATTTCTTAATGTTTAGGACTTGAAACTCTTATTTTTACACATTTCAATAGCCTAACTGATTGATTGGTTTATCGTATACTTATTCATTTATTTATCCTGGCAACAAAGGTCAGGAGCCTTCTCTTCCACTCTACCAGGCGAATGACACCAGGGAAAATAACAAGAATACAATATACATTGTTATATAAAATACAGAAAAAGTGTCAAATTATTAAAGATATACACTGTATGTAAATATTTTACCTTTTAATATAGTTAGAAAGTTGATAAGGATAATTTTAGATTTCCACTTGTTCTTCAATAATTTTCTCAAGTAAAAGAGGAGAGGAAGGAGGAGGAGAAGAAAAACAATAAGAATAAGAAGTGAGAGGTTAACTGTTGTAGATCCTAGACTTAAGGAGAGGATAATTTAATCTATGCTTAAATTGTGTTAGTATATATACTTAAAATTTCATGGGCACATAGCACAAATCAAAACCTTATTTATTAAAACTAGAAATGGCTTAAATATGTTCGCTTTAATATTTGTCGTACTTTTATAGTTTCTTCCTCTAAAAGCAATGCTATTTGTTTGGCTGCTTGAAATACATAAAAAGTAATTCTATAAAATATTTTTACTCGGTATTTATTCCATAAAGTCCTTTCTTTTAATATTTTCCCACCAGCCAGCACCTTCGTCAGTATAAAGTAAATAACTCAGCTTTAATTATCATAAGGTGTTATAGTCTTGGTTACAAAGCGTGCCGCATCCTCCACTTTCTACATAAAACGTGTATATAATATTTTACTTATGGAGGATGTTCGAACGTCGTTCTTCACTAAACAGGAGAACCTAACACGAATAAGTTCGGCCACTAATGCTTATAATTTCATTACATGTTGTTGAGCATTTAATTTTTGCGCCAATTTCTTCTAAATAACGTGAGTTTCAAATCTGGAAGGAATCATGGTCTGGCAATTCTGAATAAATTTCACGCGCATTCACACGCAAGCGCTAATTTGTAAGTAAAATAATGTTTATGTGTAAAATTACGTTGCTCTAGAAACAGTTGTATCCGTCTTCGCAAATAAATGCACACTGTCGTGAGACCGGCAGAGAGCAGGCTCAAAGAGATGCATTCAGGGACAAGGCAGAGAGTTAAGTAGTTGAAGTATAAGGATAAGGGTAAGGTAAGCTTCAAGTAGAGAAATGCGCATTGCATGAACAAATAAGAATTATAAATAATACTATATGTTTAGTTTATACATTAAATTAAATATATAAGTTCAAAAACTGAAAGCACTCGTATACAGAAAGAATAATAATTCCTGAAATATAACAACTAAGCGCTAGAACTTAGTATAGAAATTAAGCATTATTTCGTATAACTGATTTTTCATTCTTCCCAAGCTGAAAAGAATGCATCTAATATAGTTATATAATGAAGTGGGGACCAACCACTCAATTCAATGGTTTTGCTGATATACAAAACTCAACTTATAATAGAATAACTTTCTTCGGCGATCCCTAGCATGTTATCATATGCGATCTGGCATATGGTACTGAAAAACAGGCTACACGACTGTAACAAATGGTATTCCCATACCAAAGTCATAAATCTTTTCCTGCAGTTTATAGATTGAATTGCTAAATGAAGGTATTCCAGTATTCAGCGATTTTATAATGGTATTTTTGACAGATTTTTTAAAAAATGTCCACAATTCTCTGCTCTCTTCTGCTGAAGATATCGACACTTTCCAAATTTTCGATTACTGTAAAATGTGTATAGAAACAAAACTTGTTTTATATAGGATGTCCCACAATGAATGATTTTTTGTTTTAATTATAAAACACATTTATCTGAAAAAGTGCTAATATTATTAAATAAATATGAAGCATAAATGTTACGATTAAACATGAAAGAATACAACAGGCTAGTGTCGTTGCTTCCTTGGCATACCTTCACTCTGTTGGAAAAAATTTCAACGATTATTAGAACAAAGTTCTGGCTGGATTTCATCCATGATACGTCTAATTTCTGCTTTGGGAGGAGGCATAGTTCGTGGATTGTCCACCTAAACATAAGATTTTACATACCACAAAAATAGTCACATGGTGTCAAATCATATGATCTTGGTGGCCAATTTTGATCGCTGGTATGAGAAAGGTAAATGTTCGACGCTGCAAATGGTTTCGTCACCTTCAGCTCTTGTGTTCGTTAAATCTTAAAAGGCTTAATTTTAGTGCGTATCGAAAAGGGAGTGTTTTTTTTTAAATTCAAATCGATAATAGAATTAAAAAGTTGCATAACGACCTTTTTATTATGTATACAAAATATGGATTCTAAATGATATTTGACCGAAGCGCAATTACTTTTAAATGTTGACAATTTCAGTGCATAATGTATGCTTTTCTTAGTTATTTGCTTGATGAAGTCTATAACTCCATTGTGGTCTATACTATATACTGATATGTGTTCATACAGCACGTGTTTGAGGCTTCATCAACCCAGAACTCCCCGCGGGGAGGTGACTGCTTTCGAGTTCCATCCAACCCACCAGCCACTCACCTAGCATTCTTACTTTAATATCAATTGACCGAATAATCAATTTCATGATTAAGTTATTTTTCTGGAGCCAAATAATTTACTTTTCTTCTCATATGTTGTAGGCAGTGTCATTCTTACTTCAAGTTTCGATCGTATGCAAGCGCCTCTTTCTTTATATCCATATACAGATAACGCAGCATCACTGACAACTTTATCAAGTCTCTCAACATCATGAGTGTGTCATGGGAACCAGGGAATCTCTGTGTCTGAAACAGATCCGTTCTTCAGGAATTCCTGAAACTTGCATATTTTGATGTAACTTAAAGTTGGAGGTTTCTCTTCCCTATCAATCAAATCTAGACAGCATGTAGCTGAGAAATTTAGTTTTTGGTTTTGGAAGATACGGATTTCTATAGCATTACTTTGAACTGTTTTCAGACTCTTGCCTGGATAATTCGTTGCAGCGCTAGCAATCTTACATTTTGGCTGTCATCAGCATCGCCAACAACATATCTTCTAGATGATAATAAAAGGCATTTCTTGATATTACACTATGAGCCATGCGTGTGTAATTATCACTCAAGATCTGGATAGACTAGTAGCTAGGAAAATGTCTGAAACTATCTTTAAAAATGAGGATTGCATTTTATCTCATACCACAAAGGAACATAACCCTTCACAACAAATTCTGTCAAAGTTTTAAGCTCCTCAGACGGTTTTTCTGTATAAATGTAGAGACGAACCAGTCTCAACGATGTTGTAGCCAGCGTGCATGACGATATCTCTCTTCGGAGCTAAATATATTTGATCAAATTTGTGATAGGCCGATTTTCATAGTTTTCTAAAATCTTTCCAATAGGATCTGAAAAGGTCGACGGTCCTGTATGGCACTTTCCACAACATTCAATTAATGGGACAACGGCAACTCAGTGAAGTGCAAAGACAAATAACATCACTGGTGAGAATTTTATTTCAATCTGGATGTGTCGAATGATTCCTCCTTTCAGTACTGTGTTAACCACAGCTCCATCGCACCCTATTGACATTAAATTACCTATGTCGATCTCTTTATCATGTTCCCTCATTTTTCCTAGTAGGCTGAGGCAGTGTTTTTGCAGTTGTTCTGTCAGTTAACGAAGCATGACCAAGATACGTGCTTCCAGGTTCAACGATGACATAGTACTCTTCGACCTTAGTTTCACGGCGTCTTTCTTTATCATTTTTAGAGTCTGATCTTTTCCTCTGTCGAAATATACACCCAGTGGTTTAATACTTCTAACATTTTTTCACAAGTTTCTCCTGATTTTAACACTTTCCTCTGTACTATACCTTTGTCTATAACTTTAGGAATATCCTTCTGACAGAATACCAAGATCTTCCATTACAACATTGACGATAGCAGCAACTTTGTGTACCGATACATTTGTCTTGTGTTTAATTTTCGCAAACTGTTGCGTTGATTAAGTCATTTGTTTCTGCATTCTTGGTTTCTTAGCTGTGTCTCTGAAAGTAATCCAATTTAAATCCAGTGACATTTTCAGTGTCTAAGTCTGTCCCTGAAGAAGTAATAGAATCGTTCTCTATTGTTGTCACTCTCGTGCATGTCTTTCTATTTCACTGAAAAGATGTGCTTTATGTTTTCTGTCTTTTCTAGTTTGACGTAAATGAGAGGTAACAATATCCACGTCACTTATCGCCATTTTTCTAGTCCTCTCGTCATTTAAAAATCCCCTCTCTCTAACAGGAGCGTTACTGTGTTACAAGCACAGACTGCTAATGAAGTACATTTGCGTACTGCGGCATCAAAAAATATATTAGAATCTGACACCATCATCTCTTAATTAATATTACCTCTAACTTTACTCTTCAAGATATTGTTCACTTTTGTATGATAATAAGTGATCACTTTATATATATTCTGTTCTTGGAAACTGTAAGGGTTCAGGTATGTTTCCAAACATCCTTCACTTTCTTAGCAACCTCAGATGAGATTTCACTCTTTTATGGTTCTTTGTATCCTTCACATTTAAGAAAAGTACATGTGAGTAAATAACAGTGTATTACCTCTTTATGTGTTGGGGAGGGTTCTAAAGTACAAATCTTCTGGAGATTTCTTCATATTTCTTACACGGTTTAAATCTTGTGTTTACATTTAACTTATCCATTTGTATTATTTTACTTGCAACTATAACAGTGCCTTCTCTAAATGCAGCTCACAAGATATTGAAGCTGAGGCGAAGAAGGTGTCAAGATATGCACTGCCTCACCTCTTGCTTGTATGCTAAGTGACTCATGGAAGTTAATCTAAAAGTCAGCACCTAATACAGCAGTCTGCAACTCTCTTATGTGTCTAATTAAAAGGAATAAAACATGCATGTCATGCCTGTAATTTATGTAACTTTAAAGCTATTGCGCTACGGTGAAAAATCAATTTATAGATACTTTTATGCTCTCTTATTACATAATACTCGTAATGCAACTTTTTTATCCTATTACCGTTATAAATTCTAAAATTTATTTTTCCGATACACCCTACTGCACGTGTTGATCTTTTGTTAAAATTCGCTGCATAGTGCATCTCGGAATGGCTAATTGCTGAGGATGGCGGCGAATTGACTGCATTGGCTCGTAGTAACGCTCTGTCTAACGAGGACAACATCTCTACTTAACGACGAGAACGTCCAGGTAATTTGATATTCTCTGTCCACCCTGTACCTTCAAATTTTCTTACCAGTCTCTACACTGTTGACAGATTAGGCGCATTACCAAAAATTACACGAAGTCTTCGAACGGTCTCTGCATAACATTCATCGTACTTAAAATGCACTTTCACAATCTCGACGCATTGACCCTTTGTGTATCGCTCCATTTTAGCTGATAACAATACAACCAAATGCTAATCATTAATCGCAATACAAAAAAATGACAGTCTGTTAAATTTCAAGTCCGGCAACCTAACAAATCGACTGAGGCGCTCAATTTTAAAATTGCGTTCATTATGGGACACCTGTATTTAGTACTAATTCTTTCAAACAAACACATGGACTAGAGCTTAAAAATCAGTACGATAGCTGATGTGTTACAACAAATTTAACTGAATAATTCCCTGGAGTAAAGAGGAAGAATGGTATGTTGTAAAATGCTTCCTTTAGCTGTTGTGTCTTTTCTTGGTTCGGATTATACGGAACATCATATATCGGGACTTTAAATATCAAACTTGTACTTTATTAATAGCTATGTTTGAGCTCCACCTCCAAAATATTTAGGCTAGGAATCAACTTTTCTAGTAAGGTTAGAGTTAAGTTAATCGCCACTCTAAATCATGACGTTTCAGGATATTCTCGGAATGCTATACATAGCCCAGAGTGACTCTTTTGTTTTAAGCGTTTTGAGTGCCAAACTCCCAAAGAGCAATCAATTATGACTTATAATAGGAGTATATCAGTTTAATATATCATTAATATCTTACGCCGTGTTGCTCTGTTGATACAGTTAATGAGAATGAAAAAGAATATAGCACGGCACAAAATCTCCTTCAACACCGCGACCTTTCAGCTAGCATGAACACTAATAAAATAAAGAAACTCATAAGAGTACACGCAGCCAAATGGAACCTTCAGAGAGCACGCATACGGTCGGCTTGATGACTTCAAAGGTCGAGAAGACAAGCTAAGGCGAGTCAGGACAGTTCGGTATCAAATGTGGCCATGAGAAGTTACGTCATTGGGCCGCCCGTATTTCACATACAGGTCTGCAGCGGAGTGAGAGAGGTTCTCAAGGTATTCAAATCTGTATTTACCCACCTCTACCTCCTCTATAGGCCTTTAGTGCCTACTTTGCATCTTCATGAGGGAAAAAAACGAACATTGCAAATGTGCAAACCTAAGATAAATGTCAATGGAGGAAGGAAGATCTTATAACAAATATAATGTGCATTTTTTGCTGATTTATGGTTCAATGTGCGTCTAGTTGCTATTACGTACAATACGGACCTCTTAAGGTAATCAGGAAGTGTAGATATAGCAAATAATGCAGTAGTATACATTTTACACTGTATATCAGAAATTTATCCAGCTATCAATATGAACTGTTCATGAGATATTCGGAATACTTAAGTAAAGATGCTCTGTAAATTTTAATTCTCTAATGCAAGTAAAAAAAGTTAAACAAAAATAAAACTTACTTCCCGATAACTTAAAATATGTGCATTCTTCTCAGATTAGCTGCACCAATATTGTTGAAAATTTGCACACACATAATTTATGCAAATGTAAAATATGGTAACTAGAAGTATTTAAATAGCATAATTAGTTGATAAAAATCAACACCAATAAGAAATTAAAATATTTCCATTTTTTTTCCTTAACTTTAAAATTAATTTCTTTTCTAACAACTAACATAGATGTATTATTCTAGTTCCCAGAATAGCGTGTTGTCTGCAGTTTAAGTAAAAAAAATTCCAATTTCACCAACAGTTTATAAGAAAAATGCATGGTTATGTCATAATATTTTCACTTTTTAAATAAGATTTTAATTTGGTTTAAAAGTATTTAAAATTGTTTTATATGCATTAGAGAATTAAAATTTGCAGAATATGTTTAGTTAAGTTTTCTAAATATATCTCTGAAAATGTTCATATTGAAAGCTTTAAAGTTTTCTGAAATACAGTGTTAAAGTAAACTGTTGTATTATTTGCTAGATTTACGCTCCCTGGTTACGTTAAGAAATTCCTCAAAAACACTTTTAGTTAGGTTAATGAGAATAAGTAAGCAGTTTAAATGAAAAGTAGTGCAAATTCGTCCAGCGAGCAGAGATTAAGGTTAGAGGGTCGTTGTGCTGATTATGTAATCCAAGCGAGACAATCGACTTGTAGATCCAAGTCTCCTCAGGGCTATAACGGCCTTACCTATCTACATATCTATAATTAATACGATTGATAGCACATGGAAAGCCTAAGGAAGACAGTAAGATGCATGCTTAAAGTAATTACATCTGAAAAGAGCTGCATTTTAAATAATTAGAAATATAAGATTATCACAATTCAGCGCTAATAACATATTTCCAAAATAAGCACAAAACAGACTGATCAGCTATAGTTGATATGTATTGTTTATTTTCCGGTATCGTAACCTATGCATTGTTAAAATTGACCAAATAAACTATATTAAACTGGAGCTCTTTAGCAGTATGCTAACATTTCTTAAATAATAATTATTACTAGATGTACTGTCATTGATGACTTCTCAATTTCTTTAAAAAGTGTTGGAATATAACTCGCTTGCTATATAATATACCTTTCGGAACCTGTATATAATCATGTTACAAATACGCCAAAAAGAACAAGTTTTTAAGTTTCATACTATAGGACTGTGAGTGTTTCCCTGTTCCTTACATTAGAGCTTGATGTCATGTAATATTTCATCTCCATAAATTGTTTTTCATTTGGTTTATTTATGAACGCTCTTTAACATCTCAGGTCATCAGCGTCATTCAAATCAGGGCGTGAAACGGCCGGCAAATTTTGCTTATAGGCCTCTTCTTTCAGGCTTGAGTTTCTTTTTCGTGCCGTAAATGTACATGAGACCCACAGCTTTACTTCCCTTCCGAAGAAAGTCATACTTAGGATTTTTACGCCCGAAAAACGTCCATCGATCCTGGCCGGGTTTGAACCCGCGATCTTGGGTTAGTATGGTTACCACTACCCACCAGGAACGACATCCATAAAGTGTGAGGTATAGAAATAAATGCAAATCATACGCTCTTATCTAAACAGTTTTTATATCTTTTGGAATGTAGGTTTAGTAAAATTTCAAAGGCAATATTTAACAGCACAAAAATTGTTTTCTTAAAAAATATGATCCAATAATTTCATCATTTTCCTCTACATATATGGAGTTATCTTTACACGCTATACTCATAATCTATCTCTGAAACAGTCAGTTGTATTTGATTCCATTTTGATTATGTGCCGCATTCTCCAGGTTAACCGAAAGCTCGATAGTAATTGAAGCCTATGTCTAGTGTAGCTGCGATTTTATCTACTTGAACATTGTTCAACGCCGTTTTTTACTACTTGGGCTCCATACCGCATGAGATTAAAGGATAAATTGGCAAAGGATTTTTCTTTTTTTCCTCATTTTCCTCATTTGCCATTTACGAGGACTGAGAAAATCTGGAAAACTCCGCTATTAGAGAGAATGCTACTAGCGGGAATCGAACACCAGACTTCCCGGCTACCCCTCAGGTATCTAATTGTATAAGAATGTTTTTCCCAGTGCTTTTTTTACATCCCGTCATATTATAAGAGGTACAATTCCAATTAAATTTAAATAATCCTGTACTGATGCTTTGTGCACTTGTGAATATTTTGCAGCAACAGTGCAATGCCGATTTGAATTCATGACAAACATTATTGACAATATATTTGAAGAAAAATTTCTCATAAAAATGTAGCTGTTTTTAATTGTGCATTACTGCTGAGACATCGCTAACGGTTTATTATTATTATTATTATTATTATTATTATTATTATTATTATTATTATTATTATTATTATTATTAGGCTATTTAAGGACTCTAACATTTTGGTAATTTACTTTCCATTTAATTCAGGTAGTCAAATGGCCGATAATTTTTCCTCAGAGACCTTTTTCTTTTAGGCTTAAGGTTGTGCAGGTACCGTTAATCTAAGACACGAGACAACAACTTCACTTCTCTTCGGAAGGAAGCCGTACTTCTAAAAAGTCTTTGCTAGGCCTGATTTTTAAAAGAGTCAAGTGCGGTTATCACCAGAACAGAAGGTGGTTACTGATTATTGTTATATAAGATGAAATACGATATTGGGAAAGACCTTTTTTTAAGAAAGGAACCGCTCCAAGTCACGTTTATGTTATCTCCCTACATCTGAGGACTGACAAAAACCTGGGAAACATTTCGGTCATGAGGAAATCAAACCCCAGATCTCCCGCTCACGAATCTGTTTCTTTACTACCTTGTTTACCCATTGATCTCTAGTGATCAATTCTGATCACTGCAAATACATTTGAATCACAATGATTTTCCATTTTAAATATATTTCTTTCATTTTTTGTAACACGCGTTTCATGGTGGCAGGTATCACAATGTTGGAAATGGATTCATATTCACTTTCTCACATTATTGTTCAAAAAGAAAAATGATTGGATCACTTTTGACTTGAAATTTTACAAGGATTGTTTTATTTCTATTTCTTGAAGCCAATTTTCTTGTATAGGGCTTTCATTTTCTTGGCATGGGTTTCTTTTCAGGAGAGTATGAGCATTTGTTTCATAATGACATTAAATGATACAGGAATAATATGCTTAGAACTTAAGGAGAGATTATTTTCATAGTGGATGTTGATATTTTTGGATTTCAAAATGCCTTTTTGTGATAGGTTAATTCATTTTTTTAAATGCATGAGGTAGTTTCAGAAGTCTTAAACAAACAACTTTGACAGCCTTCTTCAATCTTCACAAAGTCCATGAAAGAGAAACATACATCCATTTCCTAGAGAAGACGTTTACAATTATACAAAAGGTACAGTAAGACCAAACTTCTCTCTTCCGTTTGCAAGTTATTTATTGGTATCAACGTTCAGGAAGAAATGCAGCAGGTTTCCTCAACTTGATCAGAATACACTGCTTTAGCTTATAGCGATAATATATGGAATAATAATTCTGGATTATACATGAAATATTCATCTCAATACAATACTGATCTTATTGAATATTCTACGTATGTGTTCTTTTGCTTACACCTTATATATACAGCATGTTTAATAAATACAGGATATGTATCTGTTATACTATTATTGATAAAAAATGTTTCCTGGAGTTAATTGATGGGCGACTGTTTACTGAGCATATTCTTACCTAAATACTGCCCTCAATTGTCATATGTCTCAGTTCTGAAGGGTTTAAAGTTGATATGAACAATATGTGCTATAATTCAAGGTAGATAATTTTAGTTTCTGGATAGGTAGAGGTGCACCAACAGTTTGGATGTCATGCTAATATGCATTGTTTGAGATTTTAATTAAAGAGTATAGAAATAACATTAAATAATATCCTAATAACTTGAATTTTTAATATTTAAATTATTATCATAAATACTATCAATACTACAGATATCCCTCACTGAATTAAACATGTATCATTGTTTAAGGATGAACACTCCTTTGTTATAGGTGATTAAATAAAATTATATTTTACTACTAACGAAAACTTGAATTCAGATCCCATTATCTCAGCACAAATATAATTAGTAATTAAGTAAATATTATATTAAGTTCATATTTAGCTGTTTACTTTTATTCAAGCACCCATAGCAAAGTGAAACATTCAAAACTTCGAAAGTACACGTGTCAGATAAAAGCTTTCCTAAAGCAAAGTAGGCTTTGTGTATCTACTCTCTTTTTCTTTTTCCTCCACTCCTCTAAGCTGTGGATCTGTACCAATATTGTTCTCTGACGTCACTCAGCTGTAATGGCCCTTAAAACTATGAACGTCTTCGCAAGTAACAAACAGCTAGTGAAGTGCCCTGGAAGAAGGTCACATATTACAAGAACAGAGACCCTCTGCGCCTCTCACCTTCGGGACAAAAGTGACATAACTCAATCTTTATTTCTGGCCTTTGCCAACAATAACGCCAAGGCTTAATGAAAGATTCCTGTAAGAAATGAAAGCGTTCCCGTCCGTTGTGTAGCAGTTGACTTAACTCCTCTTCTCGAGTTCCTTACAATTAGTTTTCTCCAATGGAGCCTCGGTTGGGGTATAAAAACAGGCTTGTCAACATATTTTTGTTCTGTTTTAGCTTTTAATGTCATAATAAACCTTTACTGCAAGTTATATGTAATTACCTGCCAATCATATATTTATTTGTAGTCGCAAAGAAAAACTAAAAAAGAGAAAAACACCCAGTGTATCTGAAAAAAGAAACATGAACTAGAACTTTCTTTTTTACACTATAAAACACACAATGTGGTTAATATTACAATGAGAGCAGTTTAAAAGTCCCCATACGTAGTTCAACCGGTCGGCGGTTAGACCCCACGTCTCCGCCGGAATTTTCTTGCTTAGACTCAGACGTTCCAGCTCTTCGACGTTTTGAAACTTAAGATACAACAAACTAAGTAACGGAATTTGATACTTAATGTCCTTACAACAGATGCTGAAAATATTGCTCATTTTTTCAGGAAATCATCACTGACACGCATCAGTTCCCCATCACTAATGGACCTAACTTTGTTTCGAATGTTTGTTCCCCCAGTGTGTGAAGGTTAGTTGAATATACTTTATTTTTTCAATACCTAAAGTTAAAATCCATAAATCATAAGATCTGGGAAACGAGGAGGGTTTTAATGGAAGATTTTATTTCATCTTTTTTTTTTTCCCTGTCAGGTTTTTTTCGTACAGTCACAGAATGTGTTATATTAAACCTTCTGTACTAACTTTAATATTTTTTTCATGATTTACGTCCAAATGCATGTCTCTTTCTTGCTATATCTGATGTATGCCTCGAAGATAAATATGCAATAATGCAGGTAATATCTCACGATTGCACAACACTGGTGCACTATTAAATGTGTTTTCACCCTCGACTGCAAAACAGAACTGCCCTACTTTGTCGAAATCCTGGCTTTAAAGAGAGAATGGGTCGCGCTGCCGAGTGAGAAATCTCAGTGACTGGAGAGCGGTATTAAATCCAGTGGTCGGTCGAGCTAAGTTACGGAATTTTATACTGTGCTTATTGTATAAAATATATATTTATTTATTTTAACTGCTGTAACGCTTTCGACAAGATACCAATTAATTGGGAAATTATAGAAAGTAAAATACGCTCTTATCAACAAGAAATAAATGCAGAATTGCTGTGCAAATTATTGATTCACTTGAAAAGAGTGAAATTAATTAGTCCAATAATGATGCCTCCCATCGCATTTTCTTCCTGATTTACATGCAGTGCAAGTCATTTTCTTAAAATCTAGGAAATATTCTCATAAAGGGAATTACCTGTTACAAACACTATTGTAAATTTCAATTTTAAACACACACACACACACACATACCGAGGGTGCCAAAAATGTACACACACATTCACAGTAGATATCTATTTAATATATTTCTAAGTTGGACAGAAAAACAACAGTAATGTGTATTATGATGTTCTGTAAACAGATGTGACTCACATACATTATGATAGCATTGCTACAAAGCAGGTAAATCAACAATGAGCAAGTGGGGTCAAGATTATCGTAAATCAATAATGAGCAAATGAAGCCAAGATTATCGTATGTTGTTCTGTAAACATATGTGACTAACATTACGTTATGCAAGCGTTGCTACACCGCCACGAGTGGCCGAGGTCGTTAAGGCACGGACTCGTGAGCGGGAGGTCTGCGGTTCGAATCCCGCCAGGACCGTCCTCCCTGACTGGGGTTTTTTCCAGGTTTTCCTCAGTCTTCATAACTGGCAAATGCCGGGGAGGTACCTAAACTTAGGCCTGGAACGCTTCCTTCCTTAAAAAAAAAAAAAAAAATATCCTTTCCCAATTTATCATTTCATCTCATGTATCATCAGTGTCCACCGCCTGTGGTGCCTCAGTAGTAAAAACGGGCGTTAAACACTACTCAAAAAAAAAAAAAGCGTTGCTACAACAAAATGGAGAGCCAAGATTATCGTTTGAACAGCGGAAAGCAATTTTGAAGTGGTATTGGAAAACCGAGAATGATGTTGAAGTTCAAAGGCAATGGAGACGTGTGTACAGAACAGCTAAGGCGAGTAACAACTGCTCGAATTCGAGACAAATTTGAGACTCGTGGTATCGTATGCGATGTTCACAAGGGCGATCTGGGCAGACCACTATCCTGGCAGAGCACTTCGGGAAGAAATTGAAACGACGCCGATGGTGGGCATTTTGAGCAACTGTTGTAAATGTAAAAGTCTAAAATGATTGTGCTCATCATTTTCTGGTTGTGTGAATTGAGTATTTTTATGATAACACAGTTTTATTCTGTGCTTGAAGTGTGTATACATTTTGGCACCCTCTGTGTGTGTGTGTGTGTGTGTGTGTGTGTGTTTGGTGTATATATATATATATATATGAAAATACATAAAAATTTAAGACAAATATTTGTTCTTAACAACATAAACGAACAGCGCAACAAATTAAAATCATATGCAGATAGAAAATATCGGAATAAATGAATGGTCTAGTAGATGCACATATACTCCATTTGTACTATATTATAAATTATGCATATTGAGATTTCATAAAACACTTTACTCCTGACCTTACACATTGTATCCTCAACAGGAAAAATTAAAAGGAAATTTAGTCAGCGGAAAGGAGGTTTTTAAGAATGGCTACCAGGAAAAAGATATGAAAGAATTACAAATATCAAATTCGTAGAAGTAGAAAACATTTATATAAACCACCAATACATTATAATGAAAATATTCCCCAGAACGACATGCGAAAGTATAAACCTCAAAGAGTAGTAAGGGTCCAGGAATTTTTCCGGGACAGGTTCTCGGCAATAAGAGCCAAGGTAGCCAAGATCATTAAAAAGAGCAGCTACCGACCATAGGGTCATGGTTTCGAGTTACATCTTTGGCATTGATGAATTTCAATGTACTTATTCGTCGCCTTTGTGATGTGTTCCTGCTCAATGCTGAGTAAATGCTGGCTTTTCCTTAATCGCTGCAGTGTTGGTGATGCGTTGATGAGACAATTTAAAACGTTAAATTACTTCAATAAATTGATGTCAATCCTGAGTAGTTATAGAAAGAAGACATTGTACTACTCGAGATGTAGCAACGAAAGTAGCTAGTTATACTCTAATTAAATCATTTCATTCTTGCAATATTTCAGAGTAGAGAAAATTCTTGATAGATCCTTGAAATAAAACTATGAATTTCTTAACTTTTTGTTTTATTATGCTGAGATATACGATGGGTGACTAAGAGGTTTCATGTTTTAGGAAAATATTAAGAGAAAAAATATGAGATAAGGATAAAACTCTTAGATAAAGTCACACTTGAAATTGCTATATGCTCTAGCTTCTTGCTATTGAAGAACTCCAGTAGTTCGAAATATAGCAATTTCAAGTGACTTTATCTAAGTGTTTTATCCTTATCTACTTTTATTATTACTATTAATTTGTTACATTGTTAATAGTGTTATTTTATTTTTATTTTTAATTTTTATATATTATCATACATCTACAGTGAGGTTATTTGAGCTACGGGCCGTTTGGACTTGACTGCTTACTGGTGAAGTTTAGCTTCGCAATAGGAAAAAACAGAACGTCTGCGTATAAAGTTCATAAAATGATACTGCATTTAAACTGGTAATATCTGTATTATAAGAGAAGTTTAAATAGATGACACTCAGCGACAATACATTACCGGCATCTGCGTAGGGAATTCCTGTATTTCGTCTAACTTTACTCCCGTTTAAGAATATAATATGCGTGCAAAATCTACTGTGCATTTAGCAACAATAAAAAAATGCATATTCAATATACGCTTACACTTCGCAAGTGTTCTTACAAATAGATATAAACTCGTAAAGAATTATACCCTTAAAGAGGGAAAACACTTTATTACAATGCCAAATGTATTTAGGATAATTTAAAACCAGAAGAATTTAATTGTTATTTAATATGATATTGGGCAATTACTGAAAATAAGTGCAATGTGTATTCAGTGTTGATTTAATTTAAGCTCCCATAATTTAAGAAGGTTGGAATTAAAAACAGCTCGAGAAACATATTAACAATACTAAACAAGAACCTTTCACAACCCATTTCGATCCAATAGTCAGACGTAAAGTGCATAATGGATAAATTAATGTTGTTGCAGTTTTCGAGTTTTACATATTCGCAATTACATTTTAGTCCGATGCAGTTTAACAATTTTTATGTGAAGTGAAAACGATTGCGCAACCGCCAAGCGCCAGGCTCGCATATCGAATAGATAAGTGAAATCTACATAACTTACTGGTACGTCAGGATTTATTTCAGATTGTAATGTTTTACACCCTGTAACGAACGATTCATACTGCAGTTCGTGTTATTTTGGAGTATTTGTCTTAAATGGAAAGTTATCATAAGTCGTAATAAGCCTAGATTCGTTTGCATCATCGTTAATTCATTTCATTTATGCTACTGAATTCCGATGTAATATAATTAGGTTTAGGTTTCTGCTAGAAGTATTTTTGCGTTACTTCATGCATATCTAAGTTCATCATTCAGCATGGTTTAGACCAACAATGATCTGCTCTTGCTCCAATTTATAGCTGTACGATTCGTCTGCGTTATCTTCTTCTTCTATGTCACCTGGGAGCATAATCCAATGCTCTTCAAAGCATTCTGTCTTCATCCATTCTGCACACGAGTCATATCAGCTTCTTCTGTATGCTTTAATATTATCGGAGAGTTTAAATATTCTTAATTCTGGCCGAATATTTTAATTTCTTTATTTCTCCATTAAAGTATAACCACCAATAATCTCAAAACTTCATCTCTGTTAACCACTAATCATCTGATGAGTTTTTATTTATAATACAAATGGCAATACTAGCACCGCTGAAACTTATTTAAGCATTGTTTCCGTACTTTCCTTGCTAATGTTCCTTTTATTGTACCGCAAATGTTAAATATATTTATTTTCCTGTATCTATCTTTGGTTTGGCTCTTACAAAATATACTTGTAAATAATTCAAAGCCACTATTTGTTCAATAGCATTGTTAACCGTTATTTTTGTTGTAATTAGTTATTTCCTAAAAATGTCATGACTAAATTATACCTGTCGATAGCTCTAGATTATATTTAATTGCTACATTACTAAGAAGATAGATTGCCTTCATTAAGTTTTCCTCTGAAGGTACAATTATTACTTGGTCATTGGTAAAAAGTATAGTATGTTATAAAATTATCAGTTAAATGTTGCTGCAAGTTTCTAAAGGCATCGTCAATATACATATTAAAGTGTGCGGATGCAAGTGAACATCCTTGTCAGAACATTTTGATTTCTTTCTTTTCTAACTTTAGATATTTTTATTTCCAATTTTATTTTATTCGCTCGTTCTTATAATAAGATTAGGAAAACATCTCTCATTATTTTCCATACTTTAATTCTGTTTACTGTATCAAAAGCCTTAATATATTCTATTAATGCGCTATACAGTGATAAATAAATTTCTTTTTTTTTTTCAAGTAATGCAGCTACATTAAAAGCACGATCAATGCAAGATCTGTAATTACTACATCCATTTTTATTTCCTTTTTTAAATATTGGGAAAATTATTGCTCCTCAAAGTCATCACGTATAGGTACTCCCTGATCTCTAACATTAATTTAGAAAGCGTAGATTTCCATCAAGAAAACAAAATGAACTATATATTTAATCAACCCAATAATTATTTCATCTAAACTAGGGACTTTTCTGTTTTTGACACTTTGCAAGAAATGTATTAATACTCCTTTTATTATTAACTCCATGTTAATATTATTTTGGTTCTACTATAATTGGTTTTCCATTATGTATAGTCCATAAACAAATTTTCCACTCTCCTATCATTATAGGATTTAAGTGTCACCTATCTTTCATTAATTAATCTGTAACTTAAGAGTAAAGTTATTTTTACATGAATATATTATCAACCTTCTGCACAATCCCCACCATTGAGGGTCAGGAGTTTGCTTTTGTAGCCCTCTTCTCCTAGAACAGTATTTTTCTCTAAGGCTTAAGTGTCTGATGTATCTATCCACATAAAACTGTGGTTGGTGCCCTTTCTAAATTTCTGGGCAATATTTACATTTTAAGTGCCAATGTTCCAAACGTAAGTAGGTCAAGTAGTGCTGCAATTTTGTAACAAACTGTTTCCCCTAACAAACAGAAGACAAGATGGAACTTGTCAAAGTGGGGTAAGAGATAGGCTCTAACTCAAATTGTCTATTTATATAAAATGGGACAAATGTATATTTTCTATTTAATGTCAGCAATTTCATCTAAAATATCATAATAAATAATTTTGGACGTCTTTAATTCTTATTGAAATATTTTTATTATCTTGGCACCGTTATATTAAGAGTTTTCAACAAGTGAGAACGTTATTGGGAAGCTAAACGCGAAGGGAAATTTAGTAATGATGAAATATAGATACATTTGGATATGACATTACAATACTTAAATAATCGTATTTCGTATAAACTTGTAGTCTGTTGTGCCTTTATTTTCATGCTATTGTTTATGGCGTTAATCTTACATCCAAAGTAGTGATTAGGTTATGGAGTCTAAAATAAAGTAATTAGTCTAATAAACATTCAGAAATTGCATGTAAACAAAGAAATGCATTATTTCCAATAAGAAAAAATATAAGCATTTTCGATGTTATTAAATTATAAATTTGTATATCATTCAATATGAATAAAATATAACTAATAGAGATAATTGATGAGGCATATCGCTGTTTGACCTATATCTGCACGATTATTGTGACCAGTATGCATTACCCAAATATCTTCATAATTAGAGTAAAACAATACTTTATGCTGCATTTAATTTTTCATGCTCCGTTATTTTTGGGAGCCATTTTTTGTACATCCTGTATACCATATAGATATGGAGTAGCCAACATACCCATTTTCGTGAGCATATTTTCTTTTATGATACCCTATCATTTAACGCAGATATCATAAGGTATTCTTAATCCGCTGCTATACGACAGATAGTTGCTTACAGTATAACCATAGATTTAAGCTTTGTTTGAATCAAGTTTTCTCCACTGACTTGCATTAATTGATTTTATTGAGTAAATTTCCAGCGATCTAGAGGAAACGCTAACCTATCAGCAAAAGGGATTCTGTGCAATGAAAAGTTTAAATTAGAAATCGGTAATCACAGTGCAACGACGTTTTATCTTCGTTTTGAATATTAACATTTTGCTTTATATACATGACATATTTGGCTACAACAATCCATACGCAGAAATCTTGTTATAACTGTGAAACCAGTGAATGCAAATACTACTGGCTAGAGCAGTATAGAGTACATAAAATATGAATCTAGTCTTGGAAGTTTTGCTAGATAATTTGAACTTGTATGTAAAATTAATGTTGATAGACGTGAAATTATACACATTTAAAATCAGGGCAATCATTTTGAAAATTACTATATATTAATGTATATGTACATTTATTAAATCTGCTCACACTCGACTACAGTTAACAAATAATGAAATTATAATATTTACGTCTTCTATTTAAATTATACATAACATAACTAAATACATTTCTACTTAATGAACTACTTGTCAGCCTAATCAAATACAAGTTAATGTAATTAAATATATGTCAATATAATTAAATGCGCTTCAACATAATTAAAAGCATTTCAACATAAATAAATGCATATAGATCTAATTAAATATATTTCAAAGAAACAAAATACATTTGAACTTAATTAAATACATGTAAATGAAATTAAATGAATGTCAGTCTAATTGAATACATGTCAACATAATTAAATGTCAACCAAATCAACTACAAGTCAAACTAATACATGAAAAACGAATTAATTACCTATTAATATGATTTAATAGGTTTCTACCTGAGTTAATTACATTTCAACATAATTCGTACATTTCAATCCAATTATATATATGTGAACTTAATAAAATACATTTCGGCCCATTTAAATACATTACAATGTACTTAAAATAACATATCATTGTAATTAAATACATTTCAACATAATTTAATATATTTAAACATAAAATACAGTTCGACATAATTAAATATATTTCAATTTAATTACAAGTGTAAACCTAATCACATACATCTCAACACAATTTAATATATTTCAACATAATTGTGTACCTTTCAACATAAAAGCATACGTTCTGATGAAACATTTATCAACTTATCTACGACACTTGACCCAGGCTTAAATTACCTCCCGGAGGACTTGTGCTCGAGATTATTACGTTGTGAAAAATCCATCAACTTCGACCGCTACCCCTTAAGCTGTCGAGGTCGGCCCACAGTAATAAAAACCGTCATCTACTATTAAAAACCTAATGCACCATTACAGCATGGCGTTCAATGTGTTAATTCATTTCACTTCACACAGAGAGGTAATTCCGAAAGCATCATAATGCATTAACGTAAGCTAGTTCCTAAGGAAAAACATATTTATGAAAACTAGTGCAATTTACCTTTAAAAACTATCAAAATATGAAAGCCAGATTTTTGGAAGAATGGCCTTGAAACCAGAATCATTACCAGAAATGTGTGTTGTTTCAAGAAGACAAAAGACGGTGTAAACTGGACATATATCGGTTACTCACTAAGGGGATCTCAGGAATGCGAGTGACTTCTCCACGCCTATCTGTATAATGGTGTTTACACGAGGAAACAGTTGAGTGCCCACACTTGGTAGTTCAAACACCATCTTCGACCCCGGCTCGCAGTGCTACGCACATTAGTTTGGCACATGTTAGGGTTTCCATTGCTCGTGGCATTGCCTTAAAAGCAGTTCACGTGCACTCTCCTACAGTGAACTTTTGCCTTGTCAATTCAGAGCTCTCTATTTTCAACTTGTGCTAAGGCAAATTTGATGCATTGTAAATCGCTTGTTACAGATTCCTCTAATGTCCTTATATTGCCCATTTTTTACTTTTTTATTTTTTCTTGGACTGTGAATGTATAGAGCAAACATGTCATCGTATACAGAAGAAATTATAACATGTCCTTAAAAACATAATGAATCTATTCGATTCATTAACCTTTTTTTTAATGTTTCTCAGTCATTTCCTTAAAGATGTTTATTTGCATTTGAATCAGATACCCTAATGTCTAGCTCATCAATTGATTTACACTAAAATGTTTTAAAAACAAGAACTTCCCAAATTGCAGATTTGACAGAAAATACTTAATGAAACAAGCATTAAAAGTGACGTTTTTTGTGAGCATGAATAAGGGGAAATATTTATGGTGTGTTTGTCATGCAGTATTTAAGGCAGCCATTCACTACTTATAGATAAACTATTTAAATATAGTATGAAAAACACTACTTTTCATAGTAAATAGCATAGTTTTGTGTATTTTTGTAGTTAAAATATTATTTTTTAAACACACTAAAAGATTTACTGTTTTAGAATAATAATGCCAAAAGTAAATCTTTTAGCAGTAAATATCCACATTAAAATACAACAGTGGCGGTAAATTGTTAACATTAGCACGTACAGTAAATCACTTTTAACTGTTCAAACAACGTTTGAAAAACGATACTTCGAAAATCAAAAGATAACACTTCAACTCTAATTTGTTATTAATGATGATAATTCCTCTATAAAGTTTTGTATGGTCTTATATAGTGACCTTGTGTCTTACTTCTCCATTAAATAAAAAGCAACGCCTATCGCTTATATCATAAATATCTATTAAAAGTAATTCTTGCAACTTTTATTTATTGTTTGAACAGTTGAAAGTCGTTTACTTTTAACCAGTATTACAGGTATTTGCAATATTTAATTTAAAGCTTAGTTGTATACAATTGAAAAGATATATTTTTGCGATGACACTAAAAAGTAATTTCTATTTATAATTAAGTAAATATTCATCATCTGAAACATCACAATAATAAAAATGAACGGTTCGCGCAATGAGTTATTCAACCATCCATATTTATTGCTTCTTGCTTATCATCCCCAGTTACACCTCAAATACTTCCATGAAATTAATTTTAATATTTTCTTACAAGGATATATTTTAGGGTCTATATCTCAAATCATTAAGTTTTGAATCTTCTAGGTACTCTAATGAATCTCAATTACATTTGTAACAACACTAAAAGAGATTTATTTTGTTTTTATAGCCAAAGCTATAAAACAGGAATTGTCTGAAAACTGCACTCATAATATGAATTTGTAGATTATTACTATATAATGAGTAAATATTTAAGTAGATTTAAGGTCCATTTTAGCTACTGAGGCATCACAAGCGTGAATATGAGTTGAAATTATACATTCAGAAATTTCTTTTTTAGGAAAGAAGTGTTTCAGGTATAAGTTTAGGGTCCACGAATCCATACCATAGAGTCTTCGGTCACCCATGTCGGCACAAAGAAAATGTTGCAACTTTCAAAAGAGTGAAAATTTTAAAGTATTCCCAGAATTTGGACACTGTGTTTGTGTTTCTTGACTTAAAATAGTACATTACTAAGATTTTTATTAAAAAAAATTAAGATGGTTTGTGCATTTTATAACGTAAAATGTGCTGCTAAGAGCAAATCAAAACATAACTTACTTGTGAATGGAGTCTAATCATTAAAAAAAGAGCCGAAAAGAAGACAATGATTATGTGTGATTGCTGACAAGAATAAGGGAAAAGGAAAAAACAGAGGTGCATGAAAGAAGTGTTTCTATGATGCCAAACTTTTGTTCTGAAAATTGCTAACGAGTAGTTTGTAATTCGCTAAATCCATTTATAATTATGGATGTAACACTTTTATTGAGCAGTGATACAAGAACTTAAAAATATCCTAAAATACTCTACATTTACAAATAACTGCAAAAAGAACCATCAACCTTCAAAATTCCCGAAAATCGAGTAAGTATCTATCAACTGTAATACTGAAAATGAAGACTTCTGTTACAGGGATGCAAACATTGTTCAAAGGTAAATAAGACGGATATTTAATGCACTTTTCCTATTTTGCTATGTGTCCAGTTCAGCACTGAAATGGGTCCTGCAGAGTCTCCTGTATATAGCAAGTTACCTTCCTCCAAGCATTAATCAGCGGTGTAATACCTGTGCATACATTTCTCTAAGAAAATAAAAAAGTTATAACAATAGACATAATACTTATTTCATTTTGTCTGGATGGTCTCCCACTCTTACTCTTGAGATGCGCCGTACTTTTTTTTCGGATTAGTTCACATAGGTGGTGAAGTGTGATGGAGTCCTGCACGGATTTTGCCTCTCTTTAATCACACTGTCTGCCTCAAAAGCCCCTCTGACCACTCTTAACACTTCACCCCATTTCCCGTCTTTCATTTCTATGGACAGTCAGATCATATTAATCTAACAGTATATAAGTAAGGTATTTTGCCTGAGCTTCTTTAATCTATAAATTGTTTAATGAAGCTAGAAGTTCTACTATTTATTGTTAGTTTCTTTCGTTGTTCATGCTTGAAGTGCTGCAAATAAAATATTTTTTATTTAAATCGGAAGTTATGAGGTATTTATGAACGTTCACTAAAGAATTAAGGAGGGTCAATAAAGTAATTCCCTTTGGAGTATAAAATGATGATTGCACCTGCCTTCTGGTGAACCTTGTTCCATGTATTACTATGTATTACCACATTCCATGTATTGCCATATATATATATATATATATATATATAAGATGCCAAACATAGAAATTTATTAGAGCCAAAGTGACCCAGGAATATTTTGGTTCAGTGGTTTGTGGACATACGATACTAAAATGTTCTTTACTACAAAAAAACAAAAACATTGTATTAGTACTGTTTATGGTTTAGTGTTATTATGGTTTGATATTAAGAAGTGAATTGCTGTTGACTGTGTGTGTGTGCGCGCGATCTAAATTATATTTTCCTTAATTTATTAGGTATGATCTATAAATGAGTATACACTATAAAATATTAATATAGATATGATGTATTGAGGAAGTAGTGAAAATACCATAAAATTAAAGTTGTATTAAATAAACACCTATATTCAAAAGCAAAATTCCTTCTATTAACTTTATATTGATTAACATATCATAGATGCTCAAAAAATAAAGGAAAGAGCTCCAGGAATAGATTCCTGAGTTCAAACAACAGAAAAATGCTTCTTTTTGCCATAAATTCTTCACACATATCACATAAAAGTGTTCATAATGCCACGTGCAACTTACTGCTCTAAACAAGCTTCAAATCATTCAATTATACATCATCTATTGCAGTCGATTGACGTCTTTAAATATCTTTAAATATCACTATAAAAAGAAGTAAATTGAGTTTAAATATGGTGAATACAGAGAAAATGCAGTTGCTTCACTTCTGTCTATCCATAGAATGAGTTTTAATGATGACACAAAGAGAGAAATAATCATTGTTCTCGTAACGGCAAACTGCGACTGACTGACTACCTGTAGCCACCAGTAGAGGAACCTTGGCCCAGCGTGCGCTACACTGCTGCGGACAGGTCAAAGATTACATGGTAATTTTATTTAGTATTACAACATATCCATTTAGTCCCTAGTATTTCTGCAACATCTTTTAACCGACTTGTTTTACATAGGAACTAATTTCTGCCTTGTTTTGTGACGACAATGTATGTAATTATAAAAAAATCTATTTAGTAATTTTGGAACTTTTTAGATACAATACTCCTAACACTTCAGACAATGCATAACACATTTTTCCAAATTATTAATAAAATAATAATATTAAATTGAAGCATATTAATAATTAATTATTACGGTTTAAAATGATTGTTCTTGGAAATTCTTTTCACATTCATCCGGCCCCATTTCCAGTTACATGCTATGGAAATCAGGATACCTAATAGCCTTCTGATTTTCCTGTCCCTCTGTTAGTGACAGTAATTGTATTAAAATACTTCAATTTTGGAATAAAATACAGCTATTTTATTTGGTTATTAATATAGTTTATTAAAAGTCCTGAATCAATAGCATGAGTGTTCTTTTTAAGAGTAACGCAATTTTTTAAATCTTGCATTTTCTAAAATGTTTTTTAAATGTAAATATTTTATAACAGCTTTATAGGCATCCTCAAATATGACTGCTAGTAGTTGAAATATTGTACTTAGAACTCAAGCAGCAAAACATTTTCTGCATCATTATCTGAAAACTCCTTTAACACGTTCTTGCATTATCGCAGTTAATATCACGCAGTATGCAAACTTTCCCACGTCAGGCCATGTATTTTTTTTATGGCAGCTTGTTAATTATCTTGTTTGTCCAAAGTTATCTTTCTCTTGAGGGACTGGACATTGGATTCAATGAGGAAACCTGACGGGCCCGCTCCACTCCGTTTGTTAAAGGCTTCCAAATAATAAATTAACACCGTTGCAATTAAACACCATCCATCACGTCCGTAACGAGGAAGGCTATGGCCAGTTGACGGAGCTGCCACCGCCTCTGCAGCGCCGATGCGTCAATCATGCGCATTACCCTTACTTTGTGTCTAGTTTAATTTATCATTCACCGTTAGCTACCATGTTTCCACTAGGGTACCACGGGTCATTTCATTTCGTGTGAATATGACCTACCTTAGTGCTACCAACTGAAGAAAATTGAGGAAACAAATTAGTGTTACAAGTGTTTAGGTACATCTTTTAGGTTAAATTAGTGTTACAGGTGTTTTAGGTATATCTTTAATGTTAAATGTATAATTTTGAAAAAATATTTAAACAAATTACAAATAGTTCATTATTATAATAGCTATAATATATCATTTCACTGCATTTTAATTAAATAAAACTTATAGTGACGGCTCCAAGCCTAAGATACTAAAAAATTCCAGATGACAATTAATGTTACATATGTTTCAGGTAAATTTTTTAGGTTTAATTTATAATTTTGAAAAAATATTTAAAAAATAAAATATCTGATTATTAAATTAAATATAAACTGTATTTCTATTTCAATAAAATAAGATTAGCCGTGGCGGGTTTTGTTTATTATTCTTAGTAAAAAAAGTGAAATAGTAGAATGTTTACTTGCGCGATAAAGTGATTAAGGTTTCAAACCTAAGATACCAAACGTTTTCAGTTAACAGTATTTCCAACATGCTTCATATTGCATTGATTGTAATTCGAAATTGACGAGAGTTCTCACCTAAATACTTGAGCAGGGCACAGTAAACCTAAATTCTGACCGTGACCAAGGATATTTGTTCATTCGCTTTTCAGACATCTGTGACTTGCAATGGAGAAGCGTCGTTCACATAGATTAATCTCTATAAAGATGAGGAAAAGGTGTGGAACAAGCTCGTCAGCACACGTGAACATTTATTGTGTCCTCACTATAAGGAAGAATGAACCCCACGGCTCCACAAACTCCATCTGTCAGCTATTCAAAGACATATGAGGTGCGTTTCACAAGTTTCCGGTCTAACTATGTTAGATAGGTATCATTCTCCGTGTACTTCAAGCATATTTCACATCTCTAGATAAAACATTTCAATGACCCTAAAATAAGAGTCCGAAGCTTTGTCTGCAAAATGCTGGAAAACAGCGCCTTTCAACGCATTATCGTTCGCTAATCTCCGTACTAGAAGATCAAATTTCAGTTTTGAAAACAGGTAACAGCCATTGGCGACAGGTTTGAGCTGTACGATAGATGATCATGCTCCTGGAAAACACAAGCGTCCATGTCAATTTTAGTAACAGCAGCCATGTGGGATAGTGCGTTGCCATATAGTAGACGAACTAGGCTGAGTATTTCATGATGGCACTGAGCAATGCAGTAACTCAGCATAGTACTTCGCAGTTCCGCTGTGTTCCTTTCTTTAAAAGCTATCATCAGAGTTCCTTTTCAGTCTCAAAAATTGTCACTATGATCTTTGTGAAGTGTGTGACTTTTCTAGGGTTGCTCTTCTTCCAGCACTCCATGGTTTTCTTTTTTGAAGGAGAGTTACATTGTAGAACTATATTTTTGTCCTCTGTATTCCAATACTGCCCTCTCATTAACACACAGAAAATGTTTAAAAACTTCTGACAATATTCCATGCGCACTTGCATTTGAATTGCACAAAAAATTCGAGGTACTTGTCTTGTACTATCCTATGCATAAGCAAATTATGAAGGATGGCAGCAAGGTGGTTTTAGGTACCCATCTGCGCTGACCTTACGCATAAGCTAACGATGAAAGATGTGAAACACAGCTGTTTTAGAAAGCCCCAACCTTGCAGAAAGTTTGTTGTGTCAACACATCCACGAAATATGAGAGGGAAGCTTCCCCATACACACCATCAAGACATTGTTTAATATCACTGGGTGAAAGTCTTTTAGTTAAAATGTTATTTACTGCTCTTATTCAGTTTGAACACACGCTGTATTATACAACAAATCTGACTTAAATTAAATTCTGCTAGGAAATGAATAGTGTGGCCGGAAAGGAAATGCAATGCTACGCTCTTGAAACTATATCAAATAGCGCCAACATTGCAACAATGAATCTTGACTTTCTTTGTTGAGCCGGAAACTTATGAACCGCACCTGGCATTAACAGGCAACCAATGAATCCATCTAGCTTCAGAAACCAGAGGATGGAATTCCTTCTTGTGATGCTGATTATAAGAGGCGCTAGAGCTGACAGGTGTGCGTTTTTTAAATAATATAACAGAGACATAAAGAACAAGATAAAGGGAAGAGTAAATTAGAACGGTTCGTACAATTAATTTTAAAAAATGAGAACCCTAACAAAATTTTCTATCAGCACAGAATTTTGAAACCAGACCTGTTGTTGGAAAAATCTATGCCACAATTAATCTAATGCTACACACACAGATTCTAGCTGCCTTTGTTTTCTCTTTATAGTTATCTTTCATACTCACTTGTTCAGCTGCAAACCGAATCTATTCAAAGCTCTTTTTCGCTTTGAAGGAAGAAATAAACTGATTTACAGTAAATTGTCGAGCTGTTATTATCGAGTGTATAATGCGTAAAGAAAAAGAAAAAAGTAATTTAAAAACAGGATTACGTAAAGCACCTTATAAAACGGTTGTTCTCAGGCCGTGCAACGGTCTACAGACTATTTTCTGTAGGCGCCGCTGTAAACATAGCGGAGAATTGTCGTGATCATTTACTAATGTATAAAGATCATAGAACGAATGAATTCCAGTTTTTTTCCAAAGTGCAGGGTGTTTAAAAGTTATATAGCTATTTGAAAAATTAATAATGAAGACATTTTTACAGATAATATGCTGTTTATGGTACACAGTTGAAGACTTTCACTTCTGCTTTGTGCACATTAAACTGAGGCGGTAAACAAATGCGACCTAGCTGATGCAATATGGGTCTATGCATCTTTACATATAGAAATTGGAAAGTGGAGGTCAATAGACGAAGTTACCAGCTAGAGCAAGCATGCCCATCCTAGTGACGTGGAAGAACTTAATTAAGCTAACTAAAATTGCGTTAGGGAGCAATCTGTGTGGAAAACGACTTGATTGGTTCCTTCTGGCCATAGGAATAACTAGTTCTGTAGCATATTAAGGTTGATGAGTTCAAAGGTGAGGTTAAAGAGTCCGTTCGTGCTGTAGATTTTTTTTTTCTATTCTCCGAATAGGCTCATTGAAGCAATCCATTTGCCGGTTTAAGTGAAACGTTTCTTGAATTAAAAAAAAATTAGGAAACTTAAGCATCTTCCGGTTCGTGAAGATTCAGTTTTTTTTTAACTTTTCTTCCAAAATTTGAGGTCAATCAGAACTTTTTCTTATATATACAAGCAATTTCCTCATATTGTTGATGGCATCTGAGAACACGTTCTTGTTCAGTGAAACAACTAAAACTTTGTACAAAAAATATCCTTTTTATGTTTCCTCCAGACCTTGGAAACTACTAAAAACACTTTATTTTGGAACTAATCATTTCGTTCAACTGTGCTACGTATAGGCAGATATTTAGAATTTAAAAAATCCTGGCCAATGAAATGTGGGGATTTTACGTCTGTTAATAATCAAATAATCATACTTAGTATATATCGTTTGAAACAGCTAGGTATAGTATATTTTATAACCATCTGTATATTTGCTGAGCTTTATTTGCGGTTAAAATAGACTCTTTCTACATTTATTTATAATTCGCTTTCCTTAATGAATTTTTCTCGCCAGTAAAAAAAAAAAAAAAAAAAAAAAAATCTTCATAGCTTGCTTGAGTTTTATTACCAATAAAATTATTTTCCTTGAACTTTATCTGTAAATAGAGTAAAATATAAATGTCTCCTTGTTACTGCTGCCTCAGTATCGTGTAGTGTAATGTAATCTGGTAATGTCCACCATCTCTCTGTCAGCTAAATAGTTTTGATTAAATAAGGAAACTGTTTTAAATATCATCTCTTCTTGTCCTTTCTGTTCTTACTTTATTTGAATCAATACAGTGAGTGAGGCAGACCAATGAGAGAGAATTTATTAAAAGCCACACAGTTCCCTCGACATTGCAGCATTAACAACAATGAGAGAATGAAGGCTATGAATCAGAATGATATATTATGCACATTGTGATAAAATGGAAAGCAATTTCCAAAATGGTATAAAAATTTAGCATTGGGAGCTAAAGAGAGATTCTTTTTTTCCTTCTACCTTCCTTCCAGGAACAATTCAATCAGGCACGTTTAATATAAGTACATTATAAGTCATACAATCTGCACACTCTTCCTTTGGCAGCATTATGTTGAATTTCTGTTTTAATTGCTTAATCTAGTAAAAGGATTCTTGTGTTTAATGAGCACTAAAATTGTTCTTATCTAAAGTAGTTTGAACCGATAATGCAGTATGAGAACTTAAAAATCAGGTAAGCGGAGATCTTTGTTGTCGAGGCTGTAAATTAGATACCTAAGATGTGATGGTTATGAGGTTCAACATTTTATTCCTCGATAGAAGCATGATGGACGCGGTAGCTCAATTGCTAAAGCTTTCAGCCCAAAAGGCTGATGATCCCTGGCTCGAATACCGGCCGTGACTCATATTTAAAAAGTCTAATTCTTCATTACTACAAAAGATGAGCGCGAAAGGTAGCTCATTTTCCGGCATGAATGTGGTTACAAACTAAAGAACTCAATGCGGGTTTTTTTTTAAGAGAAGCAAGGAATCGTACAGAAGACTTAAAATAGAAAACGAAAATAACCGAAAAGTTTAAATAAATATATATATAATATTAATGAAAAATAAAAATAAAGAAACACTATTAGCAATGTAACAAATTAACACTAATAATAAAAATAGATAAAGATAAAACACAGAGAAAGAGTCACACTTGAAATTGCTATATTTCGAACTACTGCGAGTTCTTCAAAGGCAAGAAGCTAGCAATTTCAAGTGTGACTCTTTCTCTGTGTTTTATCTTTATCTACTTTTATTATATATATATATGTGTGTATATATATATATATATTTCGCACAAAACTCACTTAGCCTAAGATTTGAAATCAGAGTTTCGCAGGTGGCACTCAGGGTCACAGCCGAAACTTAAACCGCGGACCCTCGACTTGCTGTGCCGATGCTGTTACCTTCTGAGCTCTGCTCGACCGTCTCTTCGAACACTTGTTGCCCAAACTTCACAATTAACCACGTATTGGAGTTAATGTATTTGAAATGTAATTTTTTTTACACACCTTAGAGATCTTTAGGGTACAATAGATGGAGAATATTTGCGGCTGTGATCGAAAAAGGCACGGTATCTCAAATGGTAAGAGCGCCTGTATGGCATGCCAAAAATCTGTGATTCGAATCCCGGCTGTAGCCACGAGTTTTTCCTCGCTGATTGATTCCAAGATCCGAAACTGTCAGTGAAATATTTACGCTGTAAAGTATGAAATACATAGAAATGCTAACAGTGTTTAACTGTTTTCTGTTTTTCTCCTTACGTAATAGCAATTATGAAAAAAATAACTAGGTACAAAAATGGTTTCAAAGAAAGATAACTCAATTTTATTCTTATATACTTAAAATATTAATTGAGTTACATAAGTTTTCATGTGCTAGTTATTTTATTTCACAAAAATATGTATTACATTTTATACATTTGATTTTCTACCATTTATGAATATTTTTAATTATACTATAATCATTTTAATGTAAATTCTTTAAGAATTTTTTATATCGGAGTTGTTCGCAGTGTATTGGCAATTTATTGAATTTGAAAAGATGTTTATTTTTTGACATTAAAAAGTGCATTTATTTTTCTGGCAAGGGATCAAAATATCACTCCTTTGGTACTACTTGTGGAGGTTTTTTTATTATATTGTGAAAATGTACTTTAACACGCAAGGTGTCTGGATAGTTTTATAGAGATAGAAAACAAGATACTTTATATATTTTTATGTTAAAGATATAAAACGAAATGAATGGCCACATTTTCAAACTGCCTTCCAGAAAAAAAATCGTCAAAAGACATTTTGCCATTTTGAGTTTTAGGTCCCGAACGCTTCTAACAAAATGACTTTGCAGGTTCTAAAGTAATGGCTATATTTCAAAAGTTTACGCGTGTGTTATTTCATGAGACGGATGTAAAAGTCCTCATTATTTTATGGGCAATATAAACCACTGTAATGGCGGATAGATGAGAACGGTGATACGGAGCTGGTTCTTAGGTCTGCTATAGGTGGCAGGAGCACAAGAGCTAAAAATGCCAGGTATCTTCTTCACGGGCAGTCTACAACCATTTCCTTATATTCATGCGGAAGACATTTGTTTGCAACACTCAGTGCAATTGCTTGCACTGTATTTTTCAAACCACTGCGGTAAGATCTTTAAAGAGATAATTTCTTTAGCATGTCTTTGATTATGTTGAATTTAAAGTGAAAGAGTACTTGTTTTGAGTTACTTATTTACAGAAAAAACTGTAAACTGTAATTGTACGGCACATAACTATCATTTCCAAATGACTATGTTCTCCTCCTGTAAAGTTTAAGAGAATTATTGCATGCATAAACTAAATAATGTAACATTTACGCATCTCACGTTCTGTTCTCCATGAAATTATTTGATAATCTCTACAGAGTATATAAGTAATATTAGCCAGTTTTTTTTCGAAATCTAAGGAAAGTTTAATGCTATTTCTCAAATTTGTTAAGAATATATAGAATGTTTCGCGGTCGAATCGCCCTCTTCACGGCTGCTGGCGGCCGGCCATTCACAGCGCTAACTCCCGGTTAATTACACATAATATACTCGCAACTGAGTTGCGTTCTAACGATTACAAAATAGGTACCATTAAAATAAGCGCCTTAAAACAGAAGATAATGGAACGGTTCTCCTTTTCCATCCTGATATTTTGGCATCGTTTAAGAATATTTTCATTGACATGCATTAATTCATCTGCCAAAGTTGTCAGTTTCTCTCCTGACATTTTCTTTCAGTTAATCTAACTTCTATAGAAAAAATACATTCGGTTAGACCGGGAGTTTGTGAGAGCCAAAAGTCCCTTGCTAATAATTCCTATCTTCGAAAATGTTCTAAATTAAATTTAATTATTTATCAACGGTATGTGCGGTACCAGAGACTTATTGGAAATGCTCAGATTGAAATTCAGTACCAATCAGTTGTTCAAAGAATGGGGTTTCATCCCTGTATCTCTGTGCATTGAATGTAAATTAAAAAAAATATAATTTCTGTAATCCTATATCCATTACTGTGTTTACTCCGATTTTCTCGTTATGCAGGATAGTTTCGTATACAAAATCGGATTTATCTGTGCCACAGCACCTATAATTCTGCATCTAAATATGAGAATAAAATCATGATGGATTAGTTTTTCCATGATTAACATTTTGCAAAATCTTATTACAGTAATTTATTTAAATTTCCGAATCAGATAGCAGCAATTCTTGAACAATGCTAATCTTGTATGCGTTCAATTCTAAGCGTTTGGTAGCTCATTATACTGAGTTCATCAACATTTCTGTTGCCCATTCAAGCCAATTGGGAAGATTTTTGAGCAGAATGTTCTTAACGCCTTCTAGCTTTTTTGGTTTCTCCTCAGTAAGACACGCCTTCACATCCTTTGCTTCTTATTGAGAATACATTCGACTTCTCTAAATGTGTTCACAAATTTTCTCAGGTATCTCCATGTAAAACAGGTACGCCCGGATATTCTGTTAAAACCACCTTCTTATTTCACTGCAAGAGTGTCAAAATACGAATCCTATACGAACAAACGTTTGTTGTGGCGTGCACAAGGCATTATGAAAAGTATAGTTAACATAGATGACATCTGTAATGCTCTACAACACTTTTTAAGCACACCACAATTATTAAAACGAATTCTACTACTGCTACAGTGAGACTGGAGTGATTTGGAAGTCCCAACTTCTCCAACTTGCGAGTACAGCTGAAGTTACTGCTGTGGCGGGCCAATCCAGCCGCTTGAAGAGGGCGACTCGATTGTGAAATGCCCGCCAGAAAAGGGAAATATATAGTCACCTACTATGCACTAATATACTTTCGAAATAACCTGATTTCTATTAGCGTTATGGCTGCAAAAGACATATACTGCCACAGCATTTAATTATACACTATCCTTTTTTACTGTAAAGAAAGCAAAAAATCGTGCTCAAATAATGATGTACATGAAAGTAAAGAAAAAAAAAACTGGACACTTAAGCAATTCCTTCCAGGTAGATGATATGATCTAGAGAACTAAATATTTCAAGTTAATAGTTTATTAATAATTGTTAAATTTCACGGCTCCGTTACTATCTTGTACCCAGTAGACATTTATAACTGAATCGAATCCTGATGCTCTCAGATTAATACAGTCAAAATATGTAGAAACTGTAAGATGATTAATACGTCATAGGGTATAGTACCAGAAGGAAAATAGTTCTGGTAGGTTTTTTCTTTATTTTAAAGGAACAATAGCTTGAACTTATTTGGAAGAACAGCAATTATACAACAACCCTCTGAAACAAAGCACAGCTTGAATGAGTAAACCGGTACACTGTCAGATTTTGTTGATGGGCTGTATATTGAAAGTTCTAAAGAGATCGTGAATTGATACAAGGGTCTACCGAAAAACAGACAAGGGGACATGTGAGTTAGCTCACCTGGAAACCGTATCTTAAACTTTATACTTAATTAGATACTGATAGGAAAGGTGTAAGGGCAAAATATTAGCTGCTCATACGAATAAAAAGAGTGTGACATTAAAAAATTATCAAAAATGTTCTTTCCCCGTCTTTTTACCCTTAAGCAGTGTCATATCAGTTGACATAACATAACTAGTAGAAAGGGGAGAAAATATAGGCGGGTTCTTGGCAGGAGACTGTACAGCTGCTGTCGCCAGGTACGCGTTGCGCTTGCTAAATGGAACAACCCGCTAAGATTTCACACGCTGTTTATTTGCATGGGCAGTTAATATTTTGCAATTATATATTTCCTATTAATGTTAAATTATGTGTAAAATTTGAGTTAACGTTTCAAGATGAGTTCCTCGATATTTCCCTTGTGTGTATCGTATCGGAATCTAAATTGTAAAACTGTCATTTAATATGAATTTTATCAAGAGATGTGTTTTACAAAATTATACTGAGTCAATAATCGGTATTTGATTCCATATTTGACAAAGAGGGGTTGCCAAATGCCTTGTGACTCGTATATGTTTTCTAATGTACGTTGAGCTAGTCAAGTCAAAAAACGAGTTGAACATTTTTCTCCAAAGTCATCAAACTATCCATAATCTAGTTCATATATTTCGAAAACATAAAAACGTAAGGTTCAGGAAAAGAAATGACGAATATCCAAGAGTTCTCATTCAGGAAAGATTTGCTGATATTGGTCGTCTCTTGGATCATTTTACTAAAAACTGTGCCCCAAAATGGTGAAACATTTAAACTTTTTTTTCTAAAATGGACAAAAAATTTTTTTAGTACTTATATTTCATAAATTGAGGAATTTTTTTTCCTTTCACTTTTATTGTTTACATTAATGGTAACCCTTACAACTAATAATGCATTTAGCGCCTTAAGAGCTCTTGTGCAGTCATTTTTTTATTCCTTACAATACACTAATGATTTAATTCTCGTTGTAGTAAAGAGTGGCATTTCCACATGCAATTCCCAAAATAGAAGAAATAAGTAAAGGCGTTCCAATCCTTCTGTAACACTTGTGAATTCTTTCCTGGTATATCCACTTTGTATGCAAGATAAATGTGTGTAGAGCAGTTTATTTTCATCTCTTGCAGAGTCGTCAGAATGGTAGTAATAAAATAAAGTACAATAAGAATGATAAAGTTCGATATGGCGTCTTGACAAGGCACGACTCCCTGCAAGTTTTCAACAATGTATTCACTTATTGTGCAGGAAATCGTGTTTCTCCTAGGAAGAAATAAGCTCATGCAGTTTATATTTTCGAATACATCAAAGTGGCAGAATACTCTTGTCTTAATGCTCAAGTCAGATGTTTTATCTTTTGCTTCGTGAAGCACCACACATGAATATACCGTGCTGTGCGGAAGAATATTTCTCTGTACTTTATCGTTCATGCGGTGGAACATGACGGTTTAGGCATGAAAATGCTTGACTGAGCTTCTAAGTTTTTTAATGTGACATTGAAGGAAATGCTGTAGGTACTTGTTGAGGTACGAGTGAAAGTGTCAAGCAGAACAAAGATCATCGCAAATATGTCGATACAAGAATAAAAAGGAATTAAGTTATGGAATTTACACAGTTGTCAAGAATCCCAGTTAAACAATGTTAAATTTTTGTATGTGAATCTGCTCGTGTGTCAAATACTAATCTGTCTGAAAATTAGGATTTTTGTTAAATTTTAATTTTAATATATTAGATTACTCAAAAGTGTATGTGTACTTTTTTTAAAAAAACATATAATTAACACAGTTTAGAGATTTTATTTTTCTTCATCTCAAGACGTACACGGTATAATGCGAAAACTTAAGAAGTTCAATTTATCCACTATAATACAATCTCTTCATATTTTATAATAAGCTTCTAAAATAAGACAGAATATTCAGGCAGAGTTTTGGAAAATTCGTTGTGATATTCAGAATAATACTAGATGATATGCTGTTAATCTGATTTATTTCAAGCAACATATTAAAACAGTACATAGTATTCCACAAAGAAGTGGTTTAGTTGCCGTATTTATAAAAAAGCCGTCTGAAACATTTAAAAACTGAGTCAGAGACCAATGTTCGTTCTTTGGAGGTAAATTGTTTTTATTATTCTGTTATTGCCTATTAGAAAATTCCAAAGGAATGAGCTATTGCAGCCGTACCCGTAAAATATCTATTTATTTATTTCTTTTAGCGAATTACGAAGCTATTGCTATTGCGGTGTATTTGTTTCGAATAATCTTTCCAAATCTCCAGCGATCCCTCCCTACTAGGCCCCAAAAAGATAAATTATTAAAATATGTTTATGTTGTATGTCTGTTAACGCTCTTGTGGTTACAATTTTTGTCTTTTATCAACGAAACTCGGCCAGTAACCATAAATTACCAAACGATGCGTTTGGTACGAATTTTGCCGGTTAACAAATACGTTAACCAGCATAATTGAATTGGAGGTGGGGATTAACCAAAAATGATTTTTTGTAAAAAAAATCGCTCTAGCGGTAGCAATTTTTGTTTATCCCAGCGAAACTCGGTAGATTTCTTTAAAATAAATTGATAAATGAAGTTTCAGGAAATCAGGGAAATCGGGTCATTAGGTGTGGGAATATACCTGAAAAACTAATGTGGGTAAAAGCAAAAATTTTAAAATCGCTCTAGTGGCCGCATTTTAAATTTTTTTAAAAGAAAATGCGGCATGTGCTATGGAAATAAAATACAAAAAAATAGTTTTTGAAAATCGGTGAAATCGGAATAAGGGATTTATTTGGAACCTAAAATTTAAAAGTCGCTCTAGAGGCATTAATATTTTTTTTCCACAACGGAACTCCATATATACGATTTCACTTAAATAAAACATATAATTTCTGAAAGTCAGGTAAATTAAGAAATTAGGAGGGGAGATTACCTGAAATTCAAAATTAAAATTCGTTCTATGAGCACCAATAATTATTTTTTCATAGCAAAACTCGGTATAAATCAAATAACATAAATAGTTTCTGAAAATTAGTGAAATCAGATTATTAGAAATAAGGGTTTACCTAAAGAAATTTGAAAGTCACTCTAACGGTCACATTTTTATTAATTTTATTTTAAAAGAAACTCGGTAATGCTATTCAAATAAAATAAGAAAAATAGTTTCTGAAAATGAGTGAAATTGAACTTGGAAAGAAGGGCTTACCTGACAGCCAAAATTTAAAAATCGCTCTAGAGGCATTAATACGAGTATTTGTTTTTCACAACGAAACTTTGTATATAACGTTTCAATAAAATAAGATAAATAGTTTCCAAAAATTAGGAAAATTGGATTATTAGGAGCAGGGGTATACTTGAAAATCGAAATTTAAAAAAACGCTCATTCGTTTAATTCTCTATATTGTTTTAAAATAAAAGGGCAAATTAATTGAGCATATAAACTGTATTTATAACGATGCATATGTTACATGTTTAACAAAAGCATCGCCGTGAAGGCAGTAAATGTGAAATATTAATTAAATATTAGTATGAGAATTATATTTGTTTGTAAAAGCGCTTTGTAATAGCCTTCAAAAATGTTTTCGTTATATATTTTTACCACAATAACATTTAAATTAAATTTCAAAGTCAATGAAAATCAATGGAACTTTCGATTGTTTCTTGTTGCATGTTATACTTGCTTAGTACATTGTAATTTTTAAATAGTAATATGTTTGTGTTTCATTGAAACAAATGAACATTTTCTTCTTAAATACGCAATGTAACTTGAAACTTTTATTTATCTCTTTTTAGTGAATGTAAAATGATACCAAGGGCTCATTTCATAAGTATGGTTATTTTTAAAAATGATTAAAAATACCCCACAGCATAGCTTTGTCCATCAGGACTCATACATTTCGTTTAATTATTGGATACTATTAATTTTTATGGTTTAATCTCAATAATAATAATAATAGTAATAATGATACTCCTAAAAATTTGGTTTAACTTTTCTAATACTTACAGACTGCAAGAATTCTAATTTTATTCCCCTAATACCATACAATAATGCCGTAACTTATTTCATTTCATTAATTAATAAGGCCAAATTGGATTTTATATTCTTTTTTTTTTAAAGTTGTTCAATTCTATGAGGAATGCGCTTAATTTACGTAGCTTCTCCATGATGGATTTTTTGGATGATCCACAAGTGTTCTGTTCTTTTAATAATTCTGATTAAAAGTAACTCTCAAATTTTTCACGTTATATTTTTATTTATATATCTAACGTTAACGATGATAGTCCCATTCATTTCGTTCTTCTTTGTCCCCACTAAGGGTATCAAGGTACAAAAATCAAATTGAAGTGAATTAATCTTTCTTGATAGAAAATCACTGAAATAACAGTGTGTATCCTAGAATGATTAAGCAACTTGAGCCAGGCACCTCCTTTTATTCAATACTGACACTTACATAGTATATTAAGAAGGTAAATTGAGCATTAGTGGCAGCACTGCGAATAAAAAGGTACTTCATTTTTTCCTTTCTTGTTTATATGTATAAAAAATATATATATATATATACTATTAATAGAGTAATAAAAACTTCTAAAAGCATAAAAACTCATAAAAAACACTCAGAGTGCAAAATGAAGTTCATTTTCATCACGTGACCAAGAGCCAAGCTCGAAATATAGTGTGATTTTAGTGTTCAATTTTACGGTTTTTAGTGTGAAAGTTTATGTGAACCTTTTTATATTGCACTCTGAGTGTTTTTTATGAGTTTATATATATATATATATATATATATATATATATATATAACTTCAACTATTTTTCTTTTTTAGTTTTTATTTGACAATTGATAATACTATCTTTGTGTGTAATTGGATTAAAACGGAGAAAAAGTAAACAATAACCAGTATAAAATTCAAATTATTTAAAAGAAAGTTAGTCACTGAGATCATGATAAAGTTAGATTCTCTTCTTGGTGAGTCTTCTTTCAGTTTTAAAATGGTTCACACGGGGTTACTACATTTAAACGCGGTCGAATGAGCTGCAAAGACGAACATATGTGGAGGAGTAACAGAAGTGACAACCGAAGAAATTATAAGAAAAAAATAAAACAAAATAGTATTGAACGTTAGAGATATCAAATATGATCAGGATTTCAACTGAACGGTTCATCTGGTATGACCATGGAAACATTGTGCTACCTGGGTTCTCTGTGAGCTCACAGAAGACCAGCAATTGTTCAGAATCGTCGGCGATTCAAATGTAACCCAAGGGAATTTTCGCTAGTCTGTAACTGTTGATTAGACATCACTAATTCTGAAAAACACACAAGTCAAAACCTGTCTTAAAGAAAGCAAAGACACCAGCATCTGTATCATGGCACTTGCACTCTGAGATTCACAGGTACTATTAGAACAAGGAAAAAAGACACTGTTAATTTATTGCAGAATTTGATCAATGAAATTAAGAAAAAATTATCACATCATACCATGAAGAAAGTTTTGGTTCACCATAATAATGCACCTGCGCGGAGTACAAATCTGCAGTTGCAATGGCGAAAATGCATGAACTAAAGTTTCGAATTGTCGCAGCATCCACCTTACTCATCAGATGTTGATCTATTTTCAAATATCAAACTATTGTTTGGAGGAAAACCTTTTTCTGAAAATTGTGAAGTAGGAGTATAACTAGCAGTGTATTTATTCCTGTGATACCATTATAATAAAACTTCAACATAATACTTTGATAACATAGTAGATCTCTTTGATTTATATATAACTAGTTTAAATATTCCATGGTAATTTATTTAACAACTAAATAAATTTAAAATAAATATTAAATAAAATGGTAAAACAGGATTTTCCTATACACTGCTGGATTGATTCAATTAACTTATCCACCCCGTGTTATCAGCCTTTTCATACCCGATCTGTCTTACTTTCTTTACCCGTCAGCTGAACTCAACACGACCAAAGTTATGTCTTTGGAATACCTTTGGGCATAATGTATTGAACTTAACAGAAATTTCGTTGATAAATATATTTATTTAAGTTTATTTATCAAATAGCACACATTCACAAAAATTTCACGGCGATCGGTGTCTCTTCTCTGACAATTGGCTTAAAAATAACGAAGGCCTGGCTAGCCATCATAGAAAGGTTAGTTTCATTATATTTTGTTTTAATATTTCCATAGATGAGAATTTGTTACACTCTTTTATCCTTGTTATTTTTTACTCATACGCCATTTTGTTTATTCTTATAACTCTTGGATATATCGATAAGGGTTAAATACATCACGTGGCCTGCAGATTACTAGCTATTGTGGTGACATCTTTGCTTCCAGTCTTTTATCCTATATATTCATGGGATATTTTTTTTTTCTCTTAGTGCTAGAAATTATTAAACTGCAATTCTAAATGGTGTTTGATTCTTTTCTCCAAAAAGAGTTTTTTGCTGTTCATTAAGGATAGAATCTAATCAAGGTATGCATATTATTTCAAATATTCGCTATTAATCTAATGCGATTTTAGGTTTGATGCTGTTGGCCGTTATTGTAATTTTTACGGGTTTAACTTTTGAATGCTTTTCTGTTGGAATGCATTTTTTACTAGAAGTGGTTTTATAAAATAAGAATAAATATGTAACATTGAAAGAACATCAAACTTTGAAAATGTCGCCTAGGTATCACCGTTAACTGTCACATATTTTGAAAAAAAAAATTAAGATTCTTTCAAGGCTGCCAATATCAATCTTTAATTATTCCTGTAGGGAGAAGAACTTTATCACCCATGCTTATCCCTGTAGTATCCGTTATTTAAAATAGTCACATGTCCATGATATTCTAATGGTGCCGCTATTTATATTTCTAGAACTTTTCAGAAATAAACGTCGTAACCGGGAGATGGGAGGGGCCGCAAGCTACAACAACAATACACAATTTTCAATTAATGAAGTCCTTCTGCAAAGAGAGACTAATGAGGCATGCGTCGAGGGAATAAAGTGCGTCACGTGTTCTGGTAGAAGAAGCTTCTTGTGTTTTTGCTGTCGGCACAAAGCTGCAGTTGGAAGTGACCGCCGCACCATAGACCACCGAGCTTGCGGTCGTACGTTTTTGTTATGCATTCCAGAGCTATTGATTGAATGTCTCCTTTGGGCTCAGTATAAACATAATAAACAAGGAGTAGATAGTTTTTCTAATTAAAAGCTAATTGCATCATGCCATAATTACTCTTGTGTTTCGCTCATTCTCTCCTCCTCCTCCGTCTGTCTATTCATCGTACTCCTTAATTACGATACACCGACCACTCCATCACTTACCGATCAAAGGAAATATTGTTTTACATCCTCTCGTATAGTCGCATGGACTCTTGGAGTCTTAATAGTAATATCTCTGTTGAACATGCGCATAAATTTGGTCATAAACTGTGCCCCTTTTCAGAACTTAAAGGCCTACTTAAATGTTGTTTTAATGTCTAAAAAGAATTTTATTACAAAATAATGAAATAGCTCCATATGTTATAATTTTTTTAAATATTAATTCTCAAAATATTCATTTTATTTTTTCATCAAAATTACTAAATTATTCCTAAGGTTTTGAAACTTTCTGAACAACTCTTTTTATTATAAAGATAACATCTGCTTACAAAGTGATTCTCAATAGGTGTACAGAGAAAATATAGGGAAAATTATTTTCTGAAATATGAATCTTAAAATATACTTGTTGACCACAATAACATTTAAAAACTTTTTTATGTTAAAATAACACTTGGAGCTGAGTTTGTTGACCTCATATGAACACGGTTTATGCATTTTTATGGAATTATCTTAAAACTTGTAGAAGTTATGATGTAAACAGTTTTCAAAAAACACTTTAAAGAAAAGGAGCAGCAAACTTATAGATTTTATAATGACAGTTGCAGTCCTAATATGCTCAGCAGCGCTTTTACTGTGCCGATTATCTTTAAATTCACTTTTTCAAGCTATGCTACACCCATGTTTGGTCATACTTCAATAATATAAGTAATATATATATATATATAATCTTGCCACCACAAAGTCAACAGTAATAGACAGTTGAGCAGTATACTTCCAATTTGTAATAGGAAAATTATGAAACAAATTCATCGAATGCATTAATGAATAACTTTAAAATCCTGCAAGTATTAGGTGTATCTTCATTGTATAAAAGTCTATGCACATTACAAATATATTTTAAGCATGGATCATGCTTAAGTACGATGCACAATTAGAAAGAGGAATAAATAATAATAAAAAAATAATGTTAATAATAATAATAAATAAATAAAAATTAAAGATTAAAATGGTAAGAATAATATTTACATATGAATGGAAACATCTTACATATTATTTATAATTACACTAGTTATTGCGTTCTAACCAGAAAATAAATTGCTTCTAGCTTCGCGCACTGTGGCCAGGAAAATGCCCAACTTCAACAAATAAGCATGGTTCGCAAAGAGATCCCAGCATGTCAGCAACCTCTAATTGCCTTATATATATATATATATATATATATATATATATATATATTCAGGAAACAAAGTTTTTCTCAAGTGTTCCCAGAGGGTACATCGGCCAGAATATGTACTCGTTCATCATCCCCTTCACCAAATGGGTAGATTTTCCTACCAAAACTATCCGTTATTTTTTTACCCTTTCAACTTCCCAGTCTAAACTAGGTCATTCCTAATCTCGTCTTTCTCCATAGATAGGCTCAAGGAGACTTTCGTGTTATATTCTGCCTAGATTCCCTGCCTGTTGATATCCTCAAGCCTTGTTCTAACCTTCTTACATGCATTTTTATTATATTGATTATCTCGTTGTCACATGAACGCAGGCAAATTCCTCTGAGTCCTCTTTCCACCTCTGCAGCTCAAAACACTGGTGTTATATTTTGCATCTGGTGTTTATTGTGGTCCTACACAAAAATGTTTTTGAGCTAATTATCTATTTTTCTGAAATCTAAGCAGCTTAGAATAACTAAATTGTTCATATAGCCCGTCAGGCAATAGATCTAATCCTTGTACCCGGATGCCATTAAATAGTCCTCATGTAGTGAACGGAGCATGGCTGGGGTTGATTTAATGTTCTAGTTAATTTTACATACCTGAAGCTGGAAGTTTGTTTCGAATTGGCATGCAAATAATAGTATTTGATACCAGAAGATGTATGCATTTTCTGATATATCAAGGTGTCTCGTAAAGCATTGAACAGGGTTAACTTCAGTTGTGGCAAATAAAATTTTGGTCATTTCTGTGAAGAACAGAAATTATGCAGGGCCTAAAAGAAACAAAGTCCTTCCTGCATTAGCTTGGCATTGAACCATATTTGTCTATTAATATAAAATATTCACTGAATGTGAGCATACATTGCTTGATTAGCACTACATTAATATGAAAACATAGTGTTCACATAAACCTCCAACATTCTGGTTGTGTTCTGTATTTAACAGTTTGAACTTCCAGATATGGGAACATGCAAGGACATTCAGCTAAAGTAGTAGAGTCGGAATTGAAACAGGGAATGGGGAGCTATGGTTAACTGTACAGGCCAGGTTATTACTTACTCGTATATGAAGAACTAATTGCGGGTATTCAGTCGAAAACTGGACCTATGGAAGGTAAAGACATGCCGCACATTGCAACTTTATATTCTTGCTGGTGCAGAATTGAATTATAATGTCTAAGTGTTGATTGCAATTATAAGCGAATTTCATTTTGATTTTCAAGAAAATTTATCAAATGGAAAGGAGTTTCAAAACCTGTTTAATGCTTATCTGGATAGTGGTTGAAACCAAATTGCATTTTCTGCAATTTAAAATTAATTATCAGACATTGTGATGTAAGACTAAACATACGTTTCAACAATAACTGGCTGAGTTTTACGAATCTATATCTCAGCAGCAATATCCATGTTTGCATAGACTGGCTACGAAACGATCTCTATTTTTGGATCAACTTATGTAGTTATGTGAGCCCTTTGGGATAAACGTCAACTAAGGTGGCAAACCTGTCTTGGAGAAACGCAAGTCAGGAAATTTATCCGAGGTCCTAGCAATATTCTTTTCCACATCTCTTCTCAAACTGGACAAAAGAGGAAGTAATAGCGTTAATGACTGAAAATGGTCACTTCAGCAAACACCTTAAGAAAAGTGGGTCTCTTATCAAGATGAATCCACATGTAGAATGTGTAAACAGGATGAGGAATCCTTCTCTCATATCCTTTTTGAGTGTTGAATCCTGGAAAAAAGAGAAATGTTTTCTCTATAACCAGGGAGGATCTGGCTAAGGACGTCAACATCGGAACCAAAATATGCAACTTGTACAGGGAACAGCTTTTAGGAAACAATGCAGGCGCCTTTCCCAATGGTTTAGCACAATAGGATGACGTGCTAAATATTGTTCAAACTCCATATCCCTCCAAGATCTAATCTATCTATAGTCATGTGAGCAACTATTCTTGAAAATGAATTATAATAACATTATGTTTCGTTGTGTATTTGTTTAAGCTACAAAGAACATAAAACCATGTATTCAAAACCTGGTGAATAAAAAAGGCGAAAGGACATTATAGTTTATTAATGAAACTTCAAGTACAGTGCTATACAAATGTCTTGGAACCTACTCTTTATACTTTAAAATTACATTGAGTTTGCTTTTAAAATTATATTATCATTTTAATTGCATGTCACACCAATTTACAAAGAAAAGATACAAACCAAAGTGAAAAGTGTTTATGTTAAAATGTTTGATCGATTTAATCTTTTTGAAAGCATTCATTTTTTTATTCGTTTATTGTTTCAAATGTTTTTTTTTAATTTATACAGTAGTTGAAGTAAATTTCGTGTATTTGATTGCGTAGAATATGGAATTCCATCTGTGTACATATGCATATAAAAGCTTTCATTTACCTCTAAACACCTTCAGCCCTCTTGTAGTTTTTACATAGTTCTGCATTTGGCAACTTCAAGTAAAGGTAGAACGAATCATTTCCATTTTATTTCTGATGACTGTCGAATTCTATATAGTTTAAAGCGATGGCCAGAAATTTAAAACTTTTTTCTAAAGTTTAATACTTCTTTATCGGTCACAATTGAACCATTACTCTTTTTTGCAACCATGACAATTACTCCAAAGACTTATAAATAGTCTAATAAAATATTTAATATAAAAGTGGAATTAAAATTTAACCTAAACTACAGGTCATAAAAGAATTTATGAATATATTATGTGTTCCAATAATTGCAAGATATCTCGTTGAATAAATTATTATATGTTCTTACACTCTTTTTATTTCAAATTTAGTAATTTAAATTACAATAGTTTCATATTACGATTACTGGTTTCTGTAATTGTAATCTTCAGTTACTTCACATTAATTTTTAATAGTAATCAGATTGGTCATGAATTTGCAAAACACATAGCATGTGAACTTGTCACTGGATCATTTTTGGTTTTTAATATAGCTCAAAATCTTCACAGGATAAAAGCGTACATCTATTGGTATTATTACATAAGTATTCTTTAAGAACAGATTTATATTTTGGTATTCACCGGATTTTAATTTGTTTGGGAGTTCTTCAAATATTATTAAGCATTTATAATGAATTCCCTTTTTATATCAATGGATTTTTGAAGATCATTTTTGTCTAATATTGATATAATGAATTTCTATATTTTTCATAAATCTTCTTGAGTTTTAACATAAAACCTCGCAATTGAAAGTATATCTTCACAAAGGCATGTAAAAGGTATTTATTTTGAAACACACTTTTACAAAAAAGTTCCTTTGTTAGCATCACAATTTCCTTCATTAGTATGTAAAAAATGTTGTTTTAACGGAATTACCCCAAAATATTAATCCTTATTTCATAAATTGAATATAAATAAGCATAATAAAAATTTTAGTGCAGATATGGATCTGAAATGGGATAGTAATCTGAGATCATTTATAACAGATTTTAGTTTTGGCATAATATTTACTCTAAACGATTTTTCCTATTTATCAACTTGGAGTCTAGAAACTTAACATCTATTGATTATTAATTTCTTCATGTAAACTGGAATCTGGCAAGTTATATGTTATAATTGTTATAACCTTTGTTTATCAATATTTTGATAATTTATTAGTCTTAAACCATTCACAAATTTATTTGAATAGGACATATACTTACAAAACTTAAAGCTATCAATGCATTGATATTGATCTTCCTTTTTATAAATATCTAACTCCGTTCATGCAAATATTATTCTATTTAGCAGTTATTCCCCTTTTATTGCTCTTAATGTATTCAAAAGATAATTCCAATACCGTCCACACCGCCCGCAACTCTTTCGTCACGGGTCATCCACGGCGCACAACGGAATAATGTGACACCAGGAGCGGCAGGTTTTTCCCTCTCGTGGTTCCTTCTGGGAAATAATTTCTACTTCACATTTGTGACATCATTACATGCTGTCCTCGATTCTACATCTGCCCTCTACGTGTCCCACGCTACTTGCCTATTTGTTTCTAATCCAGCATAGAGCACGCTCCTTGGCCTGCCTTTTCTCGCAGCTTTTATTGTTGAAAAACACCTGCATGATCACGTACGTGGTAAATCCCACTATCGAAAGTTTTCTTACGTCGTCTTCAAAGGAATCTGATGACAGAAGGTAAACAAGTAAATAACTACTTTCTTGCTGCCTTTTAGCTCTACAGTTGTTTTATTGTGGCGAACTACTATTGCAATACACAAAGTCCCAAACCAAGAAATAACTTTCTATTAACAACTGCGATACAGGAGGATTATAAAGTCTACATATTTTATAGGAACCGTTGCAATAACAAACTTTCAATGATAAAATGAATCAATAATAATAGTTTCTTCCTCTAAATGATATAAATAGGTACAGTAAGAAGCAATGGAACACATGCCTGGGTTAAATCAGTCAGCTGTTGCAAATAGAGCAATAATCGTATTACAATCTATACCCTTGTACAACGCGGTAATTATCAATAGTTGCAAATTCTTAGTTGTACAGTGATGCACATGCTGTTTGATTAAAACAAAACAAAAATGTTAATAGCATTAATTATTGGAAACTTGATAGTAGATTGTTTCCCATTTCTTTAGTGTTGTACTCAAAAAGTTGGCGATTAGAGAAATGAGAGAATTATTGGTGTCTGACATATCTGTCTTGCTCAGTTTTGTTCATTCATCAAGTTGCTCTGGTATACTGAGAAGTGCACGTGTTTTCCTCATCAAGAAGCTTTGTTGACTAAATTGGCAAGTAGCTTTGTCACTGCCTTTGACCAGAATACACGGATTTCCTGGAGTTATTTCCTGTTGCTTAATTTTAATCGATTCATTTAATGGGAACATAGTTTAAAAATAAGATCCGCAGTTCAACTTTTTAAGATTCTAATGTTTTAGAATAACAAATGATAACTGTGCGTATTCTATAGGCATATTTCTTCCTTGTGTGGTGTATGTCCACACTTTTTTTATTCACGCAAATTTACTTGGCCTTCCTTTATTACTTGTCGGTCCTGGTGGTGTAGTCGTAATCATACTTGCCTCCTAAACCCAAGATCAGGAGTTCGATTCCGGCCAGGACTGATGGGTTTTTTGGGCGTAACAAGCCTAATATGGCTTCGTTCGGAAGGGAAGTAGAGCCTTAGGACCCATGTCGTAGATTTACGACACTGTAAAGAACCTGAAAAAAGAAACCTCTGAGCAAACTTTTAGGCCGTTTCAAGCCCTGATTGGAATGGGACGCTGATGACCTGAGATGTTAAAGAGCGTTCATAAATTAACTAATAAAAAAACTATATTACTTAAATCATTCTTAGTTGTGATACAGTATGTTGATTTATTTTATCTTCAATTCCACATTTCTTAGTTACTTTGAGATCGTAATTTTTCGACTTCAATTCTCACTGATAGACTATGACTATATAGTTAAAACATTGTTCTAAACCGCACAATAATGGGATAACAATAACAGAATAGTTATTAATTTTTATAACTAGGGTTCTTCTACTAGTTACTGAAATGTTTCTGCGGATAATTGAAATACAAAAAAATGACTGATTCTTTTAAGTTCCATATAGTTCTCCCGATTCGAGTGAAATCATTTATTGGAATACTCGTATGATTAAAGTTAAATGCTTTTCTATGTACGTGTGTGATTTGCATTTGTCCCCTATATGTCGTGCAAAGATCTGCCATTCTAACAAGTGAATACTTAGTTTTATATTTTGTTTACCTATCGACCCTGTTGACATATGCGAATAATAAGTTTAAAAAAAAATATATAACAATATGTTTGTAAAATATCTATGCCATATCTCTTTAACACTTAATGGACGTATGCTGTCCTCCCATACTGTATCCACAAGCTGCTTATTAGTGCAAGCACATAAGTAGAAGGTCTTGCTTCGCTCTAATTTTAATTTTATCTCTTTATAGCTCTTGATTGGGTTTACGACCGCAGGCAAACGTCTTTCTTGCTTATAGTGTCATGCCGATTGGTTGAACTCTTTGGTTTCCATTAGGAGATCTGTGTACGACCCCAGCGGTTGAGTGGAAATGGTCCGAAATACCATACAGTCAAATTTTTTGCGGCACTCCAATTTCCCCTACCAATCATTCTGTCAAATGAATCATTGTCATCCTCATCCTCATTTTCCTCTTTAAATATTAAACTAAATCACACCATTGTCCCTGAATGCGTTGTTTGAGAGCTGCCCTATACTGATGATAACAACAATGGCTGTGTTGCTCATGGGCAGACACAATATGAGCAATGCAAATGAAATTATAGCAACGGTTTTACCTAAGAGTTGTTTGCTTTACTTCTATGAATATTTCTCAGACACTGAAGGAGATTTTTCAGAGAAGAGCACACGATTACACACAATCAGTAATTAATTATGTACTAGTGAACGAACACTTTGCATTCACAATTTGAATCGTTAACTACGGCAGGCAATAAGAATGAGCAAACTTGATCCAAAATTGTATTTATCGCTTTTAGCTGCCGTTTTCTAAATTATGAAATGTTACGCCGGTGAATTTATCTATATACAGCACGATAGTTAAAATTATTAAGGCGATGATACTTGTGTCAGAATTATGCTCGGGTGACATTCTGAATCAAAGTGCCATCCGCTCAAGAACTCTATAACTGCCTGAATCACTGGGAATGCCGGGCATGATCAATTGGCCCTAAATTTATTAGTCAAAACAGGACAATGTGGCTTTTTAGACGCTCTCTTTGCCCCGCGATATCTTAAAAGTAATATCCAGGCTTGCTTCGTTACGTAATGAGGTGGCGCGAAATTATCAGCGTCACGGAGTTACAGTTTACCTTCCACTTTCAACAAGCACTTACATGAGCATTAAGGAGATAATGGCCTTCCATTTGCTCTGGTCATTTCTTATATTTGTATTTTTCCTGCCTTGGCATCTTTCACGAGTTATCGTGTGTAGCAACATTATAACTTAAGCTTCATATACATATAAGTTTTACGTATATACGATAACAACATTTAGTTCAGTATTTTAAAATAAATTAAACGTTTAAATTATTTATAAGACGAAAAAACGTTTACTATATACCGTTTCAGGTTATATAAGCTTTAATTATTAATTTCTGCAAAGTTATAAAATATGAAATAATTTTCCGTCATATTTAATTTTGCTGTTAATATGAAAATAACTTTTCTCGGGCTATCAGTCAGGTGAATTCTGGAAGAAGTTCCAAGCTTTCAAGAGCTAACGTCGCTCTCATCTCCAGGGAATTATGTAGAGACTCCTGAAGATGAAAGCGACGTTAGCTCTTGAAAGCTTGGAACTTCTTCCAGAATTCACCTGGCTGATAGCTCGAGAAAGGTTATTTTCATAACGCCGCCAGGAAAGCTTTAAGTCATGGTTTACTGTATGTTTATAATACAACTAAATATATTTGTAGCTATTCTACGACAGGAGTTTTATGAAATTTAAATTTTACATTTTCGTCTCAAATGAAAGGAATACCTCTGAGGGTATACGTCAGTTGCAACATCATGAACCACTGAAATAGATATTTTAAATTACGGTTATATGTCAATGCACTTTACATTAAATAATATAAATGTGCCCGTTTAAGGTATACATTTTTACCTACTTCTACGTCTAATATTTAAAAATTTAATAATATAACAATCATTACTTTGTTTAATGTTAATACTATTAGGAATCAAAAATAAACCTATGCACATCAGTTTTCTATGATCCAAAAATGCCTTACATTTTCGTTAATTTCATCACAATTAAATACCATAACGGGTGGCTGAGGTCGTTAAGGCGCGGACTCGTGAGCGAGAGGTCTGGGGTTTCAATCCCGCCAGGACCGTCCTGACTGAGGTTTTTCCCAGGTTTTCCTCAGTCTTCATAAATGGCAAATGCCGGGAAGGTACCTTAAACTTAAGCCTGGAAAGTTTCCCTCCTTAAAAAAAATCCCAATACATCATTTCGTTTCATGTATCATCAATGTCACCGCCTGTGATGCCTATGTAGTAAACCGGGCGCTGAACACTATTAAAAAAATCACAATCAAATGCCAGAAATTAAAATAGCTTGTAAATGTCAGAACTAACTAGAAAGTTAACATTAAGAGCAAAAGTTGTGAAAAATGCGAAAATGTATTTTGCAAGTTTTTCAATGATTTTGTCTAAGGCCAACTTGAGTGAATGTAATAAAATAATGAAAAAAGGAGAAATACACGAGAACTGAGTTTTGGTGAGATAATCCTCAACTCAGAGTCTGACTAGTAGGAATTAGGGACAGAGGATGACCTTTCAACACCTCAACCGTGCTCAAGAACTGACCGTTGTGCCTATACGCCCCTCAATGGGAGCACCTCCTTGAGAAAGGCATGCGGTGAGAGAGAATCTAGGCGGCCAGGGTCCACGGGCAGTGAAGCATGTATATAACAACAAAGGAGTACCTAACAATGCTTCCAGATTCCCAAAAGTTTGAACCCCTCAGAGGAGTCACTTCTACATTAGACGCCGGAGCAGAAACCTTACCAAAGCCCAACCCACCGTTATATAGCACAACACTAGCCAGCCTCACCTGATGTTTAACGACCACGTAACAGAATGAAATCAGAAGAAATGGGAGAGCGCAAAATCCGCGGAAAGCAAAATTTCATCTCAGTACTTGTCTGAGAACTTGGAAAAACCATGAAAAATCGCCATTTTAGGAGGGCCAGTTCCAAGCGATTTGAACTCGAGACCTCCTGACTGCTAGCCCCAAACTTTATCGCCTGAGCCACTCATTTGGTAAGATAGTAGCTAGTCGTAGTACGTAGTTCGTACTGTGTATATATAAAGCTAATGAACTCGTCAAACAATAATAATTTTTTGTTAAATTAAAATACGTTTGATATTATTTTAACAAATGAAATATAGTGACCCCAAACTCGTACTTACGGAATTCTAAGGAATATTATTTAGAATAATTTTACTAATATGTATAATTTAAAACATTCTTAAAATAATGCTATGCAGGGTGCAATAAAGCATAAAAGCTTGCTTGCTTGATGTGTTTTAGGAACCTGAACTAAAACCTTGGGAGGGAAAGATATATTGAGAAGTACAATAGAGAGGGGAGGGGAATTGCTTGGAAGTTGGTTTGAGGTTATTCAGAAATAATGTTGAACAGGCATATACACTTTATGTGAATGATTGAACAGGCAATTCATATATTGTTTAAAAATGAGCTAATTAAATAAATATGGCATAAAGTAAGAAAAGTGGTAACACATAGGCAAATGTTTGAAGATGACCAATTTAGGCGAAATGTTGTATAAAGATAAAAGAAAATTAGATTGGCAGTAAAAAATATGAGAGCAAATAAAGCATGGGAATAATGTTTAATGTCCGTTTTCACTACTGAGGCACCACTGGCGGTGATACTAATGATACATGAGATGAAATAATATTTTGGGAGAGGATTTTTTTAAGGAAGAAAACATTCCGGGCCTAAGTTTAGGGTACCTTCCCGGCATTTGCCATTTATGAGGACTGAGGAAAACTTGGAAAAAAATCTCAGTCAGGGAGGACTGGAATCAAACCCCAGACCTCTCGCTCAAGAGCACACGCCTTAATGACAACGGCCACTCGTGGCGGTGCATGGGACTGTAGTCGGTTATTTGAGGTACGAACTCAAATCCTGGCAGAACTGGGAGAAACCAATCATCAATAAGCGTATAATGCATGTGCATATAAGCAGTTTACAGTTAGTTTGAGGTAGGCTTTATCAGCGAGTGGTGTGTGTTCGAGTGTTACCCGGTGCTTACATTAAACGTAAATTGTGCATTAATTATTTCTCGTTCCTTATGCCACTACTGATATACTGATTCTTGCAGAGAAGATAAGATACTTCGCAAAAAATATCTTGGCAATCATGTTGCAAGAAGAATAACTTCTCCACTTTCTAGAAAGTTATGAGTGATAGTATCTCTCAATAACAAGAAACCTATTCCAAACTGGCGTGTTCTTACGGAAGAAAGAATACAGAATCCATAGACGCCGGCAATGTATTGCCGCTGAGGGGCATCATTTTCAACGTCTATTTTAACACAGTTTTATTCTTCTTCTTGTTATTATTATTATTATTATTATTATTATTATTATTTTAAAAGCAATATAATGTTATGCATTTAATAAAAATATAAACAGAACATTTGAAATATTAATTTTATACGTGACACTCTTATCTTCCTATTTTCGGTGTAAGTAGCTACCGCGCTTAGATAACCCTTAACGTAAATTACCTCATATATAAGAAATTAATCCTAAATGATAGAAAACATTGAAATGAAAATGAGCTTACATTATTTATTAATTTTTTTCCTAATACATTATAATGCCACTTAAGATAAAAATGCCCTGTATACAACATTATAGTTCCTAAACATATATAAATTTGTTACATTAACATAATTGTTATATTTCTATTTTGGTTAGGGTCTGGGGGTTAATAAGGACGGAATTGAGACATATTAAATATAGTAGTGTATATGGAATAAAGTAATAGGGGGAAGAACATAGAGAAAGTTGCTAGGTAATGGTAATAGTAAAAAGCGCCTATCTTATTTCACTTGATTATATTTGTATTTATTAATAATTACGACCACCAGTTTAAAGATATTCCAATAAGAAACTGCTGATGAACCGGAGATAGGGGTTCAGTCAGTACAATTCAAGTGAGATGCGGAGGAGATTTGAGTATAATAATGATTAATGCTATCATATTTGGTAAATACCTTGGTTAAAGTTTGTGGTTTGTAATAAAATATATGTATATGATTGCTATTAGTCAAACCTGAAAAATGACCAAAGCTGGCACCAGCTGGAGATAGCTGTATTATTTTGCTTAGAATTTAAATAAATTCACATTGAAATAAATATATTCATTTAATTCTCCGTTGAAAATATTTTTAGATGCTTTTGTTCTGCTGAGTTGTATGTCATAAATGCCGTTCATTAATATCAATGAATATCTGATTACACAGATGGCATAAAACTCAGTGGTGAATAAATAAAGCATAAGTTTAAAGGAGTATGGGAATTACGATGGTGACATACTTACTTGATTAAATATGAGAGTCATGTTACAGATTTGCTTGAGACGAGATTTCCTGACATGAGTTTACAGAATTGATCCTATGAAATATGTACGAGTATAATGTCATCTAGAGAAACCAAAATGATGTATTCTTTAGAATGTACTTAGAAGTAATAGGTAACACCCCTCATTGCACGAGTATCATATTTCAACGATCTATGAACTTCGTGTAATGAACCCCTTCGACTCACACTGATGACATCATTATACCTCCAAGAATCATTGTAGCAGGCGCCACACCCAGACAGGAGGCATGTCCACTTGTTTCTCTTTATTAACACACAATGGGATGACACATAGGTGGCTGTGAAAACGGATTAAAGCTACCAGTCGAGGAGAACCATGGCCTGCCTGGATATGACCCCACATTATAGCTCTCCGCGGTCATACACACAATCCTGACAGGAATTTGCTCAACAATTTTGACTAGGTTCTTGGAAGGTGTTTCCTCCGCCCATCCATGTCGCTCAGTGAAGAGGAACTTATGTGCCAGATAGCTATTTTTAAGTTTACGGTCAATTCATTTCCGCAATTAATCTGTTCTTGATCTTGCTATAAGTACACACTTTGATAGCAACTCATAACGTATGTAATTACAAAATGTCCTGTTACAGCTTGTTTTTTAAGTATTGGACAGTCAAAATTTCCGAAATTCATGCCTATAAAAGGGATTTATTTAGGACGACATCACAAAAATAATGAGACTAAAACCTATTAAAATGTTTGACATTGCCTTCAGAATTGTTGCAATCAAAATACTTGGATATTTATTCACTCAATTGTTTATTTCATAAAAAGCTCTTGGAATGTTTGTACATTAGATACTTAAGAGTAAGTTCCTCTTGGTTTCGTGGTAGAAATATTATTTAAAATAAGTAATGTTGTTTCTTTTATGCTTAGAATCGAAGTCGGTGGTTAAACTGAACGGATAGATTAAATATTGCAAATGTTCAGAATTATATACCTAATGCTTACAATAGCACCCATATTTTATGCCATCCATTCAGAAGCCATTCTCCCCTGTTTCCCTTCTTTCCACGTTCCCTATCTTTTGTCCATCTCTCTTTCATCAGATGGAATGTGCGGTGTGACGGTGGCTTGCGCTATGTAAAGGTATCTGCCCTGGCGTCTGGTATAGAAGAGGCCCTCTGAGGGGATCGAACTCCTTGGACATACGACATATCTGAAATCACTGTTAAGGACCCCCGTCTATGTCCGTGTCCCATCGCCCATGGACCCTAGTCACGCGGTATTTCTCACATTCTCCCTTCCTCCCGGAAGCACAAACATCCAGGACTCGCGGGCGGGAAGTCTGGGGTTCGAATTCCGCCAGGACAGTCCTCCCTGACTGACGTTTTTTCCAGGTTTTCCTCGGTCCTCATAAATGGCAAATACCAGGGAGGTCTCCCAAACTTAGGCCTAGAACGTTTCCTTGCTTAAAAAAAATAAAATCCTTTCCTAATATAATCTATCATCAATGTCCACCGCCTGTGGTATCTCAGTAATAAAAACGGGCGTTAAACTGTACTGAAAACAAGCATTAATATTCAAACCATTTTAACATTTTTATTCTTTTCCATTTTACATGGTCATGCGGTCATAATGTTTGGTTACTAATTTAGCGGATCTTGCTTTGATCCTCGGCACTACAGAGTAACCTTAGCACTCTGCGTATTTATGTTTCTTGCTTCGATTTCAGTGATCGAAATTCGAATTATTTACGTCATCGCCTTCCTAATCTTCATGATCTTCCCCATTTAACGCAATTTAGTGAGATTCGCCGAAATCACATTAAATTAAAAGTTATTATAATCTATTTCTTTATGTACTTGTTCCATCAAATTGAGCTTAAACATAATAGGATTTTTCTTTCTTTCCTTATTTCAGTGTTTCATATCCTCACTTTCTATCCATTTATTGTTTCCAAAATTAAAAGTAATCAGTTTTCATGTAATTTAACAAAGTTAAATGAAAATCTAAGAATCTTAATATAGTTTTAACCATTTGATTAAAAGTTCTAAATCTACGTAATGGTTCTATTTTGAAGCTGACCAGTAAAAAATAAGATAATATCAAATAAAATACATAAAATACATTTATTATTAAATGTCTATATGCTTATACCCAGGTTATAATTTCATATAATTAGGGTATGCTTAACAAAAGAAAGTATTAATATCTTAATAATAAAAACAAAATCCATGGTATTTCAGGGATCTTATCCTCTCAGATGTAAGCTAGTTTAAAAATAAGACAATAGAATAAGTGTACAGTTTTTAAAAAATTGGTTGTTTACTACATAAACCAAATATATGTTAAAATTACACTGAATTCTCAAATATATATATATAGAACAATAAAAAGAACAGGAATTTACAAGAGGATTGCAATATTCCAAGAGCCTACATAGCAGTCAAACATGGATAGTGACAGCCAGATATTTTTAAGATTAGTTTTAGGAATAACTTGAAGACACGGTGTAATAAATGAAGCTGTATAAGTACAATTACATATATATAGAATAAATGACTAAATAAAATAATATAAACATAAGTGGCTAGAACATGAAGGCAGAATGTAAAATAAAAAATACCAAGTAAATTACGTTCTATATATCCAAGGAAAAACTGAATATCGGAAAATATGGATAAATCAACAATGAGCTACTTGGAGCTCGCAACAAGCTTCAAAAGCTTAAAGCCTGAAGTAATGATAACAACTTGATAAACACTAAAGCAATGATGATGATAAAGATATTTTCTTATGGCAACATTAGGGGTGTTTGTACTGACGACCAGGGGGTAGCAGTGTACAGCGGGACTACATCATGATGACTATTGATAATTAAAATAAAGAAAACGAGGCAACCGAAAAAAGAAATTTCTGAAACAAATCAACGACAATATCTCCTTTACTATCACTTGCTATTATTCAATAAAAATGCAATTAACTTTATACGTATATAAGCAATAACCAATCTCTCCATTTTCGTCACAAAACAAAAATCTATACGCAATTATATGAGCAGCATTTACATTTTGTAAATTTAAAAAGTGAAATGTCGATGAGAGAATTTTCTTAAATCATTATAGGGGAAGTGAGTATAAAATCACATAAAGAGGAATGTCAATTACAAAGAAGAATTATTCTCTAAAATAACAAACAGAAAAAGAACACAATTAGACAAAATAAGTATGTATCTGCTAGGAAATTGGTTTGACAAAGAAGCTAGATTTCTCCAAGCTTCTAATATGAAAAAGTGAGTATCCTATTAATATTAAAAAATATCTTAGATCGTCGTGATCTAAGATCTCATTTAGTCTCCTCGGAAGTGATGCGACAAGAGATTCACAAATATCGAAGCCTGTAATCTCAAGCCTTACCATTTGGATATGAGTTCTTCAAACCTTTTCTTACTCTTGGAATTACATAGTCGATAGCCTTCTGGTTTATCGATTGTAATAGTAATGTTAGAAATAGAGTGACCGCATTGTAATATTGTCCTTTCCTTATGTCCCACGAGTAATTGATTGTGTCACGCTTCATGCAATGCTGACCTAGCGCGGCTGCTGTCTGCCCGCACTGTGAATCACAAAACTAGTTTGTAGTGTGATACTTGTTTACTCTTTTTTAGGCTGGTATTATTTTTATCATAGCACTTTTTCAGGATACTAGCAACAAATAACTGGGGTATAGCTCGACAGAGTACTTTTCTTTTTACCTGTTTCATTAAAGACGGCTAATTATATCCCCAATCCGGGTGCTATCTTTCCACCCAAGAGTTCCGGAATTCCTTAATTTATCCTATCACCTTTTCATTCTTATAGAAGAAGTCACTCACAGCTGTCATGACATAATCAGAGAGAAAACAAATGCCATATGCTACCTTTGAGTTGTGGGAACAGGAAGTAATTTAATACGGTTTCTGTTAATGCAACTTTTGCATTTACAAGGATAAATCGTTGCCTTTGAGCTGGTGCATTGCCCTAGTGATGAACACCTTTCTGCAGTCTTCTTGACAGCTTTTCATTAATATGTTTGCTAGGTTTTGATATGGAGAAGCATAATACAGCAACACCCAAAACAAATAGACTGAAACTGAAACTGTATTTATTTATCTATCGATTTTTGATTGATTTTATTTATGGAAGCTCTTTAACATCTCAGGTCATCAGCGTCCCATTCAATTCAGGGCGTGAAACTGCCAACAAATTTTGCTCAGAAGCCTCTCCTTTCAGGCTTGAGGTTCTTTTTCGTGCCGTAAATGTGCGACACGGGACCCCAGGCTTTACTTCCCTTCCGAAGGAAATCATACTTAGGATTTTTACGCCCGAAAAAATCCATCGATCCTGACCGGGTTTGAACCCGCGAACTTGGGTTTATAAGTACCACTACACCATCAGGACCTACTTATTTATCTGTGCAACTCTAAATTGTTAGTTACTTATTTCTAATATACATATACAAGAACTGTACACCATTATTTATGCATATTTCATAACTTGTTGAAGATTACTTAACATATTTTATTGTCTCTATGTTTATGGAACAAATGACATGATGATTCGTTTAAGCTGATTGATGTTGGCGAGTATTAGGTCCCTGTATACTCCCTCCTAGGACAACCCACAAATTAGGGAAGACCAGGAATAAGATATGTTCTGTATTTCTGGAACTCAAACTCCTGGAAAATATTGTTGGAATGATACAGCTTTTGGAATAACACCATCTTTTTGCAAACTCTGTGAAAGGAATCTGGAATAAAATATTCTCACATCTTCGATTAAAATTGAACAATAAATTGGCGATATGTTTCTTCGTTCAGTTACACTATTTCCATTCCCATCTTTAGTGTTATGAGGTCATCTCCTGAAATAGCATACCAAATAGGGACCTTGTCGCTGTAATGAGAATTTAACTGGACTTTCAAATTCAAGAAACACCCGTTTTTTTCAATTGTGTTTAACGCCCGTTTTTTACTACTGAGGCACCATAGGCGGTGAACACTGATGATACATGAAATGATATATTGAGAAAGGGTTTTATAAGGGAGGAAAAGCCCCAAGCCTAAGTTTAGGGTACCTCCATGGCATTTGCCATTTATGAGAACTGAGGAAAACCTGGAAAAAACCTCAGCCAGGGAGGATGATCCTGGCGAGATTCGAACACCAGACCTGCCGCTCAAGAGTCCGCGTCTTAACGACCTCGGCCACCTGTGGCGGTGAGAAACGCCCAAAAAGTCAATTATTGAAAAGAAAATTTTCATTGTTATACACAAAGAATTCGAGCACAATACTGACGCCTTTGGTTTATGCTTGACCGTGTTCATTAACCTGTAAGCGGTAAGAACATGCAAGAAATTCTTGGACCATTCGCTGATGTTCTCTAAAGATTCAATTACTTGGCTATCTTTTCTTAGCAGAGTGCAAAGTTTCCCCAAACACCGTTTAAGCACAGTCTTTGTTTGTCAATGCTCTTCTCCTTTCCGTTGATACAAAACTTAAATAGTTCTACTACATTTTCTTACTAAGTGTAATACCCTAAACTTGGAGCGTTATGAAATTTCGCATAAGAGTTTTTGCACTGGTTCCATAACTTCAGCCAATGAGCGAAATTAATGCTGCATAAAAATTCTTTTTCTGAAATACTGAGCACCATTTTCACTATATATTTTTCATGCCCCCCCCCTTTTTTAGAAAGAACTAAATTAACAGTTAATCATATATTTCCTGTCTTTAATGATAATTTATTCTAGGTCATTTGTATTTTTCAATGATTCCTTTGAAGAAAGTTCTTCAGTAAGCTTCCTACCATAGCATTATTTGCGTTTCAGTTATATATGACCACACTATCCATCTGTTAATTGTTATGGTTAATATCTCAACTATAGCAACAGTCTATTAAGGAGCTATGCTCAATTTTTAAAGATTCTGAGCAATTTACAATAACCTTGGTAAAATATAGAGGAGAAAATCAATGAATAAAGATTGGGATAGATTGGGAAATGTGTGCACAGGCGCGGTATCATGCAGAAGATGCACACCACCACTCAGTTTTCCTCGCCTTTTCTCTTTGATGGAAGCACGTAGTCTGTACTTAGGCCAGCAAAGTACTCCCCATTTACTGTGGTGTTCCTCTCCTTGAAGTCAATGAAGAGTATTCCTTCACAATCCAAAAAGATTGTGACAATGATTAATCTTGGCCTTTAGAGGCGGTGCTTCACCAGGTTTACGCCACGCGATTCTATTTTTGACATGGGATCATAATAGAGGACCATAGTTTCATCTCCTGTAACAATGGTTTGTAGAATTTCTCTCTCGTTGCCACGGCAGAGCTCCAAAACTGACAACAGAAGACTTGTTGCTGCTTTTGGATTGAGGAAAGAAGTCTAGGCAATTATCTTGCACTAACCTTATTCATGTTTAAATGTTCAGGAATAATATGAAGAACTATTGTTTTAGAAAGGCGCAACCTTGCTGCTATTTCTTTAACTTTGAGCCACCGGTCTTCCATAATTTCTCCTTTCACAAGAGTGAAGTTTTCAGGAGTGAGCACCTGCAAGGGCTGATCTGCACGCTCTTCGTCTTCAATGCTTTCTCGACCCATCCGAAAAAGTTTGGCCCGTTCTTTTACGTAGAATATGAGGGGGATGCTTCCCCATATACACTGTCCAATCTGTTTAATTTTATTTGGAGTAAGTCCTTCTTTTATGAAGAACTTAATAATAGCTCAATACTCCATTTTGAATATGTCACAGTATTCTACACATAGCCTTCTTTATGCAAATTTATCTGAACAACTGAACACAGCAGAGCGGAAGTGACAGGCAAGGATTACACCAGATAAGGGTTTGGTGAAGGCGATAACCCTTATCGACGCGGCCCAAAACTATGGACCTATCCTCGTATCTGGATGAGTAATTTTCCTGGCGTACTTTTCTTCATTGTATGATTTATCTTTTTATAAATTGTTGGTCTATTTATTTAATATTATTGTAAGCTGTTCCATTATGTTATTAACTCTATATGACTTGTAGCAAGTTTTAAACGTTTAATTTTAATAAATTAATTTTTAATTAACATTTCAAAATTCCTGCTTGCTTTGAAGAGTTTCTTTTAATCTGTGTCAACGTACCACTGGGGTCAGCATTACTCTTGTCCTGCGTTTCACTAGACAATTCATTGACAACGGACACATTCATTGAAACTCATTACCTATTCACGAATATGTCCAACAAAGTTGGTGTCACTATCGCATCTAAATAAATGCAATTACATGTTTATCGGCGATTTCCTCATTTTATAAACCAACAGTACCAGACATTGTTTTTGTTTGAAGGGAATCTTGTTTTAGTTCCGCGAGTATAAAAAGCATTGAGTAATGCTAGTAATAGCCGAAAGTTTGTACTTAACCTATGATAGTTATACGGCCTCTTCTAGTCCAAGGCAATGGTCCTGTTTCATGCTTTCCGCATAATTTCAAATTACATTTAGTTTACTTGTATATGTTCATATATTTGTTAAATAGTATCTAAACCTGGAGTTCAGAATCAAGAGTGCTTCTACGCTGAGCATAAATGTTTTTATAATTAAATAATATTCCCCATTGCATATTAATGCAAAATGTTTTCTTTCTTTGTACACAATAATTAATACATGTGCCTGTTATAATGATAGTTTGTCATTTTAAGGCTGTACCGAATATTAATTCATTTCTTTTAAAACAAACTTACGCAATTTTCATTTTCATATACTAATTTGCAGTGAACATGTAAATGATTGGGACGCAACAATTTTCATTCAAATTGTTGCAATGTTGTATACTGTTGATGTAGTAAATCAGGAAAAAGCTTATACCAAACAATTCAACAAAAATCCTCTTTTTACTAACAATATTAAGAGGTACTTTAATTTCTTTATCCTCTAACTCTGAATAGGAGCATGAATAATAGGTTTTGAAAACAATCCTTTCTCTTTCATTTCTTTATTACAAAAAATTCAAATATAATCTCAACGGAATCCTTCCTATGCTTTTATAGATTTTTCTATGCGTTTGCTTCTTTTTTCTTTTCTTTTCTTTCTTTCTCTTTTTTTTTTCTTCTTTTTTTTTTGTTGGCCAGTTTTCTCCAAAAAATTTATATCATGTGTTAAAATTTTATTTTGACTTTCTACTCGTAAATAACAAATATGATTTTACGTTTTAACGTCATTTCAATTTTCTATTCATTTCAATCTGTAGTGGTAAGTGTTGGTTTTTTTCTTAGTCTAGTGCTGTAAATTCCGGATGTATTGGAATCATTGTCTTTAACCTATGATCCATATTTTAAAAGAATTTTCGTTTTTGGTGTCCTCCCATTACTTCTGCTGTTGTTCAACTCAGCGGCGATTATTTTATACAGTGATCCTTTCACATTTCTTTAGTTGGTTTGTCTGCCAGCTCGTTGTCGTCAGTTGCATGTGTTCCTTTACCTAGCCAAAGTAAATGAACCAGTTTTCGGTCGTTAGTTGTTGGATGTTGTTTCTTATTATTTATTAAATTATAGAGCTATGCATGAACTTTTTTCATTGATTTAAAGTCACTTTGCGGTCCGAGTAAATAGCAACTGTTTTCTTTCTCTTGTAATCTGAAAAAGATCGTAATTGTACCACTTGAAACAGTTTTAACAGGGTTACCTCGTGGGAGTCGTCTAGTGCGAAGATCATCTCCTTGTTTACCACGCTCGAAATCGAACACAATCTCAAGCTGTGATATAAATATCTTCATCCCCTATGTGGTACGCTGCTGGATCCATTTATTTATCTATTTGTTTCCTTCTTCGATTTCTCCTGATCCTCGTTGTCTGTAGGAGTCGATACCATCGAAGAACGAACTCGGCGTGAGATGAAGGAACCGTACGACAAACACACCAGGGCACGTGGGAAAGGCGAAACGTATTAATTCCATCCATCCATCAAAACGTCGGGATGATGACAGCCAATCTATCTCTGACAAATTCCCTTCTTCACAGGTAGCTGCTGGGATTTGCTTTGATTTGTTAAGTACTGCTAGGGCTTCACACTGTGAAAACGGAATAGGGGCGACCTCTATGTCCCGCCTCATGCCACAGCTATTTATTTTTGATCATCGCTTCATACCTCAAAAGGATCTGCGTACAGGATGTGAAAGAAAACATTGCGGTATGTCATAATAGCTGGAGTATCCTTTATAGCTGTAATCATGCTAGAAATGAATTATAGGTACATTAGTTAAATTTAAAAGAGCTGCTGGGGTCCATTGCACATTGAGACATAAAATTAACCACCAGTTATGCTTAACTTGAAATTTTTTGTTGTATAAACACTAATCTAAGATTATTTCGTGTTAACTTCAAATTAAATTTTACTCGCGAATGTTCTCAAAGTAAAGCACTAACTAGATTATGGTAGTTGTTAATAAAATATTATTCAGAGTACAGAGGCATAACAACTTGATGATTAGTTATGGTAATTTTAATTTCTTGTAGATGAAGTTTCTTCGGTGTTTCACTTTTCATTTCCGCGTAATAATAACAACAGACTTGCGATCAGGTTATGTTAGATCAACCTGAAAAGCATTGTACAGATTTATGGTTTTCGACATCTCATCCGACGATTAGGTTCACCGTGCTACTCGTGTATTTAGAACTGAATGTCAAAAATTCAAAATGCGGTTTCGCTTAGCAAAAGATGTCGAAGAAATGAAACATATGTTACGTCTTCGATTTTATAATTACAAACTAAGCGAAATCATGCTTTGAATTCGATATTCACGATATTGTTCTATGCGATAGGGAACTTCTAAATAGTTTATTGGAGGTATATTAAAAAAGTGGATAAATGAACTGCCAGCAGAACGATCCATAAACTTAGTAGAGCAATAGCAGCTCAGTTCATTAAAATGCTCACCGAAGAAGGTGGTGTAAAGAAAGTGATGCCAGGCTTCTATAACATTCGCAACTTTCCTGGAGTTTTAGGTGCTATAGAAAACACGCAAATGTCCATTATATCGCCAGGGGGTTATAATGTAGAAGTTTTCAGAATCGAATTATTACACTCTTTGGCAATTTGCCCCTGTACGTTGTTTATTTTTATTTCTGATCGATTCTATTTTTTTCTCCCAATTATTCCCTGATATATTTAGCTTCAGATCAATAATAATATCCTTCTCACTTTTGCTAAAATTTGCCACTTGCATTCACTTTGACTTTTCTTTATCCATGTTTAAAGACATATTAAGAGAAAAAAAAAATATATATATATATATATATATATATATAACCCATAAAAACACTCACAGTGCAATATAAAAAGGTTCACATAAAATTCCACACTAAAAACCGTAAAATTGAACACTAAAATCACACTATATTTCGAGCTTGGCTCTTGGTCACGTGATGAAAATGAACTCATTTCATTTCATCACGTGACCAAGAGCCAAGCTCGAAATATAGTGTGATTTTAGTGTTCAATTTTACGGTTTTTAGTGTGGAATTTTATGTGAACCTTTTTATATTGCACTCTGAGTGTTTTTTATGAATTTTTGTGCTTTTTAGAAGTTTTTATTACTCTATTAATAGTATATATATGAGGCGGGAAAACTGAATAATTATTGGTTTTCTTAGGTTGAACAATTGAACATCAGCTCGCTCTAAACACGAATTTCCCTATTATTTCGCAATATTGCCACAGGTTTCGCAGTTATTGCAAACTCGAGATTATATGGTCTGAGGTTATTTTTATGCAACAGAAATGGTGAGTAACCTTTAGTTACTTTTTTAAATTACAGTTAAAAGTAATCACCAGTCAGCAAATTTTATGCAACTGGTCCCTAAGGAAACAATTGGTATAGATGTTATTTCACTATTGACAGATACGCATGATGAGATAGAAAAATACACATCTCTCAACTTTAGTCACGTTTGATGATACGGGTATGGTACGAATAAATAAATACAGCAGGAAAAAAGGCAGGAATCAGGAAGAGGTTTAGATAATAAAAAAAGTAATTCCGGACATGAATTATTTGTTTTTCATGGTGATTTATTTTTATATTAATTCTTTTCCTTCCGTTTATTTTCAACTTTAATTGTAATTATGTGCCTGTTTTTATCCCGGATATATAATGTGAAAGCATGTAAGCTAATATTATGCGCCGAATAGGTGAAACAGCTAATGGATTATACTAACGAAATAATAAATAACATCAAAGCAGCACTAAAGTGTTCTGTTCGCGGTCATTTCACTGTAAAAATAAATTAGCCAACGGGAATGCAGACAAAACGAAGTGTATTATTATTAAATGATGTCTGAAGGTAGAAGTTTTCTGGTTCCCATTTAAGAAAGAAAATAGCGCTTTCCTATTACAAAACCCTACGCCGTTACTTGGCAGTTGATGAAATGTGTGACATCTGGAATATATCAGCGAACTGCACTCATTGCTGCAAGCCGCTTGACCATAACATTTCTTCCAAACGTAAATTTGATGATAATTGTAATAAATCACATTTTAATGAGGTATCCTGATTTTGACATCAAAAAGCGAAATGATTCAGAGGTTTGTTTACGATGTTTGGCAACAAATTCAAACAGCTTTAACTTGTGACTTTTGTGTGGCGGTCTTGAGCTCTGCATTGCAGCTTCTACTGCGGCAACCCTGTGCAAAATACAGTGATGTCCATTTATTTCATTCCTCCTGGCAGGCTTTCCAAAGACTTTCCACAAGTTGTGTTTTTTGCTTCCAAGAACCCTTTTTAATAATTCAAATGTAAACCACTATACGGTATAAATTGCTGTTTCTGTCTCCACATCCTTTTAAGAAATAGCTGTTGAAGCAGACGTATGGCTTTAAGTCTTATTTTAAGGCAACCAAAGAGCTTAATTTTTGTTCAAATTCCGGTCAATAATAGTTTACTGAGATCATACATACATACACATCAACATGCATGCATGCATACATACATATACACATGCATACATACAAATATTAAAGTTTTATTAATAATTTTATATACAAATATATAGATATGAATGGAACCCTCACTCCTGAGCCCCACTGCCACGGATAGCCGAGGTCATTAAGGCGTGGACTCATAAGCGGGAGGTCTGGGGTTCGAATCCCACTAGGACCGTCCTACCTGACTGAGGTTTTTTTCCAGGTTTTCCTCAGTCCTCATAAATGGCAAATGCCGGGAAGGTACCCTAAACTTAGGCCTGGAACGTTTCCTTACTAAAATAAAAGCATCCTTTCCCAATTATCTCGTGTATCATCAGTGTCCACCGCCTGTGGTGCCTCAGCAGTAAAACCGGGCGTTAAACACCATTCAAAAAAAAACTCTTGATCCCCCCCGGGCGTTAAACACCATTAAAAAAAAACTCTTGAGCCCCCCTTCCATTTACTCACACCCCCTATCCATCTTCCCCCTCTTCATTATGGCCATTAACCTCCTTTGTCGGGTCCTCTCAATTCACAAATTGTATCTTGCATGCACCAACACGCCCCAACAAATGTTCAAATTTCTATTGGAATTCAGAAATTGCGGTGATAAATGCTCATCTCTTAAAATCTTCGTTTCCCTGCATTCCGCCAGAATATACCTCCAGGTATCGCTTTCTCCGCACAATGGGTAGATTCCTACCCCGAAAGCATTAACTGTTTTGCTTCTTTTCCAAGCCCCTAATCTGAACCGTGCGAAACCACTTCTTTCTTCCCTGCCACAGATATCTAGGTAATCCCCCCTCCCCCACACCGGATGTATTTGAGCCTGCAGGTTCAGCGACACTTTTTCTGCGCATTGAGACAAAATATTTTGTATATCTATATCTCACAAACGTATTTGTGATATATAGATAGACAAACTATTTCCAACAATTTCGTGCACTATTCTCTTCCCTTAACCAAATATGCCCCAATCTAATTTTGTCTAAGCCTTTCCTTATTTTTGATGCCCATCCCGTATCACATCCTTCCCTTATTTGCTCCCTTAGACAGACTGCTCGACGAAGAGCTTGATTCCCTTATTTTTCTTATTTTTAAATTCACACTTTCGTTAGAAATGCCAAACTCTTTAAGAACCCCACAATTTGCTGCAAGTCCATGCTCGGAGTTCTGCATACTCTCCAGCGGAATATTACGGGAACAATCCATCGAGATATATCCATCTACTCGTGCATATAGGTAGTGTGCTCAATTCTGGTTGTCTGTGCATGAGAAAATCAACCGTTCACCCGTCTAGTCGATCTTTGTGGTCTAGTGATAATCATACTTGCCATTTAGACCCAATTTCGCGGTTTCAATCCCGGCCAGGATCAATGGGTTTTTGGGCGCAAAAATATATGAATGGCTTCCTTCGGAAGAGAAAGCCGTGGGTCCCATGTCGTACATTTATGGCACGATAAAGAACCTCAAGTGTGAAATAAGAGACCTTTGAGCAACAGTTATCTGTCACTTTAGGCCCTGAATTAAATTGGACGCTGATGATCTGAGAAGTAAAAGAGAGTCTTTAAATAAATCAAATCAACAATAAAGCGCACCCGTCTATATCTACGGTTGACATTGTGCATGTGCGACAGTGTTACCAATATTCATCTTGAATATCTTTGAAATAAATATCAAATTTGTCATAGTTATTGTGTATTTTGTTACTTTGTTAAAGCAACTTTATTTGTGTTTATGTATTGTAAAATTCTGGAGATATTTGTGCCTAACGCCATATATTTATGTACGTTTATGTATTATATACTAATCATATATAATATGCATTAAATACTCCTTTCTTGTAAATTAACATTAGCCATGCTTTAGCCCAACGTAGCATAGCTAGGCCCATGCAACAGTTGTATTTGGGTATATCCTAAAGCGTGCAATAAAACGTCCATTCATATTACTACTACTACTACTACTACTACTACTACTACTACTACTACTACTAGTACCACTATTGCTACCACTACTACTACTACTACTACTACTACTACTACTACTACTACTACTACTACTACTACTACTACTACTACTACTACTACTACTAGTTGAGGTGAAATTGAACCAATCTCATTTTGCGTTCTAATTATATTATTAACAGCTCCCTTACATTACATTTTACTACTATCTATCACTGAATCATATTATTAAATTTATGGGGAGTTATGAACTTACTTCCGTTCTTAGTTGTGATATCCATTATGAATAAAAATATGCTAGCTAAATGAAATGTTAAAACATCTAGAAACACAAGGAAATTGCGTAACTTCTACTACAACAAATAAAAGCAATAGCAACAATTAACTATCTAAACAATGGGTATCAATAACGCGGTGTAAAATTCGGGGAATTAGTTATTATCCCTGAATAAATTAAATTTACCTGCTTGGTCATATTGATTTGCACAAGATTTAATCTGTATATTATTATTGTATATGCAAAAACAACAGTGGATAGACAAGAGAAGTTTATATTCCTTGATCACAAAATATATACTCTTAATGTAAACTGCATATTAATAAAAAACAGTGTGCAAATGAAGTTAAAACTAACTAGTTAGTACTCCTTAATGTTAAGTGCACTCCTTTTTTGAAGTAGTAGTTAAATATATGATTCAAATATTTATTATGCAGTTACTGACTCATACCAATGTTCCTTCAGTGCAGACAAAAACTAATACGAACTATCTAATAGACAATGGCTCCGTAGTTACTGGAACAAAAGCAATTATTATAATTATATAACAAAGGAAGAAAATATCGTTCAATCACGGAGACGTGAACGTTTGTCTTGTCAGCCTTGAAGTAAATTGGAAATAAATTTGCTTGCGATAATTTCACTTGCCGTGTTCACTTCAATCTTTTATGATTTTATATACACAAAGAGGAAGAGGAAAACATGAACACATTCCTGTCACGTAGGAAAGCTGTAGTTCTTAATGTGTCGAAAGGTAGCCATTACTTTATGATCTGGTTTCCGCAGACATAATACTTCTTTCTTGCCAGTGTTTCTTACCTGCTCCTCAAAGGAAGAGTGTGTAGCCTACATCTGCAGCAAAACCTTTATAAAAATCTTTAACATAAAAAGTGAAAGTCAGTAAATGAAACTGCAGCCAAACACTGTTGAGTTGCAAGATACAAGCGTAACGTGGAAACGGTTACTTTATTTCGATACAAGTTGGATTTGCTCAGTATAATCGCCTTTTACTTCCATATACTTTAAACAGCGAGCAGAAAATGGTTCTAAGCCTTTAAAAACTGTCTTTGTCTGCAAACCAACTTTCCTGGAAGTTTATTACTGCTTCACTTGTGCACACATCCGAATTTGGTTGGATAAAATTGTACATATGAATCATTTTAAAGTGACAAAAAATCTACTGCTACAAACTCTTCATGTTTATAGCCTTTCTAGCAATCCCTGTGCCCAAACATGCAGCCTTCACTGCATGTTTGGGAAAAACCTTAATTAAAATTGCACCACAACGACGACCATTTTCACCAGAATATACTTAGGGTATAAATTCTTCTTAGGGTATAAATGCTTTGCAAAAGCTTAACTTTTTCTTTCTTTACTAAATTTTAAATTGCTTCATTTGCAAAGTCAGTTGTTAAAACTGACTCAATTAAAAATCAAAACAGCCTTGATGTACAATATTACATAAATGGCAATTTGCTCTGTTCGATCGCTGCCTAAACCAACCTACTCTCTCAATCGTAAGCCCGCAGAAAACTATGATTAAATTAAATGCTGGCTTACGTGTTAAGAGCTTTCAAATTCTTCGATAAAAAGAACAACGCTGTACAAAATTAGTATTTGATGACATCAGGACACCACCTTTTGTCTAACTCTCCGTTCGCCGCATTAATAGAAAAGTATCGAAGCTTTTAGCTTTTAAGGATTCGCTCTACACATAATTTTCACATAGGTATGCTCAAAATGCATAGGATTTGTTTAAAGTCTCTGACACGTATTTAAGTCCAATTCCAAAATTCTCAAATTTATTCTTACGTGGTTGGTTTTTTCTATTTGAATACATAAACAAAAATTTTAAAATCTTTTTATCCTTAATCTCCCCTGATCTTTACTTAAATTCCTTAATCATAGATTTTCTGTTGCATACGAAGTACAGTATGCCTCAAGGTTACTTATATTAATGTTTTTGCCTTATGGCATTTTAGTTTTACCTTTTTACCGACCGATACCAATTTTGAATAGCATATACTTTATTTAAAAAAAGCATAACATAAAATTGATTAAACATTTTACCATTAAATATTGTGTAACTATTTGCCTCTTAACATTTCTTTGGCATATTAACCATTAAGGTACATATCGTAGACTATATATATATATATATATATATATATATATATATATATATATATATATATATATATATATATATATATTAAAAACAATTATTGTTGCTTCGATGGTATTTAGAGAAATGTCAATTCTTTTCAGACTTTAGAAACCAAATCTGTCAACCGATAGAATAACGATAGTACCTATTGAAAAGAAAACTTATAGGTTACGGCCAGGGCTGAACCACTGATCTTTGGCTTACCGTCTGTGCTACCGTATCCTACCAAACTACAAAAGGCGAAGTAGTGTATATATATATATAAGAAAAATAAAAATAAAGCAATACTATTAACAATGTAACAAATTAACAGTAATTATGATAGCAGAAAAAAATAAAACACAAATAAAAAGTCACACTTGAGATCGCTATATTTTGGACTCGTGGAGTCCTTCTATGGCAAGCCTTCTATATTTATAAATTGCCATAGAAGGTTTGCTATAGAAGGTTTATATATATTTCTTTGAAGAACACTAGTTGTTCTACATTAGTGAGCAATAATTCTGTGAATAACTGTTTTATTCTATTTCAGCTTCTTTTGAACTTTCAATGATTTCCTTTTCTCTTTCGTGCATGTCCCATTCACAATTATGAGAATGTACTTATCTGCTTAATAAGCTTTGCATGATTAAAAGTACTTAATAATTGAAAGATGTCAACAAGAGGGACATGAACATTTTATACATGGCGCTATTTCCTAATTTATATTTCCTTCATTCTTTCTATACCGACATTATTAATAAGCAAAATTGAAACACTTTATAAAAAATTGTCGCTTGTTTATTTCTCAATTGAAATAAATAGAATTTGTTTCTATTAACGAGTTTCTCTTGTTTATTTATCTTATTGAAGCAGACCAATATCTAGTTAATCTCCTCCACTAGAAATATGCTTAATTGCATCTTCCCTTCTCCATATTGTTGCCCTGATGTTCATTGTAAGAATTTCATTCTAAATAAAAATTAAATTAATGAAGTTTTCCCCTGTTTATCACACAATATATGCAAATGCTTCCATGTCATTTAGGCGTTCATTATATAAAATGTTATGAACATTATATGCAATATGGGTTTATATTTTCTTAGATTTTTTAATGAAGGTAACTATATATAGACTTTTCATATATTAGCCTTAAATAAGCGCCAATAGTTACAAGTTGACTAGAAATACTTTTTAAGAAAAAATGAACTAGTTTTCTTCTTTGGTTTATATTTGCTTTTCTTTTACAAGAGTAACAAAATGCACAAATGTATTATGAGGTGCAATTTAATAATTGCCACCCCATATAAATTATAAGCAATTAAATTATTTTATATAAATTTACTATTTTAATTATGTTTGCAGTGTCATTTTTATTTCTATGTATGTGTTGAAGTATTATGTGTATGGTATTATTTTCTTACCAGGGTGCAAACACTTCCTAATTTCTATTCTTGACCTGGAAACAGGAATAAAGAAATATATTGCCCATCGTAAACCATGTTTGTATAGAACACCCAAGCAAACGGCGAACCGATATTTCCTGGAGAAATTCTAAAGCAGGGTAGATGTTTCTTTTGTATATTGCCAGAGAGTTTTGCTTTCATCATTGTTAGGTAAGAGTAAACGTAATATAACATGTACCAACTACGAGGGCGAAGAGAAGGCCGATAGTTTCTCAAAAGGAATTAGCTAACGGTGTCACTTGAATATCGACATGCAGAAAGTCACGTAGACATGATAGCTTCGGAGGACCGATAGACTGTCATGTTTGTTTAGGCTTGTAATTTTGTGGCCCAACAGCAGCCAGTATCAGCTTATCAGTTTTTCATTTCGGTTCAGTTATTGACCCAGTTCTGAGTTATCAGTGATCAATTCAGCTCAGTTTTCAGGAGTTCTCAGTCAGCAATCTTTCGTCCTTCATTCAGGGTAGCGTTGCGTCAGTTGTAATAGTTTCAGAGAATTAACAGTAAGTAGTATCCCAGGTGTCAGTAAGACTGGTATTGAGTATCAAAGATTCATAGCGCGTTAAATAGTGTTGTTAAAGTAATTAGAAAAGTATAATTAATGCAAAAGTGGCACATTTAGCACAAAAATTCTCCAAGGATTAACGGTGGCATATTTCAATGGAGTGGAGTTTAATAACATATTTTAAAACTTAACTTAGCAAATTTTATCATTTTCCTGTGAAGTTTCTGGTAAGCTTCTTTCCCTATGATCTCAGGACGATAAAAAGTCCAGAAAAGAAACAATAGCTTGTCGAAGCAAATTGTAAGTCACCGGAAAATCGTCGGAGAGGAGAAGAAGGAAAACATTATCCCTGAGAATCAAATAATGGAATAATTAATCAAAATACTTTCATAATTTTCCCTCCATTCTTACATATTAATTCCCCATTACATAATTTCCGTTTCAATTAATATTGCTTAACTATGCGTTGGCAATATATAATGTTTAATTCGTTGATTTATAGTTTTCGTACTTTTAGATACTTTAAGGATACATATTTATGGTTTAACTATTTTTTGAATATATGATTAGTGACGGAGTTGCATTCACATCTGATTTCTGTGTTTCTGGATTAGTGAAACACATTTATCATACTTTGTAGATCGTTACTGTAAATTTAGAGTCCATGTGTTATGAAATATATTTTCTAGATTATGGAAAGTTTGAGCTATAAATCGCAACTTTATTGAAGCTGTTTCCCTGATACAGCAATAATTGTTAAAGTTCATGGGATTCTCTGTAATCTAAAATCATTCATCTCGAAATGCCTGTTTATGTGGAAAGTAGGCTAATAGTGTTCCGGAGATAAAGGTGAACATTGAACATGGACTTGGTTGGAGAGACTTATCTTGGTGTGGCGCACTTCAAAGAATGCAATCGTCCAGATATATATCACTGGTACGTAACGACTTAATGACTGCACATACATCACATCCACAAGGAGTTTTCTTTGTAAGTGTTGGCGGCTTCTTACGTGTCAAGAGGGGACATTTTCTCCGATACTTTATTTTTATTTACCTGGATCTTAATCACAAACGCGACCTGACGGAATGATTATACGCCGATGAACTGGTGCTCAAACAGCTGAGGGAGAAATGCGTTTCCTTGAAAATAAATGTCATTGTTTCACGTAAAATATGTGAGCTAGAAATGTGGAAATAAGTTTAATCGGGTCATATTTCATGTAGTAAATAGTGTATAAATGATAGCTACTATGTTGGACTTGTAGCGAGCCCAAATTTATTACTCTATTGTAATAAACAATTTGACATTTTGATCTCTTTGAATAGGTAAGTACCAGCAAACTTATTTGTACAATAATTAATTCCTAATCGTCGCGGTCTGTATGGAGCTTTAGAGTAATTAAAGATACTAGACATCAAAGTGTTTCCTTTTTTTTAATTAGCAGTTTCTTATATATTCTCTAAAATATAACGATCATTCAATAAGTAAATTTTCATAGTGGGGAAAATATTTAAACTTTTTGAATAAGTTCAGTAATATATGCACGCTTATTCCTCAACGTAATCACCATCTTTTTGTAAGCTTTTTCAGTATCGAAGCACAAATTTTTTGATATTTTGTCTGTGCCATTCCATGTCCTCTTTGTGCAAACTTATGTTCATTGCGATTTTCACCTATTTTCGATCACTGGCTTCACAGTCCTTCTTAAATTTTGTGTAAAGATGGAAATTAAACCAGGATCAGATGAATTAGGTGGATGGAGAAAAGTTCCAATTTTAATTATCTGGGGAAACCTTGGTTTCTTTGAGAAGAATTTGGTCGAGCGTTATCATACAAGAATTTGATGGTCATAGTGCCGGGCGTTTTCATTTTAATCACGACTCTAAGTGGCGTTAGGATACCATAGTATATTTCAATCATCACTGCAACCGGTCCTCCATTGTGTTCGTCAGGCACGTTCTCATACTCTTCCATAAACCATGCACGTAAACGTAAAACTATCTGAATGCTTATACAGCCTTCTCCACAAACAGAGGTTAAGCATGATGGATATTCGCAGGAGTTTTGTATTTTTGCTGTAATAATTTGATGACCCTTATACTAAAAGCGCGCATGCGCTTTTCAAGAACAATAACTCTGCAAACTCGAGCTTTTAAATTTCATTTATCTTAAAATGCATCATGTTGTTAGATTTTAATGACGTAATCATTATAAGGAAAGGTAATACATCTCTCAGTATGTCGGCCCTGGTGGTGTAGTGATAACCACACTTACTTCGTAGACCCAAGGTCGCGGTGCCTATCCAGCCGTGGTTAATGGCATTTTAAATCGTAGATTCCAAAGTATAGCTTCTTTCGGAACAGAAGTAAAGCCAGTGGTCTTATATTGTAGATTGACGACACATTAAAGAATCTCAAGTTCGAAAGAAGAGCTCTCTGGGCAAAATTAAATGGCCGTTACACGCCCTATATTGAATGATATATGATAAACACCGTCCGTGATTAAAATAACTGTTGATTTGAGCGATAAATAGCCTAGAGTACATATAATAGTGTCATCGTAGACACTGAAGTATGTAGAGTTCAGTCATCATGCTGGATTCATTAACAATTGACGTCCTTAACCAAAAGTTAAAATAAGACAGTAATATATTTGCAATTAGAGTCCATCAAGCAATGTATTTCTAATTATGAATTGGCTGTTTCCAAATTTCATTTGAAAGAACACCTTCGCGCTTCGGCTGGGAATGAAACATTCTGTATCACTTGATCATTTTCTTCTATCTTGCGAATAATCTAGTAAATATGTTATGGTTAATTTGTCATTACTGCGTTTCATCTATAAAAATACACTTGAAATCAACTTCCGAAACATTCAATTGACGCATACGTCTATCGTGGATTTTATTTGGGTTAAAAAACATCTCGGTGCTTGCTGAACTGTTTCTGAATAAAGAACGTTTCTACAATTACATTGAGATTTCCTACCATTGATTTGTATTAATAAACATTTTCTCTGTAAACCTATAGGTCTGATATTATTATTAGTACTATTGTTATTAGTATTATTATTATTATTATTATTATTATTATTATTAATTTAAGGACATAAGCACATTTGGTAAGACATTTAAGATAAAAATTATTTTCAAGAACATTTATATATAATATAAAAAGTAGGGGTCCCAAAACAGATCCCTGTGCGACCCCGTAATCAAGAGAAATATTCTTAAATGCATTGATTGGCTAGGCTTCTCATACTTAATTGATTTAATTCAACGTTAAAAAACATGATTTATACAATCAAAGCATTGCTTAGATCAAAGAATATACCCATAATGTGTAGATTTTTATCAAGGCAGCTATGTACAAAATCAATAACTTGAATACACGCATCGTTGGTTGATTTACCTACCATAGATAGAATGTCGTTTTTATTTATAAAATTAGTGCTTCTAAAAAGCAATAGTTTGTAAAAATATTTTGGAAAATGGAACTAATTAAAAGTAATTTTTCTATAATTGCTCACCATAGAATTAATTACCTTTCTTCAAGCTTGATTCAATCAATCCAACAATTAAAATATCAGAGAATGAAACAAATAAATTGAACAAATATGCGAGAGTTACAATAATACAGAATTTATGATATTTATAACAATTATTTATATAACACATTCATCTTCACACTTTGACAGTTTTTTGGAGATCATATCTTTCAAATGTCTTATTATAATATTATCTGTAACGCACATTTTATTTAATTTAACTGATTCTGATTTTATATTCATATTCAGAAGACAAACAAAGTCAAAGTAATACATAAAGTTTACATAAACTCATTGAGAGCTGAGTTAATATCAATTGCTTCATAAGCCTTATTCCGCATTACATTACTCAAAATTAATTTAAAAGTGGTAAGATATTTACACAATAACCTCTGGAAGTAACCAATGATTCATTAACTTATCATTAGCAATCTAACTTGAAAATAATAGTAACAACATCAGAAATATGAGGTTGAAGTACCTCAAAATGTCACAAATTACTGTCAAAATTAAAAAACAATATCATCTGTAATACACTTATATTGACAAAATATCTTAATATCCATAACAAATTTAAAATATGCATGCAAATGGACATTTTAATTTGTTTATTCTTTTACGTTGGCGTTACCCAATAGTAAATATACTTTCAATCTGAATATAATATATTATATTATTATTGTCATTGAAAGTATATTTATCATTGAATGATACCAATTTAAAAGAACAAAATATCAAAAAGTGCATTTATATTTTTAAATTTTCTATAGCGTATTAAGATATTTTGTTAATTATACCTGGTCATAAATTTATCATTTAATTCCTTAATTTTCCCATTTGGAGATCTGTAAATACAAATTGCAACAAAGCAAAATCCATCGAAGCTTATTTTGGCGCCAACACATATCTATCATATTAGATGCATATTAAGTTCAAATACAAGATTTCATTTTTACAATAAATTCGACGACATTTCGATGGATATGAACTTTTTTAAAAAAACATGCAGTAACATTTAATCTTGAAAATGTGGGTAATGACTAAGGAAATCAATGCTACGTTAAAAATACAATATCAGGTTGTTCTTTGTGGAAGAATTAGTTCTATAGAATGAAGTATATTCCTCACTGATTGCGCATCTAAACTAATCGCCTCTCAACCATAAACACGGTGTAATTTTTCCCCTATATTTCGCCGGATGTGCAGAAAAAACCCTAACACAAATATTTTCTGCTCATAATGCTGAATACCTTGCCATCATCAAATTCTTCTCGTAAGTGTAAGCTTTAAAAGAGGCGTATGACTCAGAATATTTGCCCTGAAACACCTCGAATTTTATCTCTGGAAAATTTCACTTAAAAAGCTTGTTATATGTATCAAGAGCTAATCTGAACACATTTACAGTATATTATGCCAATTTCCTATGTTTAGCTTTCACTATTTTGCTGCATCGTGTTGGCAACAACACTTTTTTGGCTTTTCTTTGATTAGTTTATTTGTATCATTAACAGATACCTGGTATTTGTGCCATGTGATACCTTTTTCTTCTTCTATTGCACCATCTCTACACCGTTTACTTTCACTAGAATATTTCTTTAGCAATTTCACATTGGTTAAGTCAGAATTTTCACTTTTACACGTAACTCACGAATCATAATATATTTTTGCCATTGCATATGTTTCGCAATATCAATATCAATTTTAACTTCATGTCATAATTTACTATATCGTTACTGCAGTCGTCATTCTCTCTAACACCTACATTACTACAACATAAAACATTATTTTCCTCTAAAATATGTATATTATTAATTTATTCATGCACTATTACATTCAGTGTCTTTTAATCCATTAACAACTTTGTGCTTACACCTTTTGCAAGGTACTCCATTTGAGCAAGCGTTGCTGTCCGGCATCATAAATAAGAATAGGTCAAAGTAGGTCAAAGGACTTCTTCACTGCTCGACGTACAACTGCCAACTGTTAATTACAGGCCATTGTTCTCGTTACAGAAAATATGTTAGGCTCCAAATTTATCAAAAGTTAAAGAAGACTTTTGAGTAAAACGTGTTGGAATATACTGTCGCAGAAAGATGGAACCTGAGTTCCCAACCAGACCGGACTATATTCTCGAACAAGGAGAAGCCCGGAATGCAAACATAGTTACTTACACCAATGATAAGAACTGACTGCTCTGTACCAACAAGTAGAGTGATAAGGAAAATGACTAGGAAAGCATGACTCTGTCTAGCGATAAGTGAAGGGAGGAAGATCTCAGAGATCAGAGAGGAAGACTAGATTCCTATGTGGGCAAGAGAGCACACAAACTAACAGAGAGACTAAAAATGTTAGTGTAAAATATGAAAATATTTACTTTTTGGATCATGTGATCTATGATGACAAGTATAACCTATATGACAGCTAATCGGCACAATGGTTCAATCTTGATGAAGCATGGAAACATTTTGCAAAATCAAATTACATCAGAGGAAGGCTAATGGCGACTTTGTGGTGTTCTACTTCTGCTTTAATACAAAATAATATTCTGCCTCTTGGCGAAACAATTACTATTGATAAGTATTGTCAACAAGTGGACAAAAATACATAAGAAACTGCAAGAAATAACCAAGCACAAGTCATTAGAAAATACCCTAATATATTCTTCATGATAACCTCCGGGTACACACCTTCCAAAGTACAACCCAGATCTTAAATGACCTGGGCTATAAAAATTTACCTCATCCAGCATATTTATCAGAGGACAGTATTCTGAAGCAGTCTTCAATAGCTAAGAAAATTTTGAAATGGCATTTAGCATGTTCGTAACTATGAGCCACGATTTTTAGCAAAATGGCATAAAAAGTTGCTACTAATTGCAAAAATTTATAGATGTCAGTGGTGGTTATTTTGATTAGTAAAATTAATTTGAAATGCATTGATGCTTTATACAAGTTTAAATTTAAAAACCGTATAATACACTGGTTTATTTTCTACCTTTTTAATATTTAGTTACTTTTGTACTTTCAATTTATTATTAATATTGATAACCCTAATCAATTATAATTATCGATTTCTGCTTGATCTGTTTAATGCTCACTTCCATTATTTAATGTCTGTAGATATACTGTTAATGACATTTTGTAGTTAAATATTTTTTACACACTTTCAAACTATTTTGAATCATTATTATCAATCACTTGCCATACAAAGCGCTTTAGTTAAAGAAACATATAACTAAAATCACGGCTAAAAGCTCGATTATATTTCTAAATTGCTGTTAGATTCCTGTTTGTCCCGAACGTTACCGTCTTGGACAATAACCAGCAAAATCAAATCTAAATAATCGACTTTAAACTAGCTCAATAATTAGCATTTTCCTTGGTTGTCTTAAAACGTCCTTCCTGCAATTTATCACTGTTTATTGGAAGACACAAAAAGTCCTTTGTTGTGGCTGTGGAATGGACATGAGCTCTGTTAACAATAGCCCTTGATTTAGGAGTGAGTTATTGAACAACTTGAAACGCTCTTCTTGCCATGAACGGAAAAATAATGAAAAAACTTACCGCAAGTTAAGTGTTTTATAATTGATGGATGTCGAGCTGCTTAAAGGAGATAATTGGGCCCTCAATTACAGCCGTGACGAGAATGGATCAGCGCTCTGTTTTTGCAAAGACATGACTGCTGTTCAAGAAAACATTTCAAGGTAGTGGCTGAATAAGCCTACGTTCTCAGGAGGCCGTGTTTGAGATTACACCCAATAAAATAGAAGTATTGCTTTCATAATGAAAATATTTAATAATGAAGGAAATTCCTGAATTTTGTCATTAACATATCAAATATCTTACATGATAAGAATTAGAAACATTATTGGAATTTTTTCCAGAGCCTCTCGAAAATACAGGCAATTTCCTTTGCAGGAGGTTTTCCACAGGCTAGTTCTATTATTTGAAATTCTAGTCGAATAACTAAATACCAAGGATGCCAAAATATATATACACACTTTCACAATATATATATTTCAAATTTAGGCCGAAAAACACAGTAATGTATAGTATGATGTTCAGTAAACAGATGTGACTCACATCCATTATGATAGCGTTGCTATGTGACAGTAAATAAACAATGAAAAAATAAAACCAAGATTATCGTATGATGTTCTGTTAACAGATGTGACTCACATTACGTTATGCTAGCGTTGCTACAACAAAATGGAGCCAAGATTATCCTTTGAACAGCGGAAAGCAATATTAAAGTGGTATTGAAAACCAAGAATGTTGTTGAAGTTCAAAAACAATGGAGACATGTGTACAGAACAGAACCACCAACTCTAGTAACAATTGCAAGCATTCGAAACAAATTTGAGACTCATGGTACCGTGTGCATTACCATCGAGATGTACGTGCGTACTTTGATGACAATCTTCCAAGGCACTGGATAGGACGAAGAGGTCCGAAGGAGTTTCTACCGCGTTCTCCGAATCTAACTCCGTTGAACTTCTACCTATGTACTCTTAAGGATGTGTATACCGTAGAAACCAGCTACACTGGCAGCACTTCGGGAAGAAATTGAAACGGCATGTGCTGTAATCGCTGAGGACTCTTTCGCAAACGTTGCTCAATCAGTAGTTCAACGTACTCAGAAGTGTATCGACGCCGATGGTGGGCATTTTGAGAAACTGTTGTAACTGTAAAAGTCTAAGATGATTAGTGCTCATCATTTTCTGTTTGTGTGAATTCAGTTTAGTTATGTTAACACATTTTTTTTTTTTTGTTGAAGTGTGCATACATTTTTTGCACCCTCTGTTTATTTTTAACCACAATGACATAATTCAAAATCTTCCATGAATATATAAAATACAAAGAAGTGAAACATCCCATGCTTAATGAGGATAAAATATGTAGTTAATTAAAACACAAAACATAATATTTCCGACTTAAATCCTCTAAGATCGTCTACTGGTTAATATTGCCTTTTATTGCGTGTAGTTTACCTGTGTGATTTGTCTTACTTTAACAAGGAACATTCTAGTTCTTTGTGCCATTCGGATCTGCTATAACCAGGACCGTCCTCCCTGATTGAGGTTTTTTCCAGGTTTTCCTCAGTCCTCATAAATGCAAATGCCGGGAAGGTACCCTAAGTTTAGGCTTGGAACGTTTCCTACCTTAAAAAAATCCTTTTCCAATATATCACTTCATCTCATGTATCATCAGATTTCATAGCCTGTGGTACCTCAGTATTAAAAACGGGCATTAAACACCATTCAAAATCTAACTAGTCTAACTCGGTGGAGTGACAGATTTACAGGGTTGAAAGCAAGTAAGGTCTATACGTGCAAAATGAATGCAATATGCAAAATACCGAAGATGACTTGGCGGCAAGAATACCAGGTAACAATGAATGGATAAAATAAGGTGTTAGAAGTATTGGTTCGCTATAAAAGGTTGTAGAAGATAAATGGGTGCACAATTAAAGTTCTTAGAAGGACCGTTGTTGAGAAATCATCTCTTCTTTTTACCAGAATCCTAACTTAAACACTTACTGTTGCAGACAGAAATTGGCTTATTATGTTTTTAATTCGGCGTTCTCTGTAATTTTTGAGTGCAAATTAATATATCAAATGGAATATCTGAAAGGGGACAGAATAAGATTACTAGGCATAAAACACAACTAATAGATGCAAATATTTTATATAATTTATCAATAGCCAACTCAAAAATATGCCTCAAGTTATTTCTTCAGTTGTATGTTATAATTCAGAAAACTACTCATGTATACTAAACTCTAATTAGGACACTTATTGTAATGAGGGAAATAACTATTTAAATGAACACTATTCTCAGTATTTTGAATACAAATTCGCTTTTTATTCTTTTTATTGAATGCAAATATTTATAAATATTTATCGTATTACTAGGGTAACACAGAGCGACTTTTTGGTGCTTCATCTCTGCTTAAGAACTGGCCATTTGTGCCTACTAATAACACCCTCACCCTCAGGGAGCAATGGGTGAGGAGAGGCGCAGACATAGTCAGGGCCCTTAATATTGTTTCAAGACAGGAAACCTCGACATCGGCAGAGTTCCCCACAAGGATCACTTCCACATCTGATACCGAGGCAGAAACCTTTCCTAAGGGCAAGCCGCCGTCATACCGCACATTTTCCAGCTCGCCTCTCTTGATCCTTTCAGTCCTGCCACAGAACCAAAGGAATGACATGAAATGAAATAGCGAAAAAATTTCCTAAGAGTTCAGGGGAAACCACAAAAACCAAAAAAAAAACAAGGAGAACCTGGTTTGGTTTAGTATTATTTATAATTATATATTCCTTTAGATAATGTTATATTTGTGTATATATAATTCATGCTGGCAAAATAAATGTATTACACAAAAATGGTTAACAGGTTTTTAATAATGGAGCCCAAAACCAATGCAGTTATTACGGAGGCTTAATTTTTACTTATTGCGATTTATACACTCGAAAATAGCAGAGTACGAACTGATTAAAAAGTAAACTGGATTTAGAAAGGTTTATTCATGCATAGATAATATATTTACTAAGCATAAAATATTGGAAAAGCACAGATAGTTTGAGGAACCAATGTAGTATTTTTTATTATTTATTACGTTAATTATTTCTACAAAGTAAAGATTTATACTGTAGCAGATAAAAAAGAAGGGAAATAGCATTATATTTTATATAAGTAATTAAACCCATATATGAAAGATCTAATACAAAAATTCAAAATTAATGTCAGAAAAATGAAAAAATAAAAATAAATAAGTCCCTGGGTTGTTTATCCCTGTACCCAGTGATGCTAAGCTCCTATTGATGATAAACAATCAACATACAGAAGGTGGAAAATAATAGAGAATTTCAGTTCGATATTTATTTCCGTATATAATTCCTAAAATTACTCTTATATACTAAATTCTAACTCGGAAACGTATCCTAATATGACAAGTAGTTATTTAAGGGAACACTGTTCTTAATACTCATTAATTTGAAAGGTTTTGTTTAATACAAATGTTTATAAATAAATAATGTTATTTTAAATTAGTTGATCAGTTAAGAAAGTTCAGAAATAAAAGTCCTGTAAGAAGACAGCACACAAATGTTTACTGTCACTATCTATATTAGAGACGATAGCCTCTTTCTGTAAATAGTACATTTTCTGAATGTATTCCTAACTGTACACTTTACTTTCCATAAGTTTTTTTTTCTCAAAATTGTTATTTTTGTTCAACTTTAACCTACATTCGCTCTACAACTATCTACTTCGTAACGGTTCCTCCGTTTCACCTGCAATGAAATAAAATTATAATGTATTCTAATATAAGCCCAATTATATTTCATATATTATAATTAGTAATGTAGATATATAGGTATAACACCGCATAATGCTAACACTTAAGATGAATGTCAACAAAAGAGAAAGCTCCTTGGTGTTTTGTTACGGAAGCTTGGAAAGTCAACAAAAGAGTCATAAAATCTCTATTCAGAAGAAGTAACCCAAGGATTGCGTGCGAAATTCCTTTCTTTTTTGTAAGGCCTGCCGTTACAGTGTTAATAAACCTGAAGCAATTTTAAACTCGTCTCTGAACCCGGCAGGCATTGTATTGTTAGCCCTTTAAAATAGTAATTGCCAACAAAAGGTTTCAAACGTTTAAAAATGGCAGGCGGAGTAAGTGAACTTGACCAGCAAATGGATAATTTTATGCTTAATTTTTAAAGAAGACAATGCCTTTGTGACTCCGTGGAAATGTTAGTCCAACGATTACTTGGTTTGAATTTAAAATGTAAGGAAGTGGTCTCTCCGCTGGGGCATTCAGTTCGCATTTGCTCATTGCTCAGGAGCAGTTGTAAGTTAGACGTGGCTGAGGCAGGCAATCCTAAGTTTTACACGCCGCGAGACGCATTTCCTCATTCAGTTAGCATTTACTCATACCTAATTAAGCAGTTCTCTTAAGTAGTTGTAAGTTGGACGTTGCTGAGGCAAGCAGTTAAAAGATCAACATACGCTAAAGATAAGCAATTCCTCAGTTCTTAGTACACGGTTTCAAGTTCTACATGCGGTGAGGCAGATATTTTTAGATTTAACACGCGGAAAGATATTAGTAGTTTTTATTAATTTGAAATTTTACACGCAGAGATATACAAGCAGGCTAAGTGCAGACGCTACTCATTTATCAGTGCTCATTTCTCATATGCAGTTATAAGATCTGTAGTCGGCAAGATACAGATAGTTACAATTAATCAGTTCGCAGTACTCATTATAAGTTCGACTTTCAGTTTCACGCACTGTGGCATTCATCTGTAGTTTCACACTCGACAACTAAGTTTGTATTGGCGTAACTAAGTCTATCGTACGCAAAACACCAGAGGACGCGAAAGATTTTGGACATAATAAAGTGCCAATATATTGCCACATTGCTTATTTACACTATTTAATTCTCTCATTTCTCATCGAGTACGAGTCGACAAAATAGCGGAATTCGTCCTGAGAAATTGTTGTCATTGAAGGGTGGGCAACAACACTGACACGACCAATAACCAACTTCTGAAACCACTTCAAAGTGACATCACAACGTGAGGCCACCCGATATTGACAACAAAGCGCTTCAAAATTGATGCCCAACCTGGGGCACATAGCCGGAGCCTACTAAACAGCTTCATAATGTGGCGCTAACTTGGGGCCATACCATATCGCTTAATAATTTGGCGCCCAACGTGAAGCCACAAGCATACAACCTCATAATTAGGCTCTAATTGTTGGAGCCCATTAAACCGCTTCATCTTGTTGCTTTTAACTGTAAAGTGGTTTTTAGGTTGATCCCAGGTTTGCCTCTGCAATTGAGAAAAGCTCCAAAAACTCATTTAAAAAAAAGATTTAAAAGAGATGATGGACGTAAATATCCACTCGTACCCCATGGCTATAGAAGTCTGTATTTGGTCTGTATAAAAGGAATTTATTAGCTATTCCCTGTTATTCTTAACAAATATTTCATATTCTTATAACAACTATTTAGCCCTACATGTTCTGCCACAGTTTATCCTTTGCGATCTGTAGCATATGAACAAGAGCAGCTAATTCCAGGCGGCGTTTTGCCAAGTGAGTGAGTGAATGAATGTGTGTGTATGCCTGTGGAGAGGGAGGGAAGGCAATAAATCTTTCTCTGTAGGGATAATTTTCCCGGAGTCGCTCTCATTGTCCTCAAGACATCGGTACGGGCACACAAACAAACGGACCTAATGCAGATAAATGCCGTTTTCTAGGAAAGAAAGTCGCCGTGTACATGCTACTTAGGAGTGCGCTCTGCTTTTCTTGTAGTATTGTTTCTGTGTTTATTTGTAACACGGGGAAGCGGAAAGAATAGCCTGCCTCTTAGTGAATAAATCAACTATGCCGCTGCAGATCCAGTCCGCTATTTGCAGTTCATTTAAGCCATTGAGATTACCTACAGTATATTTGGAAATAGTTGATAATTTTATGAAGTTCAACTCGGGATTACGGTAGGTTACACTTTATTTATTTAAAAGTTGCAACAAAATTACACTTTTCAAATGTGAACATTGAAAGATTATTATAAAAAGTTCAAAGAAAAGCATTACTCCTGGACCAGTTCTACAGTTAGAATAATTATGCTATTGAAATAAGTTTATCTACGTCTGTACCAGTCTGCCTTACTGATTATGTATTATTGGTAGCTTCAACTGTAAGTTACTAATATACAAGGAATTATGGCAAGCAATTTAAATAAAATAACAGAGATATTAATGCGATATGAACAATATGAATTTAGAAAAGTGAGATCAATAAATTAACGACTACATTTACACCATAAATCAGATAATTGAGAAATTAAGAAAGTAATCTTGAAACCCTGTTATTTATTGATTATGTGAAGGCTTTTAATAAAGCTATTAGATCAAAATTAGTGAAATGTTCAGGATGTAAAGCTTTCTCAGCGTTGATTATTATTAATGTGGTTTCACGGGAGATCAGGCGGGTGAAGATCTTCAAGAAAATCCCAGAGAAGAAGGCCATACAGTCACGATGGCAGAAAGATTGGAGGACAACAAGATCTTCACCCGCCTAATGTGAAATATTACTCTAAAAAGTATACCATTTCCAAATAATTAGAGTTATATAACACTAAAATATACTTTGAAAAATAAAATGGACTTGGTAAACACACTGTTGAAATTAATGAAGGTCTAAGGCAAGATTGACAGACCGCAGTGGCCCAGACAGCAATGCTTGAGACTTGCTTTCGGAGGTCCCGAGTAGAGTTCAAACTTCTTGGAGGTGATCAACTTGTGTTTTTCATTTTTCTTTCTTTTTTTTTCTTTTCTTTTCTTTTTTTCTTTTTTTTTTTTTTTTTTTTGTTTCTGCTGGTCACATAGGTGAATACTGGGGATGTATTTTTCCCCTCCACGAATTTTCCCCTCCCCAAATTTCATATATTTCATTCCATTGGTTTCGTTACAGGTTGGAAAGTGCCAGGGCAAAGTGGGCTGGTGCGGTGTGACGGTAGCTTGCGCCTTGGAAAAGATCTGCCCTGGCATCTGGTATGGAAGCGGGCCTTCCTGGGGCTCAAACTTCATGTAAAGGGGCTCCATCGGGGCTAGGGTGTCCTGGTGTATCTGGAAACAATGTTAGGGTCCCCCGTCTGCGCCCATGCCTCATCGCACGTGAATTCTGGCCGTCCGGAGATGCCCCCACTGGGGGAATAGATACATTGGCCAGCCCTTGAGCAAGGTTGAAGTACCGAAATATACTCCTCCATCCCTAACAATCCAATTCAAGACGAGAGAATCATATTCCTTGTAACTCGCTCTATTTAATAAACATTTTAACGATGTAATTCAAACAACTGAATTGAAACATCATATTCCATCATTAATGGAGTACCGATTAATTTTTTACTTTTTTGCGGATTACCTGAATGTGCTGGCGAACTCAGTAAAACATCTCCATTGTGTTTATAAACTAAATAAAGTAATAATAGAGCATAATCTTAAAATATCAAATACAAACACAAAAAATTTTGGGGGTTAAATATAAAGAATAAATTGTTATAATTACTGTATAATAGCTAACTTCAAATATTTAGGATGTCTAAAACAAAAACTGTACAAATGTCAGTGAGTTTGTAGAACAATAAGAAGAATTTTAGGTAATGAAACAATAACAAAAAATTACTGAAGTTATATAAATCAATGACATTTCTAGTTTTATTTATGACTCAGATATGTGGACACAATTAAAGTTTAGAAACTTCCGAAATTAAATGTCTACGATCTGTAGCAAGAATACCACAAAAAAACTTAAGAGAGGCATTAGAAAAGAACTTCAGATAGGAGTAAGACAATGCATAAAATTCCATCGCAACATATGGATGGAACATTTAGAGAGAATGAAGAAAAGCTATCCTAGATATTTTGGGTACATTTCAACATGTAACAAAAAAAGAGTGAATATTTTTCGTGGTAGATTAAAATGGAGTCGGGCTTTCTAATAAGGAATGGGCCATTGGGCTCAAGCCGTCTTGCTGGTGATGATGAAGTATAAATTTTGTAATACAAGCGATAAGTGCCGAAAACAATAGTTGTGGTAAAAAAAATCTGTCCACAATATATAGAAGACTAATGTTGTCCAAGCGACAATATATATTTGTAATTTAATATAAAGAGATTTCTATTTTATCTGATTTAGTGGATTTTTTTCCTTTAATAGTATTTATACGCAAGATTAAAAATACAAGACGCAGGAGGCTTTAACTAAAAACGAAATCAATTATTGCTAATACAGCAATATACAGATATAAAACAAATTCACACATTTCACTAAAGAATCAATAGGTACATGCAAGAATGTTTAATATCCAAAACATTTAAAACTACTTTGACACTTTTTCAAAGCACTTTCCACATTGAATGAATGGTGTTTAACAGTGTGTGGACACTGATAATACATGAGATGAAATTATATATTGGGAAAGGATTTATTTTTAAGGAAGAAAACACTCCAGGCCTAAGTTTAAGGTACCTCACCGGCATTTACCATTTATGAGGACTGAAGAAAACCTGGAAAAAACCTCAGTCAGGGAGGACGGTCCTGGTGGGATTCGAACCCCATACCTCCCGCTCACGAGTCCGCGCTTTAACGATCTCGGCCGCCCGTGGCGGTACGCTTTCCACGGCACTTGCACTAGCGCATTTGTTCATTCTCGTGGACCACTTATAACACATTACCTCTTACAATGTCCACAATATCTAAGTGTGTCGAAATTATTTCGCTATCAGAAAAAATCGTCGCACAGTTGGTTTACCTTTACCTTTCATGAACATAAAAAGTTTGATAAAGTAAGTATAGTAATAGGATGGATGCGGTACCATATAAACAGAGTTTGTTTTATTGTTCTCCTTGCGGCATTGAAACTCGCCAAAAGTGTTTGTCAATGTTCTAGTCTGTTTTGAAGTGGTGCACAATGTTATCTCAACAGTAGTACTTTAAAAGAGTTTGTATAGTGCGTTGAATGATAGTATGAAATACTTTTCTCCTTACTGGGCAAATAAAAGCCCACATGCACTTCTTTTGTGATATATGAGAAATATTGAGCTAAAGTATGAAATAACAACTTTAATAATTTGGTAAATTTCAACATGGTATCTCTTCTGGTGAAATTTCAGATTTTTTTTCTTGATAAACTATGATGAACATCAGCAAAGTAACATAAGAATAACTTTGAAGTTTTATTTTTTTATAAATTAGAAGCGATTATTGTTACTTAAAGATAAGACAAGACTTAGATATGAAAAACCTATTTGGCTCATTAGTATTTCCTTGCTAGTAATTTCATTTCATTTTATTTTTTTAATTTGTTTTATTTTTTTGTGAATTGATCATAATTATATTCCCAAATAATAAATTAGTACATAAAATTTGTAAGAACTTGTATTATTATCTTAAATGCTCATGTGAAAATGATTTTGTATTCCAAGAATAGAAGGTATACTTAACTCCGTTAACTTTTTGATTTTCTGAAGGTTAATGCTTTCCCTTTCTTATCTTTCTCCGTTTTAGAAACTCCAAAATAAAGGTTATGTTAACTTTACTTTGAAAGTTGCTTTACTAAGCTATTTCAATGGATAATCTCACTAAGAGATTCAACATTTTGAATTAAATTTAGTGATTGTACGTTCCGTTTTAAATGTAATACAACTGAAATTTTGGAACCGAAACGCAAATGGCAAGAGCTGTTTCGCAAGTTACATCTGCCTTGCTTTGTTTCTTCCGCGTCGTGCAAATGGCGCATAACAATTATGTTCTCTGGATAAAGAAATACTCAGCGGGAGACTGAAGGCGGATTCTTTGAATGCAGAGCACGTGCCGAGGAGAACATGTTCTTCTGGAGACATTGCGCGTGCGCGAGCTAGTATCTCTTAATGAGATGCCTTGCAAAAGCACAGACTGCAAAGTACACAGCTTTGTTCCAATTCAGGCAAAAACTGGAACAACATTGCCTGCTTGAAGGCGCCATGTTTGTGGGCGACTGTTGACTTGGTTTCGTAAAGAAGGTTCTGACGTAGTACAAATCCTAACTTCTGGTTGCTGTAATGTATAAATGAACGGCATATAAATTGTTTATATTAAAGTGATAAGGTCAATGAAAAGCTTCTCCTGCTAATTGTTGGCGGTTACTGATAAAGGAGGGACATACTAATATTAAGAAGAATGAGCATAAACATAATGTCGCACTAGATACCAAACAAGCAAAATCAATTAATTGCAACAAAAAGCAATTCGCCAACAATATCCCTCCATATTCTAATTCAGTTTTGGAATCTGAATAAAATTTTATTGCTTTATTCATTTGACTTCTACATTAGGTCATTCGGAAATTAATGACAGCTTTGTATATCATACATTTTAAAATGTAAAATAGGAATATTATATATTGCCACATGTGATTAAAATGGATTCGGAAAAGCATTGTGAAGAAATTAACAAAATGTATCAGAAGCTGCAAGAAAAATGGCCAGCACTAAGAAAATGGCCTATGACTTTTTCTTCTTCATGATAACGCTCGGCCTTCCTAGAAGCTGTATATGACCTGGGCTATACAAAACGTCAACATATTATCAATTGACTTTGTATTCAAGTTCCTGGATAGTTTCCTGGAAAATAAAGTCTTCAATAACGAATTTGGTCGATATTTAGAACTCATCTGTAGAAGATACGATTTTTGTCAAAATGGCACAAATAAACTAAGTACTTATTGGCAAACATGCATGGACATCGAGTGTTATTAATTAATAAAGTTAATGTTGAGTTCTTTGGTTCTTAATTGAAATTTATTTCACAAAACCCCTCATTTGTTTTAATACTTGCATTCAGTGAGATTCGTGCAATTGCTAGCTTGAAAGCATAATGGGTTAATATTCTTAAACAATTATGCATAAAGAAACTAATACAAAGGTATGTAATAAAATTATATTAAAACAACTACATGAACTGCCAAAAATTGTAAAAAGAGTTGTATATGTGTGATATTAGATACATCCTTAAATTGTCTGATTGATAGTGACTTTTAATGCTGTTGAAATTGTTTGTTGGCATAAATTTTTATACATTTATTTAGGATAGTTTTAAAAGATATTTGTACCATACAGTGCTAGATATTACCACTGTTTCTGTTTGTTGAGAGGCCATATATTTTCTTAATATCTGCAAAATACTATTTAAAAATCATAATTTAATAAAATTATGCTTTTGTTAAGGTTGATATTAAGAGATATTTGCATATATGTTGGATGTTACATGATTTTACATCAAAAAACATAGTTTATTGCAGTGTACCTGCTATGGAAACGTTTTAATAACCATGTTTATTTTAATTGGTTTTGAAAATCCAATCTTCTGAGATGCCTAGCCTCTTTGTCACAGGTGCCAACACTATTGCTAGTACTATGTCAGCAAATTCAAAATCCATTTACGATGTGTTATGGAGCCCTATTCATATATACAGAACTTTACAAACGCAACCTCTTGCCCGTTTAAATTTTATTTAATTCTTTTAAACATACAGTAGATGAATAATTTTTTCTGCACTGTAAACAAGTGGAGGGAAATCTCTGGCAGGAATACATTTAACACACTACTGTAAGGTAATATTACTATTCAAAGAATGCGTATTACCCTGATAAATTTTCTTTTTCTCGAGCTGCCCTCGGTATTGACGCAAATTGTACAATGCTTTCTTTATTAGTTTTGCATCAAAGATGGTGGATTTTCCTATTTACTGGAGAAGATTTATTCTCTCCTTTTTCTCCCTTTTCTACGGTTTAAAGATAATAATTTTGTTTCAATTGCTAACACATTGCCGTTTTGTTTAATTGAATACCATTATATACGTTCCAAAAAGCACAAACAATTTTGCAAAGGAAACAGCAAGATATATAGCTTCAACTAATTTTCTCGAACTATTTTTTCCCCGTTAATTGAAGGCTTATGATACACATAGTATAATATTTCATAATACTCAGAAAAGTATCAGTTGAAGTGCGATCTGTTATTTCTAGATTCGGTTATCCAAATTATAGCCGTTCTCAATTACTTCGGATAATCGACGCTCTACTGCAATAAGGTTTTGAAATAAGAGGGAAGATTTCTGATATAAAAAGTGTAGTGATCAACCTAGGTATAATTACTGTAATACAAAAATATTAAACGTGTTTATAAAATAATTTGTTAATGTGTTATGTAATAGAGTACTGAATCCTTTTACAGAGAGTAAAATTATTGTAGACTCATAGTTGCAATATTTTAAATGTAACTTATATTGAAAATTAGTAAAGCGCGGGATACGTTAATACACTAATGAACTAAGTTTCAAATTAAATAGCGCTATATTGGAGAAGAAGACTTAATCAACGTTTAATTAAACTATAGGTCCTTGCTAGAGGAGATATGGACAGCGAAAGCTAATAACTAAATATTGTAATTTCTTGCGCAATAAAATGAGGTACCTTGAATGAACGAACAAAAGCACATGAAACAGAAAGAATAAAAAATTAAGAAAAAGTAATAGGAAAATAAAAAAGAAAATGAGTTGCAGAAGTAAACGAGTAATGAAAAAAGGGTGTGAATAAGAACATGAAGGATAGGTTTTAAAAAGAAGGTAAAAAAACTAATAGTAGAGGCGAGGTAGGAGAATGAGGGAGAAAGAATCAGAAAACAGAAATACTGAGGGTGTCAAAAAATGTACACACACTTCAACCAATAATAATAATAATAATATAAAACTGTGTTAATATAAGAAAACTGAATTCTCACACACAGAAAATGATAAGCACTAATCATTTTAGATCTTTACGGTTACAATAGTTGCTCAAAATGCCCACCATCGGCGTTGATACACTTCTGAGTACTTGAACTACTGATTGAGCAACGTTTGTGAAAGCGTCCTCAGCAGTTGCAGCACAATTTCAATTTCTTCCCTAAGTGCTGCCAGTGCAGCTGGTCTGCTCAGATCGACCTTGTGAACATCGCATAGGGCACCATGATTCTCAAATTTATCTCGAATGCGTGCAATTGTTACACACTTGGCGGTTCTATTCTTGCACAAGTCTCCATTGCCTTTGAGCTTCAACAACATTCTCGGTTTTCCTATACCACTTTAAAATTGCTTTCCGCTGTTCAAACGACAATCTTGACTCCATTTTGTTGTAGCAACGCTAGAATAACGTAATATCAGTCACATCTGTTTACAGAACAGCATACGATAATCTTAGCTTCATTTGTTCATTGTTGATTTATGATAATCTTGGCTTCATTTGTTCATTGTTGATTTACCTGTAACGCAGCACCGCTATCACAGTGTATGTCGGTGCAACTTTGAAATATATTAAATAAATATCTACTGTGAAAGTGTGCATACATTTTTTGCCACCCTCGCTATGTAGAGCAGCATTAGAAAAAAAATGTGGTGAGAATTAGACATGTAGAATGAACTGCAGGAGAGAAGGAGAAGAAAGAAAAAGAACTGTAATAGACTGCAGTGACAGTTGTGGACTCTTGAGGAGAGAGAGTTGGCCATCCCTGTCATGCACCAAAAGTGTGATATAAAACCCACAAGCGATAACAGTGTTGAGCTTAGCATTCACATAAGTTCGGATTTAAGGCACGGTTCTATATTTTATCTGATCCTTGTAACAATCTGGATAGTTGATCTTGAGGAAGGACAAGGAGGAAATGATTCTCATGTTTATGTTTATGTCTGTAGCTTGAGGTAGGTGGTCCAAGAAGATCATCGCCCAACCTGTCGCACTCCCCACATCGTTGGGATAGTGTTACCCTCTTCCTTCAATTTATTTTCTGGTTCTTTTCAATGCTAACATTAATAACATCGGGTACCGCGCTATACGAGGTGCTAGGTTGTCAGGCAGACAACTTCACACCTGCTTTCTGCCAAAAATCTGCGTAGTTCCAGTGCAACTTAGAATATGTTTTTTCACAAAGATTCGCAATTAATAACGCCGGAGGATTGCGTATCGGAACCCAAGTCGTCCTTAGTAATATCCTCATGTGAGATCGTGTAAACCAACACGTTAATCTCCTTTTAATATTACTGTTAGCAAACTAGTAATGCTGCGTGAGCATATAATTCAATTTAGAGTGCTTTTATTTTAATTCACTTTCTGTGCAAACATGAACCTCCACAGTGCAAAAAATATGGACAAAGGGTTTTTAAGTTTTTCTTTTTGTTGTAGTTGTAAGGCTTATAATAGTTATGTTGTTGCTATAGTATTAAATTGTTGTCAAAAGTATAGTTTATTGCTGTTATTTTGACTTAGTATAAACTCTTAAGAGTTTATATTGCCTTTGTTTCTACAATGATGCAGAATTTTCTATGTCTGTTGTAATAATTTATGACAACTTTCTTTGATATACTGAATATAACTATTTGTAATTCATTTTATGGTTGTACATGATTGTTTCCTTAAAATTGTAACATAAAATAATATTTTATATTAATCTGATTTCATATTAGTATATTTTAACATTTTTTTCCTAAAACATCTCCTAGTAACATATAAATGCATATGTATTTTTAATGTTGTTAGGTACCATTGGAGTGTAACTTACAAGGGGAAAAGAAAAACTGCTTCTTTGCGCGTTGTCTGAAGAAAGGTAAGTTTATGTACATCATTTAAAAGAACTAGGTATATTTTTATTTGGCAAGGTAACTGCCGGTTAAATATGTTTTATGTTGTTATAAATTTGAGCTTACTTCACAACTACACGGCGAATCTACGTTTCCCTTGTTAAATACAAATTCGATACATAATACTTTTACTCTATCCTCTTTATAGATTGATTGCAAAATAGAGAAACTCAAGTACTGAAACATCACCAAAATTAAAGGACGTTTAAAATTCTAAACTAACATAACACATATTCTAAGGTTTTCAGCTGCATGTGACCTTATGACACTTTGAAACCATTTTGATCATTGCCTCAAATCAAAATATTATCAGGGAAGTGAAAGACCGTGTCTTCTTCCTATTAAAGTCTTGAAACCCAAAAATCTAAGTTAGTTCCCAAGAAACCCAAATAAACCAAATTCAGGTCATTAAATTGTGCAATGCTCGAGCTGATGAGCATTAAAATGCAACAGCATGAACTTTCCCCTTTGGACTATAACTATAAGAAATTGTGTGAACTGGACTATGGATTAAATGCCGCAGTGTGACACTTGGTATTCTCATCTAAATTAAAAGAAATACTGAAATTGTTACTTGGAGAATTAAAATGTACTGTCATTTGCACAGTTATCGATCGATCAAACACAAGACATTTGTTCTTCATGTAATTTCGTAAGAAACATTCTCAAAATTAAAAGTGTACATTATTAATTTAGATCTTTATTTCCTTTTTGGGGGACATAAAATGCTTATAAGCTTAAAAATAATGAATTGTTTACGCTTTAATACATTAGATGCTATTAGACTAAAAAAGCAGTCGTAATACACAAAAGTATTTTAATCAATTAGTCTTTACAGCACCGTCTTACTTACTTTCATAGTTAACAATTTGTTGTTTCAAACAGTTGCACATCTTTGTGATTATTGCTTTGAGAGTCAAGCACCTACGTGTTTACAGAATTTTGAATACTTCAGCAGTCTTTACTGAGTGCCCGCAGAGACTACAACAAGGACTGCTATTATAAATCGGAGGCGTTGTTTAAAGAACTCATGCAAATTGATTAAATCAATGGCTTTCTCGATTGTCTATGACCTCTTGGAATTAAGGTTTCATTCAGGTATGCTTGAAATGTCCTGGAACTGCTGAAAATTTTTACCAAGAAATTTAAGTTGTTATTTTTAAAGCAAAGCGTGAGGAAAGATAAAGATCGTAATTGAAATAACTATAGATCATAAAACAAATGTGATTTATTTCGAATTAAATATGACATAAAACTATGTTAATACGGAATAAAATTAGATTAGATACTGCAATATAAAATAAATATTATGACATTTTTTGTAAAACGAGTACAGTGAAATAAAACAAAAGACAGATTATATTATGATAAAGTATTGTGTTTTTTTTATGATTGATTTATTTATGGACGCTCTTTAACATCTTAGGTCATCAGCGTCCCATTCAACCCAGGGCGTGAAACGGCCGACAAATTTTGCTCAGAGGCCTCTCTTTCAGGCTTGAGGTTCTTTTTCGTGCCGCAAATGTACGACACGGGACCCACGGCTTTACTTCCCTTCCGAAGGAAGCCATACTTAGGATTTTTACGCCCGAAAAAATCCATCGAACCCGCGTTTTGGGTGCAGGAGGAAAGTATGGTAACCACTACACCACCAGGACCGACAGGTATTGTGGTGAAATCTGGACTTTTAAAATAGCAGATTTAGAAACACCACAAATGGGATTTATCGTATTTAATTTGCGGTAACGATAACAGAGAGACAGAGAATATTCAATTAAATTAATTACATGTTGAGAACATGATCAAAAAGATAAATAACCAGCAAATTTAATGTAAATGAATCTGGATCGCCTACTAAAACAACTTATAAATAAGACCGCATAGTATATTTAGCATCTCAGCATTTGATAACGAAAGCATTTTACACGTTATTTTAATATTTTACACGTTTTTTTTTTTTTTTTTTTTTTTTTTTTTTTTTTTTTTTTTTACTTATTAATTCCCAAAATCAATTTGCGAACATACAAAATTATTCATAAATCCGCGAATTTTATTTTAAATTCACTAGAAATAAATTACGCAATAAATCTCATAATTTCTTAAGTCAATACGGAGGAAATTTCTCCAAGGCTCATGATTTTTTTCCTCACAATATTTTATGTATCCATCTTTGCTGAACACTAGACATCTATGCGATAATTCGCGTGTCAGCATGTCACCGTTGACTACAGCAGCGGTGACATTGTTGCAAAAGTCCTGGACACCAGCGAGTAGACCCAAAGTATATTTCAAAGTATATTTCATCAACCTTCATAAGAAAAAGTCAGGATAGGTTAAATCCGTCTCAGGTAGATACCGCAGCGAGAGGAGTCAGAATGGTAAATTTCATGAATTTTTACATCTTCTAATTTTGATATAATTTGAATATTTGACTTTCCGCGCTTATTTTGATATATGATTTTAAAAAGCACAAGTCAAACTATTTTAATTTATTTTAAAGTATGTGTCAAAAGTTATTTTTATATAAAACTCTGTTCTGTATCGTTCGTTCAGTTAAAAATCAATGATTTTGTAAATGTTTGCTCTATAGAGAAGATTTTTTTCTCTTAATTATTTGGTAAATAAATAAATAAATAAAAGACATTAGGATAAAAATAAAGAGTTGGAATGCAATCAGCCAGGAGAGTTTTGAAGTTCTGTCCCTTCTACAAATGTTCTCTTTTTTATTTTTTTTTAAATACAGATTGTGAAAAAAGATATTTTTCTATGTAAAAGGCTTCGGTAGTCATAAATTGTTCATATAAAAACTTGAAATTTTTACCAACAGTTTTTAAATAGAGTAACAACAAATTTAATGACAGGTTCAAAAGTACTATGCATAGTTATTTTTTAAAAACGAAAATTAAAAATCTTTGCTAAATATTGCATCATCATATTTAAAATGTTTTAAATTTCTTGTTATGTAATGCTACTTCTTTTTATGTCGATCACATGAAGAAATCACAAGTACATCGTACAAAAATCAACCAACTATATGCGTAAGCTTTCACGGCCTGAGTCTTGAATCTTAACAAATATAATTTCATCATTAGAATACAGCCAAAAAGTCCGAGAAACTTGTTAAGATTCAGCCACCTTTAAGAATTTCGGAGATACAATAACTTTAATCTTGGGGTTAAAGATAGGGGTTGTGACTTCCTTAACGCGTCATCTTCTTGCTCTGTCATGGAGCCTTAAACAACCGGCTTTCATCTAAGAATTTCTCATACTATTTTGTGATACTGTTGATCTGGAATTCTGCTCGAAACCATCACTCCACTGTCAAAAAGGACAATCAAGTTTTTGCGTATTCGAAAACACAAAATGTTTTCTCACGTTTACTGAACCCATAATTTTTTTAGGGGCAAACCTTGGAAACTATACACGCGAGGCTTCATTTAGAAGAAAACCAGAGACGTTTCCCTCTCTCTAACGATGTAGGAAATGTTATAATTTATCACGTAGCTTGTTTTTGTGAAATTTTAAAATGTTTCACGAACTTATTCGTAACTTTATATTACAGTACCTTAACAATCAAGACAATGGAGCTGTGCAGATCGGCCCTTCAATAAGTATTTCAGCTGCTGTACATAGAAAATGAATTTAGTTTCTAATAAAGACTAATTTATATATCCAAGACATGATGATATTCATAGTAGATTCAAAAATAAGTTTGAAGAAAAGTGTTTCTTGGGCAGATTTTGAGTGGTGTTTTGCAAGGAAAAGAATTCATTTCAGACAAACATGATTTTGGGCTTTTCTCCAGCAAGAGGTTTTGAAAAAATATCACCCCACTTGCCTCCTCACTTACACATCTGACATACACAGTAACCTGCAACATATTTGGATCTCGTAAAGGCTATTAGGTGCATTTTGAAGAGGGTGACAATGCGAAGTGCAAGGTTTATGTGTAAGGTAAGGGAGAATATTTAAAATTAAATCACTTTGGAGCTTGAGAGTGAATAGACCTATTTCGGCCTTGCATTCCAAATCGTTAAGTCCGACCCTTCATCAATCTTTAGAGCCAGTGACTCAGGTATTGTGAGGTTTTTCAGCATTTTATTATTCTGTTATTAATGTACGTTTAGAACCATTTGCTAATTTAGGGGAAAACTTGTAATGTAAAACTATGTTGTTGAAATTGTTGTAATTCCGGGATGCCACTAAAATTCTTATTTAATTGCCAAAGTAGAAGATTTTATAAAGTGCCTAATCTCTGTTAATTGTTTGCTACGGTTTTAAAGCATTATTGTAAATAAAATTTGGCAATATTTCAAGGATGCATGCTTGTTTAAATGTTACATACTGTGCTCCATCTTTAAAAAAGGGCCATTTTCTAAGCCAGTTTTAATTTAAAATGTGAATTGAATACAATGGATTACATTTCTAATTTATTCTTCTCTACTGAAAAGTGACGTTTCTCCACCACACCGTCAAATTTAAATCTTGTTCGGGAATCGATGGGTGTCAAATTCATAGAGACGTGACGTGTAGAGTTTGAATATTATCTGTAATTTTTTTGAGAAAAATAATTCCTTTATTTATTGATGGACACCCTCTTTGTATACGAAAGATATCTTCAAGCATAGTTTTTGCGTTTCTTTTCACTGTCTTACGATTTCACTATTTCGGTTCACCACTAAATAATAAACCTACCTCAGATACAAATGTTTGCTGAAAGAATAGGTCATTAAAAGTATAAAACGGGTAATGAGGGTAAAATGGCAAGCAAATATAGCTTGGCTTTCACGGCTAAACTACTTGAATTGAAAAACACCTAGTGTATACTAATTCCCTTTTTCAGTTACCGCCTGCATATTCATTATTATTGTTATTCATAAAGGTTGTAATTATTTCTTGAAGTGCCGAAAGCCTTATCCATTAACCCCAAACTCATTGGCCGAACCAAGTTTCATTCTTTTCCTGCTCCATAAAGAGGTCAAAACGCTTATCCAACAAGTTCACTGCTTTATGTCTTTCACTTCGCCATTCCAAGCCATAACCTTTGCGATTAAATTCACTGACCACTTAAATAAGGGCAGCACTACTCGACCGGAATATAGAGGATCCTGGAATAAGAGCTCTGACGCAATGACACGTGACAGGCGAGTTCAGATAGTTGTTATTTTGTTTCCTCTAGTGAATCCTGTTTCGGCATCTATGAAGTGCTAAGTTAAGATACGTAGAATGGCAAATAAGTAATAAACCATCATAAAGCAACATGTCCCTTTCCAGCATCTTGTTGTTCTTTCAGTGTTTCTTTTCTCCAGCAGCGTTGTATTCTTAAAGCATCTAAAGAAGGGGGACATAACCTATTACTTCTTTACAATGCCACGAGCTATATAAAGGTGGAAGGAACCCAATACATAGACTGTGGATGGTTCTTCAATGGTTATTTTAAATATCGTAGACAAACTTAGGCACTAAATACATGTGAATAGAATTTAACAATCACAAAATATATAATAGTTTAATGGAATATTAATCAAAATAAATTAATAGCCTATAAATAAAAATATTCATAATTCCAAAATATGCACTTGAATAATATATTCTTAATTTAAATTCAAAATAATAAAACATTGGGCAAATTAATTTTACATACATTACAACTGATATAGAAAACTCGAATAATCACTGTCTTAATGTGAGTTTAACAGATAAAATTCTCTTAAAATCTACACCATATAACCGAAAAAATTCATTAAAAAAACAGGTCCAATATATAGCATAACAATACTAAACCAAGCTTAAATCTTACACATAATTTTAAAACAATACTGTAATACAGTAAAAAGATAAATATAAAATAAAAGTATATATACAACAAATAGTTCTAGTTATTTATCCAGGCACCAAATTTTAAACATGAATTTGGTGGGTAAGCCTTGCTGAAGGAAATAGTAGCAGAACGATAAAACATGAGCATACACTCAGCCAGATGAATGCCTCAATCAGGGGCATGCGCGGAATTTACAAACAGTTATCTGCAACGTGCCGAAAGTAAATAAAAAGAGTATGAAACCATGGCGTTACCTAGCGGTAAGCGAAGGAAAGTCTCGAAGATTCGAATGGAAGGCAATGTTGCCAGTAAAGTAAGAGAGCACACAAACTTAGCTGAGCGGCTAATATCGTATCACACACCCACATCTCTTTCATTTAAAGGTTGAACGAACTTTTGTATGTACCTGCTACACATCAAGCAACTTTTGGTTTAGCTTACATTCTTTTGTCATAGAATTAAACCTTAGGCCTATTTCCTATATCAAAAGATTTAATCTATCCCTCTTCTTATAAGAAGCTCACCTTTCTTTCCTTTTGTGGTCTGTACAGTAGCAATGTGTTGGGCATTCTCTGCATATGATTATATTAATTTGTTTTCAATTTATGCATTATCTCTAGTAAATTAAATATACTTAATTACTCTTTTGTGTACTTTATGGCTAACGAAGGAAGTTCACTTCAGTAACTTCTATCTTGCTGTTGTCTGATTTGTTTATTATCCAATTTTCACAAGCTTATATTTTATACAGGCACTACCATTACTTTATATAGTTTTAACTGTGTAGTTTATTAATGTTTTATTTTTCAATGTTTTTACTTTGCCACACATACAAAATTTACTGAGCTTTATATATATATATATTTCTTTTTTTTAATAACGTGACACACTGAACCCCATGCAATTAAAATCTACACATTATTAATACACCTAAAGTAATTTTGTAAACGCATTTTTACAGCACTTTTACCCAGAAATATAACACAGTATATATATATATTTCTATCTTGGACATATTTCGAAAAGCTCATGTATGTATAAAACTAGTTATATACCGTAGGGCATAGAGAAACTCGTTTTAGTTATAAGAAAAGCATTTATAGATTTGGACAAATAAAGCGATATAAAGTTCAACAGCTTTTATCTTCCGGTTAGCATTTGAAATAGACGGAATATATCATTTAGATGAATCCAGGTTAATCTAGTGTGTAAATTTACAATGTTCAAAATAAAATTCTTTAATAACAAACAAAAACTGTTCCATTATAAATGCCGTTTTTTTTTTCATAATACAAAATTTACTGAGTTTAACATAATAATTAGAATGTCGATGAATGAATAAATGATTTATTTTCCAAAGTCAGCACCCGACTTTTAAACGAGTTTTAACATGTTATATCGTGGAAGTCACAATGATATAAAGAAATATGATTTTGATATGCGGTGATTAAATTGTAATTATTGAATTTTGGAAACAGATTTAATAAACACCTTTTTTGAAACCTTTTTTTGCACATGTTGAACTTTAAACCAATGTTTGAAATGTTGTAAAAAATATATTATTGGCATTATTTGCATAATATTTTAATTTATTATAAATTAATATATAAAGTAACACTATTAACAATGTAACAAATTAACAGTAATTATAATAGTAGAAAAGGATAAAACATTAATATTTGGTCACTTGTCTTCTTGCCATAGAAGGACTCGACGAGTTCGAAATATATCAATCTCAAGTGTGACTTTTCCTTAGTGTTTTATCCTTTTCTACTACTATAATTACTGTTAATTTATAATATATATATATATTACAAAAATTGAAGAAATCCGTATATGAAATAAATAATAAAGTAACAAAACACGTCTTTGATCATACAAAATAAATTCTCAAGTGATTTTTCAATAACTTCTCAATATAGTTTAACTTTTTCTGCCTTATTGAAAATGCCATCTAATTATCTTTTAGTTATTTTTCTACTTAATTGTAATGCCAAGTGATAACTGGTTTTATTAAAACTTAATATTGTTTTCCCTTTCCTGATTATTCCTCTAAACTCAATTTACTTTAGTTCTACTCTCCACTACGACTTTGCTTTTTTAAAAATAAGTACTGGTAATAAAACTTTCAAAGTAATGTTTGCAACTTTTCTGAATTTATGATGATTTCGCACACATTTATATCCTTCCCAATTCTTCCCCCCCCAAAAAAAAAACTAATATCAAAGAATGAAAGAATTTCCCAGAACGGGAAACTAGCTCTGCTCTTTTAATGTTTTGGGGAATCGTTATACAACCGATTTAAAACCATTCCAATTAGGTAGTAGGTATATTTTTACTCTTACATTCGCAACCATCGGAAACCATTCATATTTTTTGTCATCTCTGCAAGGCCATTAAGGTTAAATATGTGAAAAATCGAGAATTCTATTCATAACTCCCTATGGAGCGAGGAGATACTGGCTACTTCTATATAAAAGCTTTTTGTTTGATGTTCATCAAATGATCCTACATAGAATGTAAAATTGTACAGTGTATTTATTACAATTCGTCATTAAGCAATATAATCAATGGAAAAAGTACAGTAAACACATTTAGGTACAATCATTTTCCTATATTTCATTTAAGTTATAAAAATGATTAATGTTCAACCAATCATAAAACATTTTACACCTTATCAATTTCAACCTGATTAATTATTACATAATTTGAGTCCAATAATATTGTAATTTTATTATATTTACTCAATCTACAGAAAAAAACAATGAAATAATTCTCATTGACATGTACTGTAACGTGTTCCTTTAACCTTATTTAATTATTCCTGTCCTTTATAAAAATTAAAATATCATATATATAAAGATTAACACAGTTAAATTTTTAAATTGAATAAAAATAAATCTACCCTATCTCTATAGTATAATCCAGTTATTAGACTAATAGTTTTCTTTTAAATGAAACAGACATAATTTACCTTCCAGTTATTTATTGAAATTTCCAATTCATTACTCATCACAAATAGGAAAAATGCAACATAAACACAACGAACAGATTGCAGAGGTAAAGAAGTAAAGAGGTAAAGAACATTCTTTAACAAACACACTAGATAGCTTGGTACATACAAACTCAACATGAGCGAAAAAATTAAAATTTATTCATAAATTAAAATGCCTACCTTGCAATTACCTATACTTTTCAAATATTTATATAAAATAAACTTTTGAGTTTTATTAGCACTTGGAACAAGCGGTTGAGTCAAAAAAATTTAAGACTATTGAAAATCAACCGCCGCTATTGTGCAATTCAATTAATATCCTTATTGACAGTTACAATATTTTATCATCGGCAAAAAGCATCACAATTAAAACATAACAAGTCCAAGTATCCTATTTAATTCCAATAAATTTTTGTTTTATTAAAACTACTTTATGCAAGCTAAAGCCTTGCTTTAATCACAATTTGTAATATTGGTGCATATTTTATTTTCCATGGCATTATAAATTACTAGTATTATGAATTCCGTAACTTAAATGGTTGACTTTTACCTGCGAAAAGCATAGTGCTCGGACATAATAGCCCACTAGAGTCTACATAATGAATTAATTGAGTTTTTTCTAAATATTAAATTATTTTATCAAAACTTAGCACTAAATATTTAGACCTAACATTTTAAGAAATAATCAATCTGTCGTCAATTTTAATTACATAGGCAACTCTAATAAATGTTTAGAACATCCACACAGCAATACTGTATGTAAGAAGCCCAAGGGTTATACCAATTATTTGTTGACAAGGTCCTTAGACATGCCATAAATATCCTCATTTTTAGATGATTTCATATTTGTAACAAAATTCGTCATTATATAAATTGATATATTTTTTCAAATAAACGTTAGCTTTCCAGCAGGCTTAATCATGTTGAATAATAAAAAACCATTAAAATTATTGGGGTAATCTAAGATTATTAATAACTAGATAGCTGCCTTACGTGTATTAATTATTTACCCTTGTATATACAATTGTATGTATGACATGTTAAGGACAAGTTTTTCTACCAGTCCTAACTTAAGATCAGTTCATTATTTTGTATTTCTGAGAAATTTAATAAAAACCTTGCGCTCATAGTCTGTATGCTCTTATATTTATAATTATGTATGTTTTTCAGGAATATTGCACTTATGGAATAAAAAGTTTGTCAATTTTTGGATTTTTATTTTATTTTTTATCTTTTGAAAATTCACATTAGCCCCAAAATATTTATTTGGAAATGATTGCAAATGTTGGATTTTAGAAATAAATTAAGAAAATTTACTGATGCACTTCGAGGTTTAGAAATAAAGTTATGTTTTAAATTTAATTTTAAGTCATAAATTTCGGATTTTGAACAGTATGAAGCAAATTATTTCAAGAGCATATACAAAAATACACAAATTAGGTAAAAGACATTTTTGAAAAATGTCCATTTTTGGAACTATAAACCTCAAATATAACACTTTTTAGTAAAGATAATTGACATAAGACTATATAATTACAGAAGACTTCCAGATAGCCATGCACTGCTAAGTTGTAGCTTAAGTAGTTAAATGATGATTGTGACTATCTCTCTAATAAAGTAATTAATTAGCATATTCTTAGATCTTTCTCTCATATCTAATATCTAACTTGCGTAAGGGACTTTAATAATAAAAATATTTAAATAAACACATTACACTTTAAGATATAATCTAGGCTTATAATTTTGGCTTGTAACTACTTATTTTTAAAAATACTGCAATGATTGCTGGCACACCTATTAGCAATACTTTATAAATAATGGATGTGTAAAGTTATTGTAACAAAAGCAATTACTAAGTTATAACACAATATCAGGAAGCGGCTACTGTAAGTTGAAAAACACATTAACTAGCAAAACAATTCTTTTACATGTTTCATTGCTTTAAAATCAGTGAACAGACATGCTACATACATCAGACATTTTGAGACTATCTTTGGAATAACGGGAATGTGCCATGAACAGGCTTTGCAACGTAATTAGCTCTTAAATGTCTGTCACTAGCAACCAGTTTTTCTACGCTTATGTAAGAATACATTTTCTTGGAACTATGGATGAAATAAAAGCTACTTTCACTGTACTCCAATTGTAACTTAAATGTTATATATTTTCAAATATAATTTGCGATAAAAACATTGCTTATTAGAGAGTTTATTCTAAATTTAATATTTGGATAAAGATTACATATATGTTTATTCTATACCAGGTAAAAATGATATACTAAGGTTATAGGAAAATGCCCAAGCGTGAAATAAAGTTAAAGTTTTAAATGGGTCTTAAAACTATATGTAGCTAATTTATTTTTCATTAATTTTCTATGCAGTAAAAGTGAGGTGAGAGAAATCTAAATAAACACGATCCATTCTAAGTTGTTAATAATATGAACATTTGTAAAATTTGAAATTGTTTTCATTCCTTAATAGAGGATAAATATTATTTCATCTTATGCCAAAAAATTCATTAATGAGGAATAAGAAAAGCAGAGCTCAGGAGCAATGTTTCAATGCACAGAGATGAAAATAGAACCGTATTTAACCTCAAAAAAATGAATGCAAATTCTGAGACTTAGAAAAATGATATTGCTTTCATGCATTAGATCGAAGGGTTCGTAAAAGTGCACAGGCATTGAGAATGCGACCGGCATCGCTGAAAAAAATTGACAGTAAGTTTAATTCCCTTACAAGTGACACACATTTTAAAAACAAACACAGATATCCGTAATACGTGCTGTTAACTTGCAATTTGAAAGATCAGAACATATGTTTCACAAATTAACGCATTTTCATGTAAACGGTGTTGTGAATAGTCAAGGCTGCAGAGTAAATGAAATTTGAGAATATCCGTTTTTTAGTCTGAAACACATTGTGTTTCGTGTATTGGACAAAAAAGGATCAGTATTGTCCATAACCAAGAAATGCTAGAACAATTCATCATAAATTTCGATTATTTCGAAGTCAAAAATCGCATTGGTTCCAACAGGTTCAGATATTGTGACGTCCATTAAGGAAGAAATTTTGAGGAGAGAATCCTTTCAGAGAAAAGGAATTCTTGTGTGCACTTTGTACATTATACTCGAGCCTTCTCTATTTCTTTCGACAAAATATAACATTTTCTCTCAAAAGCCACTTAACTGCCAGCTCCAGAGTTTAGAAATAAACCGTTCCATTTTGAAAATGGTATTCACTGATATTTATCGTGTATAAATGTTATTTTTTATTGTTAAGAATCTATGTACAGTGAGGCTATTCAAGTTACGGAACCGACAGATCGTGATTGCGTACTGGGAGAAGCCAGTCAAAAGCATTTAATGCATGCGCAGGTAGTAGTTTGTAGTTAGTTTGTAGGAAGGCTTTGTCAGCGAGGGGTTTTGCGTTCATGTGTTACTAGAAACTTTCATTGTATGAATTATCTGATAATAGTTTTTCGTTAATTATGCCACTATAAAAATAGTCTTAAAGAACGGATTACTATGTATATACATTTGCGAAAACTGATTTTTGCAGAAAAATGGCAATATCCTGACAATCGTGGTCACTAACTTGTAAAAAAATTATGAGAATTAGGGTATCTCAATGACAATAAGTGTGTTCCAAACTGCCGTATTCTTAAGGAAGAAAAGTTGAAATACAGGAATTTCCTACGTAGATGCCAGTGATGGTTTGCAGCCTAGAGACATTTTCAAACCTTTATAATAATAAAGTATATTTTTTATTATTATAACCTATTTTAAATACAGTATCATTTTATGCTTTCTATACAAATATAAATTTTAAAATAAAAATTATGATTTTATCCTTGTTAACTCTTGGCTTCCTTTTTCGGGTTTTAAGGCAATTCAAATAATATATATAATATTATATTAATATATAATATCACTTTTTAAGAATTCAAAAATATGCCTTCAAAGTAATGATACTGAAAAAGGGGAAAAGTATCACTTACCTTTATAAAATAATTCCGTTTATTGGATTATTTTATTTGCTATTTTCCTTAATTGCAATTATTTTTCTAATTTTATATAGCAATTCTTCTTATTTTATCTATCTTCTGATTATAAATATCATTCCTTTTCGATTCAAAACATCATCACTAAGCCTATCACTAACATAACCTTCTTAATTTTAATTAATGGGCTATACCATGAAGGAAACCAAGAATATCTTTAATTTATTAAGTTGATTGTATTCAAAAAACATAGAAACATCTTTGAATTCATCTACTGTGGGGTTTTTTTAAATATAAATATGTAATCGTTATATTGAAATTCAGTACATTTTAGCCATTTGTGAAATTTCACTTAACACATTCAACATTTACAAAAATGAAAACATGCATATAAATAATTAGAACACCAAAAGCAGGTACTTCCATTTCTTGCCGAATCGCTGCTTCCGGGCCACTAGACATGGAGCCCACAAGTGCACAGATATCCTGAGGAACGAGGTTACATTATTGAACCAACATCCCTCTGATATTGCAGAGTCTTTATGTTATGACTTACATTTCTCCATTGATCATCAAGCTGTTGCGTGACATGTTGGCCAAGCATTATCAGCCATGAGTTTGAAGTTTTCACCTATGAATGATACCAAAACGATCACTTGATCAGCGAGAACCTCGTGACCATACCCTTGGGCATATGGTGATTGCCTTCGATTACCAAATGTTCTTTATTGTCAAAATGTTGATAACTGTCTATATCATTATGGAACTTCCACCAAAAGGCACTTCTGAGCAGCAACAAGCTGGTGCAGTGTCTCCGCTGCCTCCTTCAGACTCTTTTGCGTTCATCTGGGCACCTGAAATTCAGTCGGCTTTCATCTGTGAAAACAATTGCATTGTTCAGGAATCCAGTGCCTATACTGCCTCGCAAATTTAGCTGAGATGCTCGTTTTGGGTGAGCTTTGGCCCCTGTTGCAGGAATTAATATTAGCCTCCATTATCATTATGTATGTGTTTCATTATCTCACTTAGTAAAAACATTGCGGACATTTTCGAGGCTAGTTCTAGCCTGAACCGCAGTAATGCGGCGATTTCGTAGAACTTGGATCAGGAATCTGTCGTCCCTCACAGATATATGCCTTTTAGGGTGGTCTAGGACTTATGCTGCAGAAAGCGAACTTTCGAAAACTTGGAACTGAGTGCTTAACTCTTCTATTCAATTCCTCAAGGATACTTTCGTCGCAATGTAAGATTTTCCCCTTCATCCACGAAGGAGGCAGCCTTTATAACTCCACAGCTGACCTCTTTATTTCATTTCACACAAACTCTCGATAAAATGGGTAATGTTTGTATTTGCAACAGTAGAATGTGAATTGTAGTTTCTCCCGAAAGGGTTTTCATGGGGGAAAGAACACTTCTGGTAAGTGTATTGTATCGCAAATATGAGTTTGAAAATATGAGGCGCTTGCGCCGAATTTTTTCAATTTTCGAAATTCTGTTACGCTCTTAACACATGTATATTGTCACAATTTAGTATTATAAATGCCGAAATCGAAACCATAGCCCTCCGGAAACTGAACAGAGTACCCGGCGCCTCCACCAAATATTTCACGATCAATCTCGGTAAGCCTAGTTCAGTCATACTCCATATCGAGTCTTGGAGTGAACAAAGGGCACGTAGCTTCAAAGGAATTGTGGTAGATTTTCATAAAAGAAAGTTTGTTCCTGTGCTGTTAGAACAGTTTATTAACATAATCTTTGGTACTGATTGGTGTAAAACGGATAGTTATAATGACCCTTCCCTTACCTTAGGGAATGTTACTAAAGCCAACTAAACCGTGCAGCGGTTTTAAAAATATATGAGGGCGTTGATGGTTAATTAAATTGTGTAATAGATAGAGGGAAGAATTTGGAAAAAAAAGGAATTCGAATTGTTAGGTTTTTTGGGTGTATAATCTCAGGGGTAAATAATACTTTCTTCCGCTCCGACGATGGTTACCGCTGTCTTACAGTTATGCCCCGGCTGTTAAGACTCTGATTCTGGATACTTTTATGACACTGTGACCATAGGGGAAGGAGTATATGCAGATAATGATGTTTTGTTTTTTTGTTATGGAAGATGGAACACAATTTATTGTTCTTGAACCATTGAACATAAACTATTGCACATAACTAATGAAGAATTTCCACTTAATTCTTGCAAAACCAACTATCGATTTGCACTAATTTATCGGAACTGAGGAAGTCTGTCCACTGACCTTGCCTCGCTGAATACTCTTGCCAGACTGCGGGCCTCAAAATTGCAAGACTAAGTAAAATGTGGTCTGCGTGACTTTTCCAGGTAGTGGATGGCTTCTTTTCATCTCTATAGTCACCAAATAATTTTATGGTATCTACCCCGCTTAAGAAAGGTTCTAACCAAATATCAGTTAACACCTGTCTCCAGGATTCTTTACAAATATTGCTACAAAAGGGCTACGGAAATTTCCAGGTCAGATTTACGACTAGGGTAGCTTTCTGCGCCTTGGCAAGAAAATAACCTTTTAAACATAATATTCAATACTTGTACTGAAAATGACATTACACATGGCTATAACGAAGTTACATAAAATTATTGGTTACAATCAATCTAATTAAATGCGGGGGTGGCAGCTCATAAATACTGCGTCAACCGCCACGGGTGGCCGAGGTTGTTAAAGCGCGGAATCGTGAGCGCAAGGTCTGAGGTTAGAATCCCGCCATGACCGTTCTCCTTGACTGAAGCTTTTCCCAGGTTTTCTTCAGTACTCATAAATGGCAAATGCAGGGGAGGTACCGTAAACTTAGGCCTGGAACGTTTCCTTCCTTAAAAAAGAAATCCTTTCCCAATATATCATTTCATCTTTTAGATAAGTAACAAAAAAGTCCATTGTTTTACAAGAGAGGACCAGGTAAATTTTGGTGGAAGCTCCTGATGTATATATTTAAATATAAATATTGGTATAACATTGATGCAATAAGATTGTTTGGAAAGAAAGTGCAAATTTTTTTAAACTAGACAACCCCTCTAGTTATACAGGACATTGTTTTTGGAGGAGTTCGGCTACATTATTTGTGGATACTGAAGGATATTTACTGAAATTAAAGAAACATAGTGGTTGGAGATCACCGGCGATTGCATAGGGATATGTGGACGACTTCTTGAATAATAGGGTTGAAATCTGCAGTAGAATTATTGCAAAGAACGAGTCGCTTGATAAAGACAGCAATACTGATGGAGCTATCGCAGCAGTGAGGGGATGTCGGGAATTCATGAAGGATTGTGCATGTCCAGTTACTAAGAATTCTGTTGTTTCAGGATCCTACTATTGTTAATAAAATATCAGGAATTATTTACCGAGTGTACCTAGTGTAGTATAACTATTCATATTAACAACAAGTAATATGCTTGAATAATTATGTAATTTTTTCTATTAAGTTACTAGTTAAGTTAGTGTTGCAAAGTACTGTTACAAAGTTGCTTTGCCCTACTAATCTTGAATTCTTTTATGATCTTGAATTGTTTTATGCTACTTTCAGTTCTAAAATTAGGTTAGGCATTAGTTACATTGCGATACGGTAATATAAAAAAATAATAATATTACCTCACTATAAGTTCGCGTTTCTTATACTCCGTTCATTCTTAATGTAAACATTAACCACGTGGCATTGACCACATGACATTCTACTAATACAAAAGTAGTGTACAGTCTATGTACACGTAAAAATGGGAAATAAATGTAATGATAAATATAATATTTAATTATTGTATATTCATAAACATTCATGGCCTGGTAACAGATATTATTCATTCGTATCAAAATAAAAGCATAGTTGTTTAATTACATAAAACAAAATCATACACCGTGGTAAAAATTCAATTTCAATAGTTATTAAACACAAAATGGTAATGTTTTAAGTAATGGTAGAAAACAAATGTTTAATAAATTTGCCGAAAATTATTCCACATTCGCAATAAAAAATGCACCGAGCATTTTGTGACAGTAGAAGAAACTGAATATTGGGAAATAGATGGCCTGTGCGACACAATTGTCGACCGACTAGTGATCACATCAGATGAATCAGACAACCTTTAAGTTGCGGTGAGAATGATGAATGAGGACTATCAGTCAGTTTTCATATGGTAGCTTCTTCAATTATGAAATTATTATCATTATTGTTGTCATTATTAACGAATATTACCGTTTATAACTATCAGTGTAGTTTTGAAAATTGATAATAGGATTCTATTGATTTACTTGTATGATTTTGATGTATTTATTGCTATAATAACCCAAAATTTTGCTTATTGTTGCTATTTTTCATTTTAGATATTTTACGAATTTATATTATTTGGCAAATATTTTTTGATGCAAATTACAACCACGAGCTGATAAAATTTAAGTTTCGCACTTTTGTGAAATATTCATTTCCAAAAATGTTGTGCTACTATGTAAATAAGCCCTTGGAAATTCAGTAAGGTCTAAGTAAAATGTCTTAAGGACAGTTAAGTGCCAAGAAAAATATTAGTTAGTTTGTCTTTTGCACGGGGCCTACACTGGCACCTTGAGCCGGTATTTAATTTTAACTGTAGTAGAAAAAAAGGTCTCACTAGCACACGAAACGCATTTTAATTTTTACCACTGCATTAATCCATAACGCTGTCGCTATTTTTCATCTCCTTTAGCCTTATAAATATCGGTTGACGGTATCGGACATCTCACAGCGCATATTTTAGCATTCGTTATCTTTTTGTACTTTGGAAAGAGGAAGAAGGCAAACTTAGGTGTGGTCTGGATGTTGTAGAGTGTTAGCAGGTTGATGACGTCATGTTGATTAATCGGAGTGTCCCTCAACATGGAGGTAAACAACGCGGTTTTTGAACAAGAGCCTCGGATTCTAGCCGAGGATGCCAGGTTAGGTGAGAAAAGTGACATCCCGCTTTAGTAGATCCTCCCAGCTGATAGGCCACCATGTTTAGTCAAATATTAGACGCGTCGTTAATCTTTTAATGTGAAATACAATGTAGGACGCGTGAAACGCATGCGGGGGTGAATGATGTGTAGCATTTCAAAGCACGATACTCAACTTTAGGGTTTGGCAATGGCTCAGACTTCAGAGAGTAAATAGTATTTAGGCCTTAAAATGTAATTGCTGATTTGTTTGTGTGAAACCGGAAGTTTGGCACAAAGAGTATAGATAAGCTCAGAGTAAGGCGTATAAATATTGACAACTTGCGCTGATTGCCTCCAACGATCCATAAGAGTGAAGCTTGCTGTTGAGTTTAACAAGCAAAGCCAGGTAGTTTTTATTAAAGCATACAAATTGTTTCATAGATAACTTGCAATTTTCAATTAAAGTTCAAAGAAAGAATATTTTTAAGAAAGTATTGGGACAGATCAATTTTTAATCTTAATAGGACCGATCTGGTGGCTTAGGGGTTAACACTTGGTACTCGCATTCGGGAGTTCAGGGGTTCAAATCACTTTAGTTTTCTTTCGGTGTCTCCTGGTCGCTTAGGCAAATGCTGTGATGAATATCTACTTTCCACGAATTTTCCGCTCTCCTATTTCATATATTGGCATTCCTTTAGGCGTGTTTCAGAGTCGGAGGTGCTAAAGCGAGATGGGCTGGGTGCAACGGTGACTTGCACTCTATTAAGGTTTTTGCCCTGGCGTCTGGTATAAGCCTTCTGAGGGGCTGAAACTCATTGGGGAGGCGTCTCGAAATATTATGTCTGTAAACATGTTAGGGACTCCGTCTAAGTCGCTCATCATAACGGATTCTGGCAAGCCGAAGTTTCGCTCATCTTTTCCCTTCCTACCATCCTTCCATTGAGACTACTGATTTGCGAGTTGTGACATCATGGATAAAATTCTGTGAGACTCAGTTTCCTAAGAAAAAATTATATTAAGTTAGTTAAAAGTCCCTCTCCGTCTAAACTTTTGAAGCACTATGTTCATTGTCATAAACTCGGTGTACAGAAATGCCATATATTGCAAACTGAAAAAAATTATGCCAGTGATTTTTTTTCTACTTTAACCGGATGTAATGCTATACGCCCAATTTAGAAAGAACAGCAATTTTTTTGTTGTTATATTTTCGAATAATAATAATAATAATAATAATATTACAAATTGAAGTCATTACATCCAGAAAACAAATAATTTTACTAAATAATAAAACGATCCTTCTCTATAAAAATATTAAAATAATAAGAATGTAACTTGCTCAGTAGACAATGATCACTATGGGAACCACCATAAGCAGGAGCATATTTCAATTGTAAGTCAAAGATGCGATACTGAAATCAAAATAAATGTTTTAATATGATATAATCATTCTCTCAGTTGGCTGACTACGTGCCATCAACCCAAAAATATAGATATTAATGAAATTAATTAACAGAATTAAGGATTTTTTTTGCATTATTCGATACTCCAGATGTTCTAAATTGTTGCGTCTTTCTCAAAATACTATTACACTTGAAATAAGAAAAATCCCAAACTCGTATTTTTGAATTTGGCCATTACCGAACACCAAGTTGTGCTTCAAAAATGAAGGAAATATACTGATTTGTTCATTCGTTTTTATAAAACAAACGAAGCGCTGAATAGCGATACAGACAAATATTTTTAAAGCTAATATCAATTCAAATAATAAATTATTAAATGTCTAAACTTTTATCAAATACAGTCGTTAACTTTATGCTGATTAAGAACGTTCTCATTAAATAACACAATGAAAAAATAACTACCATGTGCTGTATTCCTTATTTCTTTAATACCTTGTTTTAATCTTTTATTAGTAAATGTATGCCATTAGTTTGCAATGTCTGACTCAATTTCTTGCGGCACACAATCAACAAGAAATGGCATTCTAATGTAACATTACTTTTTTTCTGCTTTAAACATTATTAGAGATCATTGGGGGCTACGTCTCTTACGGACGCAGGAGGTGAATAGGCTTCTCACAATAACAGAGTCCATGAGTTATAAATAAATGAAGGGGATTTTATTCTACGAAGATGCAGAATTATTATTACAGATGTTGACGTTACTGGAGTATTGTGAACGAAGAGTTCAGATAGACCCAATAGAGTGACAGTTGGTTTATCAGCCAACTGTACTCCTTTACAAATTTGATAATTTTGGCAATAAAAAGCTGTATGCAGAAATTACACAAATCATATGTAGTGAAGATATCTACGTCTTAAATTAAATTTACTTCGTTCCAGACTTTTATAATATGCAACCTTTTTGATTGCGTTTGACACAAGTTTACTATTACTTTACTGCTACATTAATCATTCATATGCTATATTTTCAGCTTAGTGGCATTCCATTGTTTCCCAAAAATTACTACTGTGGTGTATTTTCTCTCTGTAAGCACACTCTCGAAATGAATTTTCTAAAGCGGTACAGGCAGGAGTGGTAAAACTGAAATAGCTCTTCAGGAATTGAAGCTGTGGCCGGTGAAATCTCTTTTAAGTTGTTAGCTAAGTGTTTAACCATAGTAGGACATTTAGAACTGTAATATTTATTACTCAGCGGAAATCAGCAAACGTGATTTCGTCTGACAATGGCGAATTATCCCGATAAAGTGCGAAAACATTGTGGGAAGCCGCGGTTATACGTTACCGCTCAAGTACCAAGGAGAGCCGCACTTGTTTTATTTATGGACCAACGTGCACTCTCAGCAAATCACAACAAAACACACCTCGCCTTCAGTTATTACAATGTGACCAACTGTAGAACTGCATGGGAACGTATGGGGACATTCTCATTTGCATACTCGTACCTGAAACATAAAATTCATTTTCTCATCAGCTTTTCTTCAGGTTGGAAACAAGACAACCACAAGTCAAATTTAATATGATTGAAAAAAAAAGATAAAATATATTATATTGCTAGAATGCAGGTTTTTTTATAAATATAATGCTGACTAAACATGTTGTACAATGCTAGGGGTTCTAAAATATATCAATGTTTTAATCCACGTAGCAATGTTTCCAGAAATATTTGAAAATGTTTTCATTTTTAATTTGTGGCTTTATATATGAAGAATTTTATCACTATTATAATTAATATTATTTTTAGGATTTTACATAACAAAATTTACATTACTTGGCAATTGATATATACAAGACAAAATATGTCCATTCACATAAATACTTAAGACTACATTTTTTTTTCTCTCTCTCTCATATGCGGAAAACCAATAAAATTGGAAAATGTATGAAGTTATAAAATAGACAAAAATGGCAGTAAACTTAAAATAAATAACAAAGTTTAAAATAAAATCATATATATGCCTTATACAATTGATAATTTGAAGATTCAATGAGCAAATTAATGTCTATTTTTGTGACGTTGATAACCATAGGAGTATCATCATATCTCTCTGCAAAAAAGTCAATATATCAACAGAAATAATTTAAAAGCAATGAAAATCTTCTTCATTACCCTGCAACTCTTGATTTTAACTCAAATTATAACTGCAATACTATGTAAGGAAATAAGACAAATGCGAGAGTAATGGAGAGTTTTTATTAGCAGTTGTAGATTAATATGTATTCTGAAAAGAAAACTATCAAAATTCATGTAAATTTCACATTAAATCAATAGTTAGAACAAAGAATTTAACACTATGTTTACTTGCATACTACAAAAATTATATGATAAAGGAAACAGAAGGGTTCAGTCATTTAATAAATAAAATGCACATCTATTCAGACAAACAAAAAATAAACATTGAAATTTTTCCACACTCAATATTTCAAGCTATGTTTCTCCTCCTTACACCATACAATCTTTCTTCATTATCTATTGCGTTGTCATAACTTGATTTTGGGTAGTGTTCGCTCATTGGCTGAAGTACATTGCTTAATAACAGAATTAAAATTGGAAAGATATACCGCGGAATTAGTTCCTCAGACACCTCCCTTCATTTCTTCGATTCAGATGCAGCCAAGAAACTCCACTGGATTGGGAAAAATGTCGCCTCTTTTTATTATAAATTTCTATAAAACTTCTTCAAAGTGTTTACCTACTGACTCAGGTATTTTTGGATCAACGGATGCTATTTTAATTTTAAGAGTTTTTATTGTTCATTTTAATCATAAAGATATTTTAAATAGTTTTGTAGGTTCTAGATGCATTGTCAATGAGTGTGCACTATTAGAGAAACTGGAAGGTTACGCTATTTCTGGCAAAGTTTGAAATCTTGTTTCTTTTAAATTGAAAGGCTTCACCTATGATTGGTGTTTATCACCTGTTTAGTTAAAATGGGTCAACTCTTTTACGATCCATTATGTGAAAATTTTATTTTAAACATTTACTTTTTGAAAATATTAGTCAAATGCTTAATTGTTCTTGTATGCTATTTTAATGTTAAAAGATTGATATGCTGCACATTACATTTTATTACGTCCAATTTAAAATACTTTTGATATGCTATATAAGTGACTATATAAGTTCAGCATCTTATATTTAAATAATTATTGATGAACTTTCTGAGTATCATTCTTCTCCTGTATGATTGAGTCACTTTTCCAAGAAAACTTTTTGGGATTTTTCCTCCAGCATATTCAAAAATGGAATACTTGCAGACATCTACCGGGGTATATTGTTTTAAAAATTTACGGATACACGGAGAACGAATAAAAACAGTTTGTCAATAAATTGTGTATTACGCAAAGTACGTAGATTCTTAAATTTTATTTCATATTAGTATGAACAACATTTTAGAGTATGAAAGAAAAGAACATTCAAAATAATCTAATTAAATAACGAACATTCTGTAAAATCTATCATATTACATTGGTAAAGTTTGAAGATAATAAGCAAGAAATTATTTCTGTTAATTGATAATTCAAAGAACAACTAATAAAATAAAAAATAAAATTTAAAGATGTTTCTATAAAAATAAATGTTTGGTTTAGTATCCTGTGTGACTTAAATAAGATTTAGTAGAAAATTACAAAATATAATCAACGAAATTCTGTATTAAAAGAAATAGCTAGGGAAATTATTAAAGAGTTACTTAAAGATTTCACGTGTAATATTAAACTCTACATTGAGGCAAAACCTGGATTCTGAGATCAACAAGAAAAATACGCTTACAAACAGCATAAAATGCAATTATACCAATTTTTAGACCAGTATCTGGGATTAAAGCGAGAAATACAATCAGATTTTAAATATTAGAAAGCAATTGGAAAATATAAAGAAAAATCGAATGCCAATGAGCTTAAACTCGCGAGGTATACTCCAAAATAAATCAACATGGAAACGAGTCGAACGACCGAAAGCGAGACCGAACCAGTACAATATTTAACATCGAAATGGAACTTTCGGCTCATCCTTGCAAAGAAATTTGATTATAGTGACCGGTCACACTTTGCAAGTAGATGTGTGGACTCTGAGATGGTATCGGATAGTGTTTGAAAGATAAGTTATACATGAGTATTGAGTAATTTCATACCAAGATACAATGAGAATAGGAATTATTCAAAAGTCAATAGAGGAGTAAAATCAGTTGATAATTTATAAATGTTCCAAATGTGTAAGAACAAAAAAAAAACTTTTTAACTTTAAGCAGACATTAGGGGTTTTATTAAATATTTACTATTACTAGTCAGCCAATTATATTATTAATTAAAACAGTTTTAATGACATTTCTGAGATTTACATGTACTAAACCATTTGAATGTTAAAATGCAATGTAGCCATTAATGTTGTTAGTGCACAAAGTTTCTGCAGCATGTTTTTTTTTAATTGTTTAACGCCCGTTTCTCATTTGGGGCACCATAGGGATGGACACTTTATATACATGAAATGGATGGATAATTAGGAGAAGGGCTTAATTTGTATGTAAGGTAGCATTCCATACCTAAATTTAGGGTTATTTCCTTGGCATTTGCCATTTATTTGAATTGAGGAAAATCTATAAAAAAATGCATTCCGGGAGGACGGTCCTGGAGGTCTGCAGTTTGAAATCAAACTCCAGACCTCCCGCTCACAAGTTTATGATGTAACGACCTTGGCCACCGTAGCGGGTCTGCAGCATGAAGATGAAGTGGAACGTAAGTATTGCTGCAAATTGAGTGGAAGTATATGAAATTTGGTTTCATTGTCGAAAGCATCCTCTAAGATGGTGCATCATTCTATAGTTAGACCCCAAATAAAAGCTTTCATTATGGTGTAATTTATAGACACATTCCAGGGAATACCAGAATTTTAGTCTAAGTTTTCCAATATTCCAAGTAATGTGCATAATCTCAAATAAGACAATGAAGAGAAAAAATGAAAGCATGTATCTAATTTCATTTTTATTTTGAAAATGTTCTTCAAATGCTGTAAAAAAAAAAAAAAGATTTTTCTCAACACAATATTGGTTTTGCTTTTCAATGTTTTAAAAACCGTCTTTTAACTTAATGTTCAGCTTAAAGTTTGTTAACATACGAAGACTTATTAATGCTGGAAGAAAAAGGGTCGTGACAGCAGTATTTTGGACCAAATACTTACTGTAGCATAAAGGCCAGATAACCAAATAATAATTGTGTCCTGATAATGAATACGAGATTTTAATTCTGATATCAGCATTCATTTAAGAAAATAAAGTTGATGATTTGAATAGTTTTGGAGCACTTGTGGACTGTTGCCTGGTTCTGGTTGAATGTCCACAGGGAAGATGATTGTTGTGTTACTTTTGAAGAGTGAGTCGTTTTGGCTAAAAAGTCATCTTATCCAGGTTCCTTCACCCGTGTTCTAGAACCTGTGGCACACCTCCTCCAGGCCATTGATCACGTGCATGGTATGAGAGACAAGACTGAAGAACAAGAAGAAGTAACACCCAGGAATGTTTCAGTGACGGATCGAGTTATAACAACAAACGAGTTTTTAATGGTCAGGCATTAATATTAGAGATTTATTCGCTCCTGCCTACAACTGCAATTGGCTAGTTTTCCCCGCAGAGGAGCGCTTAATGAATATCGTGTTCTTCTGTTTGTTGTAGGGGTGATGTGAAATCCGCAAACTCCTGGAATGTGTAACAGCGCTTCTGCAGGCGTTTTTTGAGTAATGAAGCTGCCCTACTCATTAATAACTTTTTTTTAATTTACTATCGGAAAACACTGGGCGGGTCTCCAATGGAAAAAAAAGATATGCAGGGTAAATTTGGTGAGATCATTGCGTGCTAGAACTTCATTACACGCAAGGTACAAGAGAAACTAACGAAAGCAATGCAAATAAACAAACAAGGGTATGACCTCTATTTGGTTTTACTCAATAACACAGGGAAATCAACTTAGCATTAATTAGCAAAGTGATTCATTTCTCAGAATAAAGTTACAATACATTTCAGACACGCACATTTTAGTTCAAAAAGTTTCCCTAGTTACTATAAATTTTTGAAAGATACTTTTAATTTTTTTCAGAATAGCTATTTACTAACTTTAACAAATTTATTGTTATATTTGTTTTGGAATAGCGCGATTTCCTAATTTTTGACTACTACATAAATTATGTTTTAGCTTCTTTAGTTTTAATTCTATATTGATTTGTTTTACAGAAATTCTGTAAATTTATTCTCGCTCCCCTCTCCCTTTGTCTCTTGTTTTAATTACACTTAAAATATGAACTACTTAGTTACTTTCAGTTGTTAAGTTATCTAAAGCAATAAATTCCCCCAAAAATGATTAAGAACATAACTTTCAAAATAAATTATTTTCAATAAACAAATATCCAATTGAAGCTTGGCGAAGTCTTCATTTACAAGTGGATTAGCAGTAGCATGTGTATATTTGTTGTTATAAAAACTGTATACACACATTAAAATTATATTTTATGCATAGGTCATAGACTATACATGCTTAAATATGATGCATAATTTGAAAGAGGAACAAATAATAAGAAATAAGACAATATTAATAATCGATATATATGTGTATATATATGTATATTAATTTTTAAAATATGAAGAACGGCATTTACAGATATATCAATTGAAACATATTACATATTATTTATAATTACACTAGTTTTTACGTTCTAACCAGAAAATAAATTGTTTCTAGCTTAGAACATTTTGCCTATGAAAATGCCCATATTCAACCAATTAGCGTGGTTCGCAAATAGATCCCAACTTGCCAATCGACCTCTAATTGCCTTAAAAGCACACAGTGTATTTCTCAGGTGTTCCCAAGGGTTACATTCTACCAGAATATGTACCCATTCCTCATCCTTTCCACAAAATGGGCAGATTTTCCTATTAGAACTATCAGTATTTTAAGCCTTCCAACCTCCCAGTCTAATTCAGGCTATTCTTCATCTTGCCTTTCTCCCTAAAACGAGCATATGTATATACCTGTGTACCCCAGGTTAATTTAATTTCATTCGATGGGCTCAAGGAAACTTTCGTGTTATATTGCTTCGATTTCCGGCCTGCTGATACTCTCTATCCTTGTTTTAATCTTCTTTCATAAAGTTTTATTATTTTCACTTCTTCGTTGCCGTATTGGGTCCAGGCCAATTCCCCTGAGTCCTCTTTTTACCTCTGCAGTTCAAAACGTTAGTGTTAAATTTTGCATATGGTGTCTATAGCATTTAGTGCGATGTGTGGACTGGTCTTCCTGCATTAGTGTAAGCCAGTATCTCATCGTCCTTATTTTACTGTTAACTGCATCTTCATAGCAATCCATTACAAGTAAAATATGGAAATTGGAGGCAGAAAAGGTCTGTAGGGCTAAGTATCATCCCTCTTCTATTTAACAACCTAATTAAAAGGCCTGAATGTACTCAAATAATTTTCTATTATAGAGAAAAAATAAACAGAATATTGCCTATTTTGGGAATTTTCCCCTCAGCTCTATTGTGAAGTTTATATTAAAATTTTCCCATCCGAAATATGTTCAATCTGGGTACCATTTTTTTTAAAATCTGGAGCCTCCTATTTAAGAACTTTTGAGTATTTTAAGGCAAGTTGTGATTTATCTTGGATAAGAATGAACGCCTTGCATTTATTGTAAGCCTAGCGTTGGATTCACAAGCTTTTATCAAGAATTCAAATTATATTTTGCATACTTGTAAGCACCACTATTTTAAATGTTATATATGAAAATCCATCAAAAGACCCCCCGTTTACAACAATAACAACTTGATCATCACTAGGCGATAATGTAAACTGCATATTGAAATGTATATTATTTGCATTTTTCCAAATATGTGCTCCGATATTACATATATTATAATTAGAAATGAAATAATTATGCACTAAAATTGTCCAATGTACATTTATACAGTATCTACATCTATGCAAATTCCTAAATTATGTTGACCAAATTAGCCGTTTTTGCGCGCGATTTCTTTGTTCCGGATGATTTATCCCTCTCCCTTTCCCATCCTTTCTTTCTAACTGGCCACATCAGGAAAGCTCGCCGACTAGTACTTCTTTGCCATTTGTTCTTTATTCTATCGAAAGTAATGGCAAGCGGTGGTATAACCATTCTGACTGAATGCATAACGCAACTGGAGTTATTTTTTGCCATTTCCTCTAAATCGTTAGGCTCGGAGCCTTCTCTGAAGGTAAGCAATGTGATTCAGATTCAATGTAACTTTAAATCATTTTATTGCAATGGTTTAATTGCAGTCTGCTGTATTTCCTTTCGTAATTGTTTTAAGAGAGCAGGGAACCTGGCTTTTGAAAGTCATTGTGTTTAAACTAATTGGAATTTTGGCTTTATTTAAAGTCTTATCTTCCTTATCCAAGTGGAAGATTTTATTAAATCTCAAGTAATTATAGTTTATGCAGATTTTGTATATTTGTTGTATATATTTTAAGAGCTTACATGTACTTTTATACATATAAATATATAATGCTGAATTACATTTTATATAATTTTTATGTTCAAAGCTGAAATCTACTTAAAATATGCATTATATTTATAATTATCAATATAAATAAATTATATTACAATTGTAATTCATTCTTCTATATTTTAAAGTTATTTTTCTCCGGCCAAGTCTTGGGAATTTTTTTCAGTATGCTTTCAAGGTTAAAACTTGTTCTGCCATCAACGGAATATTATCGAATTCTGAGTATGAATTTACAGAACCCTCACATGTAATACAGGTAATATTAATTTTTTTCATACTTAGTAATAAAGTATAACAAAGTAGTATGCCTTTGAAAACAATATTTTGAAATATATTTAATCTATGGAAACAAAATATTTCTTTTGTAAATTGTTTTTAACCAAAGAAACTTAAAAGCATTATTTACTTTTGGTTTTCAATATGTGTTGACATATTTATAACAGCTCTGTCCCCATATATATTTTTTTCAAAATTTCCTCCCATAAGTTGTGTTTCCTGTCAGTATAGATAATATTAATAATAACCAAGGTACGCTCAGCTTCACAGAATATTATAGGACAATTTCGGGTATGGGACAGGTCTGTTTTAAACTTCGTACCCTTCAAGTATGCGGTTAACTATAAATAATAAATTAAAAAAATAACAACTCTGAAATTCTGCGTTACTTTCTCCTCTTTAGTCTCTTCAGCTTCCTTCCACCTCATTCAAAGTAGTCATTGCTGTGTTCTTGTAAGACACTATGCCTCCAAAGTTTTTGAAGCTGTAGAAAATGACATTTAGATCGACTTAATAAACTGCAAATATAGTTGCACTTATCTGATGCCGTCACTTCCAGCACTCATTTTTATTCAACTCCGTAAAAAGAAACCATATTTATAATAAATAATAACTTTATTCTGAAACTTCATATAAAAATCTACCATTCTATATAATACCAACAAATTATGTAAATATACAATAATTTCTTCTTTGCTATAACTCTTGCATGGGTTACTCACATTACTTTAATAACTTTTACACAGAATTCATATTCCATATATTTGAGTTTACATAATTATAACATGATTTATATACACAAGCTAAAAGTTACAGAAATACAAATTAAAGCCTGTGTCCCTTAAAAACAAAATGGTGTTGAGCCGTACCTGGAAAGAACGGCAGCAATATATCTAGTTCAAATTTTGTTGAATGTAATGTTTTCGTATTTGGTATTTTTCCTTGTATTCATGAGACATTTTAGCGAAAAGCTATTTCTAAGAATTGTTTATTCTAAATAAGTTCAATAGATGGATATGCCGCATATGTATATTCTAAGCTAAACTTTTTATTTATATGTTTATAATCATTATTCTCAATAAGAGAATCTTTGTTAGTTACATGCTCCTAATGTTTATTCTCGGTATTTTTACATGAATTAACCACTAAATGAATGCTGAAAATAAATATGTACAACATAGATTAGTGCATTTAAAAACTATTGTAGTCCTCATTTCTGTAATAAAAGGCTAATCTGTTTTTAATGTTGTTAAATGAAGAGCACACTTTCCTTATTTTATTTATTTTTTGACACTTTCTCTCCTCTACACCTTTGGGTTTTAGGTATTTTTTTCATTCGGCTTCTAAAAGGTATTTTTTCATTACCTTAATTCTCCATAGTTATTAGGTAATACCGTTAATATTACTAAAACAATGCCAATTCCTAAAAGTAATTTATGTCTCTTATTAAATGTGTTTCTTAGATACAAAGTTCCATATTCTTAATTTTGTTTAGTGTTATGAAAGTATTACATCATCCAATTGTCATGATCGGTGCAATAGTGGGAATTGTAACAACCGACAGGCCATCGCTTACGACCAACCGGCTACAGTAGAATCAGGGCGACCGGCAGGCGGGCAGCACAAGTCTGTGATAGAAACGCTAGAATGGCGTTCTACTAATGTTAATACCATTATATACTCACCCGTATCTCGCAAGGTGATACTGATATGGTTTGCCTGCATTTTCCATACATCTCTGACATCTGCCTATGAAATTACCCATTGTCTTAATTCTTTATCAATCGAATTACGACCTGAAAGAATATTATCATCTACGTATTTCTCTTTAAATAATATCCTGACAGCGTAAGTGAACTCGATGCTGACGTACAAATATGAATAAACTCTTTGTGAAATAGGACTAGTATTTGCCATTTAGTATTCTTAGCTGACTTTACTCTAGGTTCAGCCACGTGTCGTTTCTTTCACTGTTCAAATGATAAATGAAATTCGAGACCAACGTAGCAGTTCGGTAAACCTAGTTTGCCCTCCCAGACTTGTGTAAACCAGCTGACCTTGAGCAATTGCTAATTGATTGATGCAGTCCCCACCGCCACTTCGATCATCAGATAATTGGATGTCCCAATATTTTGCATAGTTGAAGTGAAAATAATGATATTAAAGTTCTTTTAATTAAAAAATAAAGCAAGTAAATCCTTGGCATGTCAGTTAGATGGAGACCCAGACCTGCCGAGTTGGCTCCATCCCTAATTATTGCATAAGTGGCAACACAATGATATCTCATCACCCTAATCTCGTATTTTGAGACCACGATTTACTATATTCCCATGACAACTCCCCAGTTTTTCTCACGAGGTTAAGTATATCTTATTCTAAAACTAGTTCTTCCGAAAAATTCCTCGGAAGAGTTGAGTTCTCTAGATCAGAAGACATATGTTGAATAACGGAAGTGCTCTGTTCATTTTTAAAAGGAAATGAAATGGATGTTAGGTAATAATATCATTACAAAGTACTCACCGTACGCTGTAGAATTATTGATAAAAAGGTTTTCTTTTACTTTTTTTCGCACAATTCTGTTATGTACATTTCTGTTTCTTTACTTTACTTAAAAAGTGAAGTACTTTACTGCAGGTTAACCACAAACCATTATAGGGAATAAGTTAATCACTGGGAGAACTATAGAGTCTACCAAAATCTATGGTATGGAATGCTTTTTTTCTTTTTTTTTTTTTTTTTTTTGTACCTTTAATTTCTTCATCAAATTGCTGCCCTGAATTCAAAACTTCATGTAAACACTTGAATTTGAGACTTGCTTTTATCTCGGACTGCTCATTACCGACCTAGCTTTTTATTAGATTTTTAAGCAGATAATGTTTCTGAGTAAAGGTGGTGGTGATGTTACAAACGTTTTTGAAGTCGAGTCGTATTTACCCTTTGAGGAACTTTCGTAATGATGTTCTATTTTAATGAAATAAACGTTTAACTGTGGCTTCCTATATATTTTTTTTTTGAATGATTTATTTATGGACGCTCTTAAACAGCTCAGGTCATCAGCGTCCCATTCAACTCGGGGCGTGAAACGGCCGACAAATTTTCCTCAGAGGCCTCTCTTTCAGGCTTGAGGTTCTTTTCCGTACCGCAAATGTACGACACGGGACCCACGGCTTTACTTCCCTTCCGAAGGAAGCCATACTTAGGATTTTTACGCCCCGAAAAAATCAATCGGTCCTGGCCGGGTTCGAACCCGCGATCTTGGGTTTCTTCCTATATATGGATAAAAGGTTATCTATTATTCTTAAGGCAAGAAAGGAAATAAGTTTAAAACCCAGAGCAAGTGTCTAGTTATTAAAATAAATACCAGGCCCAATATTAAAATGCATTTCTTAAAGCTTATTTATTCTTGTATGCTAAATAAAAATTGGCGTTCAAAATATCACGCTGATATTTTTAACAAAATTGTTTTAGATACATGTAGTATTATATGACATAAAGTATTATAAAGCAAAGCATAAAATCAAAACTGGCAACTAGGAGAGTATATTAAACCATTATGATATTGCATCTAATTTTTGTTGACCCCAAGAGAATATTTCTGTTAATCAAACTAGGCATAAACTATTTGTTAAAGCTTTGCCAAAATATGCACATTGCTTCAAGTGTGTCTGTAAAAACTCTCTCTACTATCAGAATAAAAGAAGGCATATTTATAGGTCCGGATATACGTTTCTAGAAAATAATGACCCTGATTAGAGAACATATTTGGAATTTTGGAGAGAAATTTCAAGTGTTGGGCTTAAAACTGTACTTTCTAAATGCATACTTGGACCTTTTCCCAGACAGTAAGCGAATATAAGGAGAGGTTTTCCATCAGATTATTATGGAAATGGAAAGAAAATATCATGGTCAATAAATCGTCAACATGTATAGATATTTTTGCTGGGTGATAAGATAATATATTTCGGAAACTTATCACAAGAGAATAAAAGCTTTAATTTGTTGCAAGAGGAAAAGGGAAATAGAAACACTTGTGAGGTCTTGAATTATATTTGTGACAGATTCATTATTTTGTTAAAAAAACCCAATTTTTGACAAAATTATTTCATGTTGTTACATTTTACAAAAAATGCAATAACTGTGTACTTACATAGCGAAAAATAATTAACATTGTGAAAAAATGGCACAATATAGAAAAAAACTGAATTCAATTTCGAACTTTGCTCCAAAATGCTACGAGTTCATTTATGATGAATTTTCAAAAGGGGGTTTATGAACCTAAATTTTGTTAAACCTATGTCTGTGTGTTGCATTTTAAATTTTATAGGTAAATAAACCTATCAGTATCTCCACCTTAGCAAGTTACTAGACCTTGAACCAGAAGATGACACAGACAGCAATAACTACAGCGTTTTCTAGATTACAGTCGCCCCCACGTCGGCGAACGTTCCCTTCCTACAGAAAAGGAAACCATATTCCTCCTTATAATTACATGTAGGTGTGAAGTAAATTATTTTATGACACATTTCCCAGAACCATTTTTCTCGCGCAGGAAACTGGTTACCAGAACTTCAGTTACAAAAAACCGAAGGCGAAGGAAGACAATATTAATTCCTTTGTTAGGTTTTTGTAAAGCAATACAGAAGCAGATGCAATAGGTAGCGCGGAAAACTTTTAGCGGCCTGAACTGAGAGGCGGCAGACATTAAAAACACTAAATGAACATGCACAGCTGCAACTGGTATTGCTGTAAAAAATATAGGATGGCATCCCCAGATACTTTCACAACTCAATGTTCATAAGTGAACTTGACACTCCAAAACTAATGTACAATTTTTCTTTTGAATTCTTTGTGCAATATCTTAATTCATATACTTGTCCTTTCTTTGTATAGGAATGAATGAATTTTCGGTTCACCAATGCTGTTTTAACCCTCTATTCTTAAATTTAGTACCTTTACCTGAAGTCTTATTTTCATACACCGATTCTTTCATAGTATCGTCGCCCGTTTGGCGGCAGCTGGCTTGTCGGCAATTAGAGAGGCAATTCCGGTGAAGTGAATCCAATATCCGCGCAAATGATTCAAGTTCTCGCAATAAACTACAATTAATATGAAAATAAGCACGTATCTTATGACTGGGAATTTTGGAAATGTTTCCCTACATCCATGCAATTCTGTAATCATCCATTTTAGAAAATTGTCATTTACATTTAAATTTAAAACATACAAGGTCACTGTTGTTCACGAATTGCAGGCATTAGATGTTACAGGACGTTAATGACAGAGTAAATTATCCACGCATAATATTCTTTACTGATGAAGCATTGTTCCTGCTACGCAGTTATGTTTGATGCAAAAGTACAGATGCTAGAATACAGAAAATCCCAATTTTATACATGAAGTCGGTGTATGGTGGGGGAGTAAATGCATGCAGAGTGATAGGTAATATTTTTAGAATACCATAAATACACAAAGATACAAGAATGATATACTGACAGAATGCGATTTTCGTTTTGATTATAGGGTAATTTGAAGAATAAAGTGTATGGGACAAACCCTCACATCAGAAGAACTGAAATAAAATATCAAACGATTAATTTACCCATAAACATTTTTCGATTATGCTTTGACGTTTCAGCAATACCAAAGCATATTTTAAACACACACAAATAATGTAAAATTTGGGGAGAAAAATTTATTCAATTTTGTGTTACCACTCTGCCCTGCAAATGTGCACACTTATCAGTAGTGAATGTGAACATTTTATGGCAAAAATGGGAAAATATACAGTTTTCTTTGGATTGTCCATATTTACTATGCAGCAGGTAAATATACAATGGCCAGTAATTTTAAGCATTTGTTGCATTTCTGCTTACACATGTTTACATAGCTAAATTAATAAGAACTGGAGAAGCATAAATTAATAAGTTACACAAATAACCGCACAAATGATGTATATTTTGAAGCACCTAAGTTCTTTTTTCGTTTTATTTTTTGTTATTTTAACTATGTTTTTGCTCACGAGTTACTTTATTTTTCATGTTTGTATATAAACCACTGGTTCGAGAACACAGTAATATAAAAATTTCCCTTGTGTTATGATCTCAGTGTTAGGAAAACTCATTGATTTTTAACCGTTTACTTCAAATAGCTTATACAAATGCTCGCGTATAATTTATAAGAAGAGAATCTCTGTAATTTACCGCCACACGATACATGAGCACTAACAAACACGTCAAGTTTGTTTCATGACTAGCGGTGTTGTACATTATCTATCATTCTTTATAATCACATGTTCAAAAATTATGTACCTAAATATTAAAGATTCTTCCAATCTATCTGGGTTACCTTATAGGAATGATTTGCCTCTACCTGTTAGTACATTCATGCAAGGAAAATCAGCTCTGTAGCTGAGGAAACTTCATCACGAAGTTTTACCGAAGGGGCTAAACTGTGTGCTGTAGTAGGATCTTGTTCAATTCCAGACATTTAGAATCACGGACCGTGACACTAGCGCCATTGTTTCGTGGAGCAAATCATGAAAAAGAGTCAGGACTACTAACATAAGGAACAATGGCGTGAGAAATGGGAAAGGCAATAGATTGGACAAATTACAATCTGTACGTAGGTGAAGTTATGTATAGCTATACAGGGGGGTGTGACATGAACAAGGAAAAATCCGAACAGACAAAGAGAGGCAACGAGTATAAACGGATACTGCCATTTGTCTTCACTAAATCGTTTGGTGCTTGCGTATTTGTCTGCTACTGCACTCCACGACTTCGCAGTGTCTCGTGTTTGTCCGTTTCTGTCGCCTCTCTCTCCTTGGGCAGGATCGTCTTACTTGCTTTATCATCCAGTTGGGATGTATGCCTACGTTTCAACATAGTGCATTTTGCTCAGTAAATTTCTATTCTTGACAGTTCAAGTTGTGTTTCTGTTGTATTCTAAAGTTTCAAATGTACATTACCTATAAAAAATGTAACTTTCCTTTGGGGACCTGAAACTTTTAAAATATATGATAGTTTTTCTACTAGATTAAGGGAAAATGAAAATTTTGAGCAGGTATTTTGTGGCAAGAAAAATTGCTTCAGTTATACTACTATAATATTGTTGTTTAATACATGTTTCGTCTATTGCTGCTACGGTGATCAATATGAACAACTTTTGTATAGAAAAGCATGTCCAGAAATATTTTGTTTGATAGATTGCAGTCTAGAAGTGTCTAGTTGGATTGCTTTCTATTACATATTAGCAAATCGTAACACCAATTACAACATCCGGGATGTTAAAAGATATTCCATATCATGTTCTCCAGGCACATTGCAGCAGCATGACGGTGCACCACCTCATTATTCAGGACATGTTTTAGTATCTGCTCATGGCGGCGCCGATTGGAAGAGGAGGTTATTGAATTGACCTGGTCATTTACTTCACTTATCCTCACTAGATATTCTGATCTCAAGCAGTATATTATTCAATAATTTTGTATTTTATCTTCTTTTCTAGATTTTGCTTTCTATGAGCTTGACTTATAGTGTCCTATTATTCAGGTTATAAATGTTGGTACGTATTCCGTGTTCATTATATCTTAACCTGTTCAGTTGACATTCTGCAAGGTTCTTTTCTCCATAATCTCAATTACTTATTCACATTTTCTTTGGTCTTCTTCTTTTCTTCCCAGATGCATTACTTCTCAGATTTTATTTCGTAACATATTTCCATCTGTTGGTTGGTCTAAATCATTTAATTGTTTCAAAGCTCATTTTTACTTTTAATAGCTTTAGTTCAAATTTTAACTCCAGTCTCGAGCTAATGTTGTTCTCTTAGAAAACCCATTTCCTGTTCATCATAATTTTGCCCCTTATTTATCAGTATTTCCGCATCATAATCCATAAAAATTTATTATTGATATATTTTACTCGTATAATTATATATAATTATGTATATTCGTATAACTACCATATAAAATTCCTTTCAACATTTCCATTACAGAATTGATCTTAGTTATTATATGTATCATTTAGAATTTTTGTGATGTAGGTTTGATAATCACATTGTAATTTTTAATCACTCGCTTTCACCTTTAAAATCATATTTTGAGTCATGTAATTCAGTGTACAGAATGATTAAAAAGTCCGGCGGTGTAGGATAACACCGTTATTACTAGACAGCAATCAAACTGAAATGAGAAAACACCCAAATATGAAAAGCAGACTATTACGCGGCGCACACTAATGGCACCACAGGACTGGCGATGCGCGAACTGGTTTATTGCGCACATGATTCAGTATCACTGGGAGGAAATGACGGGACGTGACATTTGTAATGATAAATGTTTCAGTTTGTCATTATACGAATATCTATGTCAAACGTCATTCATGGGTGTTTAATGAGCATGTTTGACTAAAGGTGCTCTGTTCAGTTTTTACTCTGTACTAATAACAGAGTAGTATTATATAATATAGCTGACCCTTAGGTCCAAGGGCGCTGGACTTGTTAATTACTCTGTATAATGTGTCTTAAACTTTATATATATATATATATATATATATATATATATTTCTTCATCACTTTTCGTTTCACATATCACTGTCCTCATAATCTCTATTCCTTATTTTCAAATTATGGCATATATTGTTTTCATTATTATTATTATTATTATTATTATTATTATTATTATTATTATTCTCATTATCATGCGTCTGTTTTGAATACTTAAAAATACACCTTTTAAAAAAAGTAATTGGTGTATATAATTTTGTCGTTAAATATGTAGCAGAAATACTTCGCACTTGTTTCTATTTGAACTTCAATGTTCGATTGTATATCATTTCTATGGCATGCATTACTACTTTATTCATTATAATCCCCAGCATATTTTTCCGGTATTGTTTTAGTTGTACGCAGTTGAAGATTTTTTTGTATCACAAAGTATGATGATAACTTTAAAGTTTCTTCATTAAAACGTATAAACAAATATTCTCAAGAGTTACAAATGCTATTTTCTTTTTCATCAAACAGAGCGGTCTTTAATTTACTGCCCATCAAGTAATCTTGAGGACTAGCTTCAATTAATATGAACTCGCGTGTTAATAATTTTAATAAAAACAGCTAGGCATTGGTACACCACACCCATCCTACTTCTTACGTAGTAAATTTTAAAATTGTCTCGTATTCCGGAAAGTTCTACAGTTATTGCTATGTTGTTATGAAGTCCTGAAAATGCAGAGTGTCATTTCCGCCAGCAAGCACACCCGCGCCGTATGGATTAGCCGTCATTACACAGATCCGCCCACACTGTTCTACGTGTTTGCTAGCCTACATGGGACAGAACGTGCCGGGTTTGTGGGCCGTGGGAAGGGGTATTCGTCCAGGGTCGCACCGCAATGACATCATTCCTACACGGTCACAATCTCCTGCTGCAATTTTTACACACCGTTGCATATTTTGTTTTGATTTCATAACCATCTTGACCAATTCTTCTAAATTACAATCATCAAAGATAGCGAAACCATTAACTACGATCGAGGCTTGAAAGTCAATTAGTGGATTAAAAATAATACAGCATTACCATATATGACCGATAGTTTCTTATCTAATTTTAATATTATCATCTATTAACTATGGCTTTGCTGTCTAAACCTCTTTTAGTTGCAGTTTCATTTTGTTCTGTACCTTTCTAATCTTTTCGCCTACAGGTTGACATAATCATATTATTTGTGAATATTAGTTCTGGTTATTCAATTTTTGTCTACATGTTTGACTGAAACTTTATAAGAAATAATAAGGTTTTTTTTTTTAGATAATCTTTCTTTTTCGCCCCAATTTTCATGAACGTAGAAATAAACATAGAATTATTACTCGAGATTCTAAACCGTAAACCAGATGAAAAAGGTTAGTTTATCTCCTATATAATTTATGACTAATTACATGTTTATACTACGTCACCTTTTTTTATGCAATGCCTTTAGTTTTTGTTTTATTTTCCAATATCCAATTTATTTTAAATTGTGCATTTGCAATTCTTCAGTTTTGTTACAAACATTACTCCATATCACAAGTAATAAACTGCATCCTTATCTGGCTACCTAGTTGCTTTTTACCAAATTATTAGTAATCTTATTTTCTAATGTTAAACTACTTTCGAATATATATAGATAATTTATAAATTTAATTTTTTATTGAATGAAAATACTAATATCAAAGTTAACAAGTTTAATAAAACGTTGAAGCGGAAATGATATTGAATTAGATTAGCACACCTTTAAGGCATCATTTGCAGCAGAAAATCACTAGAATGGATATAGAATTAATTTGGATTTAATAAGTGTTTGATTAATATCTCCAATTGCAGCTGAAAATGATTGATGGTTTAACAGGGAAGCTACTTATTAAAGGAATTCTGTGGTATTGAGATCATTTCTCGTCAAGGGGAATGGGAATGAAAGAATTTTAGTAATTAAATTGGTTATCTCAGAGTGCATAAGGGGGATGCGGAAGAGATATTAAGTAAGGTCCTCTTGGGACTCGTGAATTCCTCCTCCGTCTCACCCTTCTTCACTGCTCCCGTATATCCTCCGGATTCCGCTCCTGTTGATGATAAGGGAAGTATTCCTTCGCCGCTCTGGCTGCGATGAGATTGGCTAGTGTGTTCTGGGAGACGCCTCGGCGCTCCAGGGGTAGAAGATGGAAAGAGGCTAGTTCAGTTTTAACACTCATATTAACAGTTAATCACTCAGATGATTCTTATTTTAACACTCTAATTAGACGATATTCTGAATCGGAATAACCAAGGCAGGTTAAGTTTTGCTGTGTCTTTCAACACTGTTGTATTCCCTATGCAACACCCGTGCTCGCCCTGAATTATGTTTCTGGAAGGCGTGAATCGGTAATTAAGGTAGTCTACTTACTTAGTAGTTAGTGGTTTACACAGGTCATTCGCGAGAAACAAAAGTTCTCCGAAAATGAATTTTTACTTCCCGGATGATGTTATGTTTCACACAAGGCACGATTCAATAACATAGTTGGCGCAGTTTTTCTCCTGTAAACAATTTACCGAAGTTATTAATTTCATTCAACAACAAACGAAGCTCGGTTATTGCATAAACTACTTGAGCACTGTTCCTATCAAAACACTGATAGGAATGTGCACTATCAAAAGAAATGTAGAAAAATGTGTCATGATGTGGGTCTATTGCTTTGACTTCTTAAAAACTGTGCTATCTGCCAAAAAAAGGCCCACAACTCTCCTTGATTCCTGGGTTCTCTCTGTTTTTTTATCAAATATTCAATTGAAACGTGTAATTATGCCATGAACATTGTGTGTCACAATATTTCAAGTATTATGGGAGCGATTTCTTCCTCCCATTGGTTCCTGAATTTGTGGCATCTCTGTCATTGGCAAATTATTTCGCGCCTCTAGTGTTACCGTTGCGCCCTCTTCAAAGTTCCCTCATCTGAATTGATACAACACATACAACAAGGCTTGTCTATATGTCCTTGAGAGGAACTAGGGGCCGAGCAGGACAACAGAATAACTTTTTCTCCCTTCGTATTCTCTGTAAATTTTCCATCAGAGATTTTACAGTCCGGGCCTGGTAAGGGCCATAATGTCATTGCGTTTCTGTTCAATCTCACGTCCTCTCAACATCCCTAGTGCACAAACATTTTATTTTAAGCTTTCTCTTCAGAAGAAAATATAAGTTACCTACTAATGGTTAAATCGAATACGTTATGCAATAAGAAAGATGAGATAATTTACTTATACATATGTTGCATTTAAGAAACATCAGTCGTGATTGCTATTTGTGTTTCTGATGATAATGAACTTTTTGTCGCACTGTGTAATATCATTCTACTTATACACTGAAAGATAAAACAAGAAGACGCAAAAGAAGTTTTATAACATGATGGCCGTTGCCATATTCACTTATGGTAGTAAAAATTGGATAATAAAAAAGTTCGAAAGTAGAAGAATTCAAGGACGGAGAAGAGGTTTGTACGTTCAGTAAAAAAATTGACTATTTTAGATAAACAATGAAATTGAAATATATGAAAGACTTTAGGGGTATTTAACTTAACTGACAGACTTAATATATTAAAAGATTATTGGTTTACACATATACAACGAATGAAAGATGACAGATGTCCAAAAATATTATTGAAGTAAAGACCAAAAGTAAAGAGAACCATCGACCGTCGTCTTGCTAGATGGCAAGATATTCTCTCTTGATGCGAAACAGGCAAACGTTTATCCATGAATGGAAAATAAAAGGAAATTTCTTCTGATGCTTATTAATATTAGCATTCATTCTTCTGAAAGTGTAATACTTTTCATAAATAATGCATCTATATATTTGTATACAGGACTGAGTAAGGCTCTCTAACACTTTACAAAATTAATTTCATTATTTTGTGCTTAAGTTATTTATTATGCTTTATTATTTTCATTGTATCATATGCATTTAAGTTATAACCTCTCCGATTTTAACTAATCATACGAAAACTATGAAACTTGTCACTTCTCGATGTATCTCCCTGCAGCTGTACACATTTCTCTCAATGTCGATTTCATGATTCCATGGCTGCTGCGAGCTTCTGTAGGAGCCTGTTTTGACCACTGGAAAATCACCAATGTAATAGCGACACGACTAGTGAATGTGCGACCACTTAAGAGTGTCTTTCATAGTTGGAAACAGTCAAAAGTCGCTAGAAACCAGGTCAGGTGAATAGGGAAAAACAGCATCCATGTCCCATCTATTGTCACAATCGATGAAAAGAACGTCCCATTCATGCCGTCATCACGCGTCAACATTGCCTGACAACATGCCACGCGCACATCCTTGCAGTCGTCCGTCAGCATTCGTGGCATCTAACTGGAGGACACTTTTCGCATTTTCAGGTCTTCGTGCAGGTTTGTGTGCAAAGATCTCACAGATAAACCAACTTTGGAGGCGATGCGTACCACATTCATTCGGCGATTCTCCAAAATTACATTCTCCACTCGCTCGATCATGTCACCAGACTGACTTGTGCGAGGCCGAGATTGCCTTGGTTTGTTGTCACACGACGATCTGCCTTACTTGAACTGTCACACTCATGAACGCACATTAGACACATCCATGGCACCATTAATACATGTCTCACTCAACTGGCGATAAATTTCAATAGTGTCAAACCATGCATATGGAGCAAAAGAATGATTACACGTCGTTCTTGAAATGAAAAGTCCCCATTTTGAGTATCAAAAACGGTACTCACTCTCACCACTGCCGCTAGAGTTGTGTGCCATACAGTATGTCATCTCTGTCACGCATTGACAACGAGTGCCCGCGGGTTTAAAAACAAATCGTATATTTCTGTTTCCAGTCCTGAGAAAAAAAAAAAAAAAGTCGGAGTTGTCATAACTTGAGTGCACCTCGTACCTGCAATACTTAAGATTAATTTTGCGAAATACAAGTTTACTTTGTGTCTAAATTAGCATATGCTTCTTTAAAATAAGTTTAAAAGCATTTAGATATTTTTAACTTCAAGAAGCAGATCGAATTTCTACCCACCTCAGACGAGAAACTGCATATAACTGAATTCTGACAAACGATATAGTATTTCAATTACTGTATGTTATACTATTACTCTAAAGTGATGCTCTATTCATATATCCGTGTGGCCTCGTCGTGCTGAATGTAAAATATATTTCAGGAAATTGTATCTATATGTATGATCCATGGATCATGCACAATTGCTAAGCATTTGCAAAAATTACATCCAGTGGCTATAAATTGCAATTATATCAATTAACTTGCTCAGATAATTTAAAACTAGACGCATACAACTAAATCACATTACTGTTGGTCGAGCCTTATATCACAAAACTGAAATGTTTCTTGGTCATCATCGACTAGTAATAATAGAAACGAGGAATATGCACGTAAAATATTACAACATGCAAAAATTTTTAGTATACCTAGATGTAACTATGAGATAAATATCTAGTGAACTTCTTTTAAATCTGAGATGTTAACTTGTACTTCTGAAATACTTAATTCTTTTGTCTGAGTGTAAGGTTTTTATGTCAGACTAGGATTATTCAAATATTTATTACCTGCAGTTTTGCCGTGATCGTTGGTTTAAATTATTTTTAAAAGCAAAGCTTTCACTGGCTTCTTTGGCCAGCATCGTCAGTGGACTATGTGAATATGTAGAGACAGAACCGTTGCAAGTGGAAGGGAATAGGAGTGGTGGGAGAGTTGTGGTGCTAATGTTTGTTGACGATTTCTGTCCCTTAGCCTCTTCAGACACGTTCAGTCAATTTACTGATAATGTTGGCCGCAGTATCCATCGTAAGCTTTGCTTTTTAATTTAAACCAACAACACATCAAAATAACCCGGTAATGATTAATAATAATAATAATAATAATAACTTTGAATATTAGCTATTCAAATATCTTTCATAAATCTTATAAAATTTGCCTCGATGTGGATTTAGGGTATAATTTATTTAGAGTTCATGAATTAACGGTAGTAGAAATGCTTTTGAATGCTATTTTCAGTCTAGTGTTATCTTCTTTTTGGTCAATATATTAAAACTTAGAACTACACATACAAACCGAATCTGAAACTCATTATAGACAACGATATAAAACCATGAAACACTGCTTCAACTGGTCATGATAAAATTATCATTCCACAGTGAATTATAAATAAAATTGATTTGCATTCCCAACTATGAACAGATATTTGGGCTACTAATATATTTAAATACGTACGAGTCCTGGTAATTACAAACATAAATATATAACTCAAAGTATAAAGTATGGGCCGAATGAAAAGCTCCCCGGAATGAAAAAAAAAAAAAAAAAAAAAACATTACTCTCTTAATAATGACTTGTTCTTAGTGCTCTTTATGTAGCTGCACCAATCAATTTTAAAATTTATATGATACTAATACCTCTTGATGAACATAGTTAGATTTGTTGACCACCGGATGTTTTGTAAAAATGGCGGCCACAGTAGTGGAGAAGGCAATTTGTGTGCTAGAATTCATGCGACAAGTCCATAACAATGGCTCATAGTACTTTTAGCAGAATACGGAAAGGATCCACAAACCACCAAGTATCTATTCGTACATGGTATGCGCAATTTAAAGATTCTGGTTTTCTGTGCAAGAAAATGTCAACCGTGCGTACGCTCGTCCACATCTGCAGTTGACGTGGAATGTGAGTGACAATGCTACTTAAATGAAATGAATAAAGAATAAATATTCGCAATTGCTGTGGGTTGGTACTTCTTTTATCATGATAGCTTTATTAGTAAGTTATGCAGTTACATTGCTAAATTTTGAAGATTTTTTTACCATCCCTGTAATTTACATTATGCAACATATATTTACATCATTAAAGGTTGAAAATTCATCGCGTAATAAGCTCTAATATAGCGTCTCCTCATTGCAGAATTACAACTTCCATATTTTATTCCATTCTTTTGAACATCTTGATGGAGTTTATCAGTTCTTGAACAACAATTACTAAAGTTGACACAAAAACGGAGTGAAAGTATGCAAGTAATGAAATTTTAAAGTTTAATGACGTTCTATAGTTCACTACTTAGTCATTTTTAATTATAAATGTAATTAGTTTTGCCTTTTCTTATTGTTTAGAAAGCCTAACTGTCCCGACGGCCTCCAAAAATATGTTCTCAATAGATACATAAATACCCTCCATAAACTATTTACATCAAATAAATGTTATGCTCATTTAATAGGCAACAGAAAATATAGCGTTCCAATTAACAAGTTCTAATTTAATGTGAGTAGATGGCAACAACTATCTTTGATATTAAACTCTCATAAAGAACAATATATTAAGCTGTAATTTAATTGTTACTTTATTTGTTGTACTTTATGATATCATCGCTACAGTCCCAAAATCAGAAAATAAGGAATGTTGAAATTTTAATCGAAACTCAACGATTTAAATTCCAGAAAATATTCCTGTGGTAGCTGGTTAATTTATTTATTTAACTTATTTCAAATTGCCGGAGTAAACAGCAAAACTTAAAGGAAGTTTTTTTCATTATAAACAGAATATTCTAAAAGGTTCTATTAAAATACTCCAAACTTCTGGATGAAGGAAAATTTAACATGTTTCAAACATCCCTTAAATGTTAGCAGATTACTTTTTGTACCTAAGTTGGATAAGTGAGGAGTCTTTATGGATATCTAGTATTTTAGAGGGAATGTCCATTCCTTTAAGTATATAGTAAGAAATTCAGCTGTTGATATTGAATTCTGTAACTTTTTATGTTTCTTTACTGCGTATGCTTTCGAAGAACTTGTTCCCCGTTTTCCTTTTTCATCAGAAGAGAGATGTTAGATTGTTTGGCAAGTGATTACTATTTTTTTCTGTTCAATGTTTTTGTTTCATTATATCTACTATACAGAAGTAATAATCATTGTGGTGGTTGCAGGGCTATCTGCAAATTTAGAATGTAGAACATGGCATTTGTGATTTCTTTTAGACGTCCTTTTAATGTAGATCGATATTAAGAGTAAAAATACTAACTGGAGCATATTCAAGCAAAATTTCGTCCCTGAGCATATCGTGTTGTGGCAAACCTACGAAAACATAACAAAAAATAATTTGCTCTAACTTTTTACATCTTCCTCCTTGATAGTTTTATAAATGAAAAGTTATTCTGTAAAAGCATACACAGCTGCAGCTAACCTTAGCCAAGGGCTAGGTTTTTTGTTCAGTCATAATTATCATATGAAATAGCAACAGTATATAAATTGAATATTTAATACTACCTTTTAGTGGGAAACGGAACATTAGTTTAAAAGTTCATAGATAAGAAAAACACCCCACTTTTTCAATAATTTTCTTTATAAATCAAGAAAAAAGTTGTTTTCCATTATTTATTTATTTATTTGTTTATTTTTGGAAGTGTGATGCATTATTTTCTCTACTTTAGTAGGAATCGCCTGCTTCAAGGATATCATTAAATGGAAACAAAATTCAATTTGAAAATGTCTTAGAAGTAAATGCATGCTTAAAAGATAGTTTACTTAGCGATTTTGAAAACAATAAATAACAAAAAGTTAAACATTTCAGTTAGATGCAAAGTTATTGGCATATTTTGTATGCAAGAAACTTGCGTAAGGATATCTTCTTACAAAGTCAATATCTGCCTGTTATTCGTGTACGATAAACAAGGAGTGCAGGAAAAGAGGGAAATTCTTTTTGGTCAAAGTCAAATCTCGCATATCAGCTGGGAAATATCTCTGGACAGTTTTTGGGACTCCTAAGACATTTTATTCATCGATTTTCTTCGTGAACGTCCAACAGTCAATGCCAACTTCTGGTTGTGGAAAATAATATGTCGGCAAATATTCGAGAAGTTCTTCTCCTTTAAGAAAAGGCCCGTCCACATACAGCTACTTTGACAAGGAAAAACTCGGGAAAGCTCATTAATCGGCATTGGAATATTCTCCCTACAGTCCAAAGGACTCACGTTGCTGTTGCCATGTGTCTGGAGCGTTAAAAGAAGCATTGAAATTTCAACTGACTGTAAACCCAACGTCACTCCTCCTTTGATAACACATTAAATGAAAAATATCTTATATTAGTACACAGGAAATTGTGTAGAAAAAGCACATGTGTTCCAATGTTCTTTAATTTGGTTTCTATACATTACAGAACAAAATTGCGTTTATATTTTATTCACCCTCGTGCATTAACAGATTTTCTCCGTCCTGGAGGAGTATTTAGGCAGTATTTACATATAAATCTGTCAACTTAAAATATCGTATTCACGTTTTATTTAAACTTTCTAGAGTTCTTAAATCCTAGAGGTTAATGCAAAAGTAAACGCAAACGTTATACATTTAAGAATACTCCAGACTGAAGTCTAGTATTATAAAAATACAAAAAAATGCAGTTTAAAGCTTACTAAAACTAAAACTAAACCTAAACCAAATTAAATTACTTTCCAGTAGTATCCCTGTTTTGTTATCATCATTAAGGCATATTTAGTGTAAGTGAGAACCAAAGTTTTCCCTTTAGAAAATATTACAAAGACAAGAGAATATAATTTTCATTTCCTGCTAAGATTTCCATCTAATAACGCATTTCACTTTTCTTGAATTATGAACCTGTTTTTCTTCCTCTTTTTAGGAGGTGGAGGACAAGGGCAAGAGGCTGATGAGTAGAGGTAAAGCATGATGTTAAGAGCATACCACTTTGTGGTTGTTCTTTTGTTTAGCAGGTTTATTTTTGTTCTTAGTTCTTCCCAATTCATTTAATAGATACCGTCGAGGCTGAAAGCTGCAAGAGGTAAGGGGAGAATAACAAATTTGGAAATGTCCCAACATAGACGTTGCCATAAGTATTGCGTCTGTCCAGATTACGAGGTTGAAAAGTAACTGAAATAAGAAAATACATGCAATTAGAGCAGAATAGAACACCCAATATTGCTAACTTAAAGTATCATTTAAATTTAGTACAATTTGAAAATCGGAAGGCAACATTGAAGCTTTGAAAGCAGTTGACCTTTGACAAAAGAAAAGTAAACAACAGAAAACAGGATTAGAATGAAAAATTCTCCAGGAGTGTGAGCGATGCAGCGATGCCACAGCTGGAAGGGTTGTCGCTATACAAAATACCGCAGTGTTTCAAAACATTAACCCTGCGTTTCTTTGTTGTGACATCACGATAAAATAATCGAGTACTTCAACTCTGTAACTGATGCAATATATCTGCAAGGCCAGTATTATTGAATTTGTAAGTAGAGATCTTTATCAGAGCATTTAATTACCCTTGCCAGCAAAGGCACTATACGAAATAAAGGGAATACTTGAATCAGGGAAAAAGAACTTGCTTCTTTTTTCGGGAGCACAAGGGATAGTTAACCGGAGTTACTGTACCTTCACATAGTTCAACGATGAACTTTATGATCTATCTGCTGCTAGAAAAAGTTCCAGTACTTTATCAACAGAACGGTACTTGTATTTTGGATTTTTGACAGGCTCACATATCCGTAAATAAAGCCATAATCAGTAAATATACATATACTTGTCATAAACACAAATTTCGTTACAAACTTTAGAAAGAAACTGCGTTTGGTGTTTGGCTATCAGATAACAGTTCAGCTATTAAACACTATCGCCGTTGTTGAGTTCAGATGCAGCAGAAAGAGTACATCACTTGAGGTTTATTCATGTAGTGGGAAGATTACGAAATTCGTGTAACTGTCACACTCCTTTATAGGGTTGGAAGTATCACAAAGTGAGATTTATCCACATCCTTGAAATCCATAGGAAGATTCTGTATGACATCCCCCATCATTTCACATTTAATGAACATGTCTACCGTGCTGTTTCAAAGCAATGGCGTTCAGTCTCTGGAGGAATGCAGTTTGGAAGCAGACAGTGACGAACATATCACGAGTTCCATGCCCAATGTTTAGACAAAACTTTGATTGATAGCTTTTCGCCACAGTACTGGTCACTTTTTGACTGCAGAACTGAAGGAGCGGACAGTTTGAGATGCAAATCACTGCTACAGCATAGCTAAATGACCACCTAATATATTTTTATTGACGATAGGCATTCAGTAATGAAAAAGTAGCAGCCGTTATCTTGACATAGTACATTCTTTGACATCAAGAGAAGCTTGTGAGAGCGTCCCAAATACCCAGAGAAGTCAAAAGGAATTGGAACTGTGCAAGCCCACAATGATATATCCACAGACTTTGCTCAAGTGAAATGTTATAGATATTATTAATGTTAAGATTTGCTTTTAGCTGCCTCGACTTGAATCCCTTAAACTGAAAAATTTGACCAGTACTAAAGGTTATGGTTTGCAATAGTAAGAAGACCGAGCAGTCCTTAGCATCAGCAGTAGCAGCAGAAGGTTGTGTGTGCTGTTATAGATGAATGATCTTTGGTTATGCATGAGGGAAATAGAGAGTCATTTTGAGAACAGGTTGGTAACAAATATATGAGAACTTTTCTAAAGCACCGAACAAATATTAAAATATTTGGCGTAATTAAAGAATAGCAACGATATTTACGGCAAGAATGGGTGTAAGAGGAAACATTGATTATGACGAAATGGGAATGGAGGGCAGGAAGAAGACCACAGAGTACAGATGGCCGAAAGCTTGAATCTCGACTTGAACATCCTTCGGCTGCAATCCGAAGAGGCCATCATAAACAACCGGCGCTAAAATGTTTAAATAAAAAGAAAGGAATATTGAGTTAATTTTCATATTAAACCATCTGCTAGGTACTGCTTACAATTACACCACACCCTCAAAGCAAATTGTCTACCTACTACGCAGTAGTCTTCAGCTGGAAGGGCACTCTCCTATTTTGTCTAAACATCTCTTGATATCGATTTAGCAAATGCGCATTTTCCCCTGCAAATAGATATTACAAAGTTTTTCGGTCGATAACATGAATTAAATAACAAGGTTAATATGGTTTCCAGTAACTAATATGCAGATAATGATTAACTATGCGTAATTTTAGTGCATTTTATTGAGCATCCATCATTGACCACTTTATTAAAATGCCACAAACGTTCCTATAGAAACTGAAGAAATAATTCACCCTTGACTTCGATCAAACTTTTTAATTGCGATATTTTATTGCATTGTTATATTGTAAGAGAATATAACCAACCTTTATTCCGAACAAAAAATATTGAAATTTAGAAACGAAAAAAAAAATACGCACGAAAGAGAAATAGTAACAGTAACCAGATTATATGGACGTACAAGATCGTACATCAGCATGCAAATTGAACCAACAAAGGTAGTCCCGAAGTCTCCTGGAATTCAGGCAGTGAAATAATTTCCAAGAATAATAATTAATTAAGCACTTGTATTACAGGTTATGTTATAACACAGGAATAATGAACGCCCTCTTAGTGAGATGAACTTTCGTGGAACTTGGAGATTACTGACATCCTCTGACCTTTCGTTTAGCAAGGCAGATAATCATTGGTAGTGTTGTCAGTATTTAATACACTATAATTTGGTTTCATGTGAAAAAAGTGTATTGATTTCATTCCTTTGTATGTTGAACAATATACGGTTTTAAGTAAACATTAGAAGTACGGTCATTTCTCATGAATGTATAACTGATATAAATAAAAATGAATGGTAATAATTTTTCTCAGTAAGAGTTCATAATTACTCCACCAAATACTTGACAAAATCTTGTTTTCTAAGCAGACGTTTATGTGTATACGATCATTACAATCCTCACATTTCCCAGGAAAGTGTCTCTGTGATAATTTCTGAACAGTGAGACATAAAATGTTCCATATTTGTGGTTATCGATCAGTTCATAAGGAACAATTTCCCCATTTAGCGCCTCTCTATCAAATATATGCAAATTTTTTGTGGCCGACATGTCATTGATGATGTTTCTCAAGTTCAGGTAATGCAACATAATATGCCAGTCAAGCATCTACGTTTATTTGCATTATCAACAAACTAGAAGTGGTAACATAGGCGATGGTGACACACAATTGTACGCTCGCAGAGCTGGGTGTGGTAATGGTTCGAACTTACTGACCAATCTAAAATATTGTATTAAGTAACGATTAATAATAAATGAACGAAATGAAAATGAATTTGCTTTAATGCAACAAGTTGGTATATTTCATAGATACGTGAGCTAGTTTAGGTTGCTGTTTCAGAAGTGGATATAATATAATATAATATATAGTCATGCTTGGCAAGTTCCAATAATTTTAAACTGCTGTTTTAACCGTTGATCTATGAAAAGTTGAAAGAACCACTTTCAATCTGCAGCTCGTGACATTCTATAGCGACAATGATAAACAAACATAAAAAAAAGTCACAAACTCTTTCCATCCTATGAAATTTTGTGAATTAATAAAGTCGATCATCTTCACAGCTAAAACATTGTTTGTGTATTATTTTACTCTTTATTGATGTCAACTTATTATGCGCTATTACGGTTGTACCCTGAAAAGATTTTTGAAAAAAATATCTTGAAATTTCCATCGATCCTATTCTCAAGATACCAAAAATGACGATGATATATATATGAGCGTCTGTTAAGGATCTCAATTTTATTTTTTCTCAATGAAAGTCGCCATATAATAATCATTATTAAAACGATTCGTCGTTCGTTAAACAGCAAAATTGGTTGGGGATTAACCTAAAGCGAAATTTTCAAAATCACTCTATTGATGGCAGTTTTTATTTTTCTGAACAAAATTTGGTATATACCATTTGAAATAAAAATAAAAAAATACTGAAAATCACACAAATCACACTATTATGAGTAGGGTTTTAATGAAAACCAAAATTTATTTTTTTTGCAACGAAACTCGGTATATACCATTTAAATAAAACAAGAAAAATGGTTTCTAAAAATCAGAGATATCGGGCCATTAAGAATGGTGGTATACATAAAAATTGTTTTTTTTTTAATGGCCGACGTCGATTAATTATGGTCGGAGGGAGGTTGCGGAGTAAGGGGGATTGTTATTGTTTTAAATAAAATAAGAAAAATATTTTCTAAAAATCAGGGAAATCGGACCAATAGGAGTGGGGGTATAATTGAAAACCGAATTTTTGTAAAAGCCGAGGACGTCAATTAAGATGGCCCGAAGAGGGAGATGTGGTATACAGGTGGATTGTTATTGTCACATTAACAATCTAGAATTTGCACTATGCTATTAATTCGGAGTTCTGTGAAAGAATATGGGAAGGAATGGTCTGCGCATGCTCATGGATAAATAACCGGACTTATCCTTAGAGACAGCGGCCTTCCTTCGGCTTCTGTACCGAACGGCTACGGAAAAAGCCGAATTCCGGGAATACTGGAGCAATGTACAAATCTTAACGGTAGTTATGTACTCCATCAACCACGATAGTATAAAGTAATAAATGCAACCGGAGAGAACACAACGGTTTCAGAACATAGAAACACAAGTAATTAAGTATGTAGCTTATATGTTAATCGCATTCTGTTTTAGTTTTGATACAGCTAAGTGCAAATGCAAACGTTAAGTTAATAATATAACACGTAAATAAAAAATTAATGATAATAGAAAAGCATATATTCTTAAGCTGAAAGTTATGTTTTTTATTAAATATCTATGGATATCTTCAGTTAGCGTTACTTTTCTTTTCCTACATTCTCTGCTCTAGCGCTCTGTAATAACCTTCACAAATTCAATTGACTGAGGAATTCGCTTACTATACGCAGCTTTTGCTGACGGACTTTCAGACAGAACTTCTAGTCATATATCAGCCTTTTGTCTTAAAAGCAATAAATAAGATGGAAAATAATGACAGTGCAATATTCTTCGTTTGAGTGATGGTGGAGTGTTTATAAATTTTAAAAAAAAAAACCAGTATTTACTTCCTTAATATAGCAGCAGACATATTGGATTTCGCAGCATATACACAATACCTATCACCTTACTAACAAATCTAATATAATAAATAAAAATAGACAATATTGCACATTAACCACAGTATTTAAACTTGCTAGCACTTTTCCGGCTCAGGTGATTTTCTTAATTTTCGCTTCTCCGCTCTAAGTGAAGAAAACAAAGCAGTCATTTTTGTGGAATTTCTTGGCCATTGTATTTAAAAGTGCGTACAGAGAGGGAGCCGAACACCGTAACACAATCGTAGCATTCTGTTTGAGACAGCTGTGCATGCGTAACCTCACCCGGCGATATGGACGTTATGCAATGAGGTTAGTGCTTCTCGGTTTTACCTATTTCATCAAAGGAATACTCACGCTTAGGTTGCAGTACATGAACGCGTCACATTCTTGCATATGGGTCAAGTAATTATGGAGTGGACCGTAACTTCACTTTATTGGGCTGTATAGAGAGAAGGAAATGTTACACGGAATTTTCACCAGTTCACCTGCGTTGTGTTTCGCATAGTAAGCACAGAAAGCATGTCCTTCGAGCTACTTCCTTGTCGTAGTCCCAAGTTTGAGCTCGTAGAGAAAACAAGACTATACTTTTATATTAAATTGGTAGGGATGGAGAAGGATGTTTCGGTACTTCAGCCTTGTTCGAGGGCTGGCTATTTGTGTTTATTGGAGGAAAGGATGAAGGGGATCCACTAGAGGTGAGGCACAGACGTAGATGGGGCCACTATCATTGTAGCTCTCTCTAAGCAATTCGAACCCTCAGAAGTGCTGCTTCTATACCAGAACCAGGGGCAGAAAACTTTTCAAAGCGTAAGCCACTGTCGCGCCGCACAAAGCACCAATTCGCATCGCCTGGCATTTTTAATCTTGTAATAGAACCAATGGAATGAAATGATAAGTAATGGGAGAGGGGAAAGGAAAGAATTGTCCCAGCATTGGCTTAAGCGACCAGGGGCAACCACTAAAAAACTCCAAAGCAATTTGACTCTAAGACTTCCTGAATGCGAGTTTCAAACGTTACCATCTGAGCCACCTCTCTCGGTTAGCTTGTGTTATTTCCTATTATATCTTTATGTTATTTCTCAAAAATTTTAACGGATCAACTAACATCTGCACCTTAAAGTTTAGAATCCTTGCCATTATTGTAGGTATGAGTTTATTAATATATAAATAGACTGAGAACGGATGGCGTACAGTTTATATGAAATTATAAATGCTAGCATTCATTAATTACTTATCAGATATTTGCATTAGAAGAATTCAATTACAACTGTAAATTATAAGAGTCTCAAAGGTTTTATTCCATTTCTGTTTGAACCAAAATTTGGTTTAAGAACAAATTTTAATTCTGGTTATTTATTTCATTGTTTAGCCTTCAGATATTATTGAATATATTTTTAGCGAGGAGAACTGTTATCTGGAAATTATCATATGTCTGGAGCCAACGAATCTCAGATTCATTTGCATTATCATATCTCTCTCTTATTTTAGATTTTTAATACAGTGAAAAGTTAAAAATGAAATACTTAATTCAATGATAAATACTAATTAACGAACAAAGACAACATTTTAAAAATAATTTTATGAGAATTGCTGAACTTTGCTGAACTGCAATGACTTCGAGAGCCCTCTCGATTTGCTAAACTGTTTGTACTAGACTCTACCAAGGCCGGTTATTTTTAATTTTATGCACCGATAATACGTTTCCTGACGCTGGAAATGTTGCCAACTTAATAAATTCAATTGTAAGGGCTGGTGCTAATTTTTCTTGGTGGAAAGCGGTGTTGTACTCAGAAGACACGACCTCAAGTCTCCCAAAGCGTGACAAAGAATTACTACCGAGTCTGCGCAGAAGAATGCGTCGCTTTGGACGAAGCAGACAAGCGATCTTGTGCCTTATTTTATTCATCTCCTCTGTCTTCAGCATTATGGAAGACAGAAACCTTCTCTTGTTCCAAACTGTCGCTGTTCACGGCAAAATAATATTTTTCCAAGCCTGTTCGGACATTTTCCTGTATCTTTGTTGCGAAACTGAGTAGACATTCAACTTGGTGATTTTTTATCAAGTGCAGAATTTTTCGACCTGCTATATAAATCAAGCTTTATATTTTCTAATTTATAATAATTGAAGATAGGCTTTCCATAGGTAATAAGAGTTTCTTGCTATGTAACTGTATACAGTGTGTCCCATTTATCTTGTTCACCCAAAATAATGTCAAACAAAATAATTTTAACGTCATTGAGGGAGTTTTTGCTGATGGTATACTTTTTTCTATCTCCATTAAAGTAGGAAATGCGAATTTAGAGCTTTGTTTTTTTTTTAATTACACCGTTTTATTCAAGAATACGTTTACATAAATTTACTCTCTTAAAGAGCTATTCAAAAAGGGATCACACGTGCACTGTTTGTCAAATACAAGATGCGCAACGTTTAGGAATGCACATTATTGAAGAAACCGAACATTTTAATGTCTTGGTTGTACAAATCACTTACCCAATGTAATACTGTATTAGAGTTCCAGGGCTTTTTTATGATTTACTAATAATCTAAACATAGGTCCCTTGAGAGGGAGGGGGAATAAATAACTCATCTCCCTCATCCCTCAAATTGTAGTTACTTTGAAAGTAGAAATGCTGCCAATCTACGGAGCATAAGTTGGCCAATAATTTTTATTTGATTACGTTATTGAAGAGGTTAAATAATTTATTTAAAACGCACTGTAGTGCTATTAAATAAAAGATATAATTCATTTACTATACCGCACGGATGGCCGAAGTCGTTAAGGGGCGTACTCGTGAGCGGGAGGTATGGGGTTCGATTCCCACTAGGACCGTCCAACTTGACTAGGTTTTCCTGGTTTTCCTCAGTCAAATGTCGAGGAGATACCCTAAACTTAGGCCTGGAACGTTTCCTTCCTTAAATAAATCCTTTCCCAATATATTATTTCATCTCGTGTATAATCAATGTTCACAGCCTGTGGTGTCCTAGTAGTGAAAATGGGCGTTAAACTCCATTAAAAATTCATTTATTATTTCCATAGCTACTCTTTTCACAACTAAAATGAAATAGTGTAATACATTTCTGAATAGCTCTTGGATAGAATAAGTGTATTCTTGAATAAATGTACATAGTGTCATTTAAAAGAAAGGTCTAACCGTATCTCCTGTATTAGTGGAGATAAAAGATATACTCTCAGCAAGAAACCCCCCCCCCCCATGATGTTAAAAATGCTTTGGTTTGAAACAAATTTTCATTTGGCGCACCAGAAAAAAAAAGTTTTTTGGGTGAGCAAGATAAATGAAACACATAAAATTCTTTTTCTCGGTCTTACATTCCTACTTATTTAAAAATCTGTTGTATTACATGATATAAGTAGTTCATAATCGAAGGTTTTCTTTAGAAAAAAATGTCTGTCTGTAAAAACGTATGGGTTTGGTTTTCCCTGACCATGTCAATTAATTTTAATGATGTTGGAATATTACCACCACCACCACTTCTTTTCGTATTACCGTGAAAAAATAATGTATTATTAATGTCAAAAATATATTTGTTAAACCTGTTTTTTACCGACTCTTGATGCAACCTGTCTCAAATAAATGCAGCTATAAACAAGTTAGAATGCAGGACGTTAGAGTGTTAAGTTATGAATATTCTCAACCCACTATCACAAGAAATGGTTTTAAGAACATACGAGGTCTTTTCAAAAAGTATCGCGAATTTTGTGTTTTTTCAAAAAGTATTTATTTATTCATGAATATCTATTTTGTCCCCTTCAAAGTAATCCCCACCAGATATTATACACTTGTGCCAACGTTTTTTCCAATCCTCGAAGCACTTTAAAAAATCGCTTTTTGTGATCTTGTTCAGCTCCTCCTTCGATGCCGTCTTTATCTCCTCAATCGTGGCGTAGCGTCGTCCTTTCATGGGCCTCTTCAGTTTTGGAAACAAAAAAGGTCACAGGGGGCCAGGTCTGGGGAGTACTGTGGCTGCGGCATCATAAGTGTGTTGTTTTTGCCCAAAAATTCACGCACAAGCAACGATGTGTGAGCAGGGGTGTTGACATGGTGCAAAAGCCAATTTTTGTTCTTCCACAAATCCGGGCGTTTCTGGCGGATTGCTTCGCGCAAATTGCGCATAACTTGTAGGTAAATTCCTTATTGATCGTTCTACCCTGTGGCAAGAACTCATGATGCACCACGCCCCTGCAATCGAAGAAAACTGTAAGCAAAACCTTCACATTCGACAGAACTTGGCGCGCTTTTTTCGGTCTTGGCTCGTGTGACAGCATCCATTGGGATAAATGAGCTTTAGTTTCCACGTCATAACCATAAACCCACGATTCGTCACCAGTTATGACCCTCTGGAGAAAATTAGGGTCATCGCAGACAGAGTTCAACAGCTCCTTAGCAACGTTAATGCGATGGTGTTTTTGGTCGAAATTGAGCAACTTTGGTACGAAATTTTGCGGCGACCCGTCTCATGCCCAAATCATTGGTAAACATGGAATGGCACGAGCCAATCGATATGTTTAGGTCCTCAGCAACTTCTCTAACGGTGATTCGACGATTGGCCAATACTATTTTCTTCACTTCTTCAATGTTTTCGTTTGTTGTTGACGATTTCGGGCGTCCGGGACGCTCTTCGTCGTTCACATCTTCTCGACCCTCTGAGAACATCTGAGAACACCGATAAACGTTGCTTTGGTCCAAGGTAGCTTCATCATATGCCACAGTCAACATTCGGAATGCATCCGCGCACTTAATTTTGTTTTTCACACAACATTTGATACAGATTCTTTGTTCCATTTTTTGGAATAGGCAAAAATCGAAGACGAGCCAAAACACATCCAAGCAAAATAGCTGTCAACAATTAACTGAACATTCAAAATAGCCGAGCTTGTCAACATAAGTGAGGAACATGACGCCAACAGCGTACCAACATAACGCCACAAAACAATCGAAAATGGAAATTACGTAGCCCGCGGAAATTCAAAATTCGCGATACTTTTTGAAGAGATCTCGTATGAGATTATATGCATTAAATATTAAAAGAAAAAAATATACATAGAAAAGTAGACTACATACAGTTCCGAATGTAAATGTACAAAAACATGATTTACGCCTCAATTCTCCATGAAAAACTGTTATGTATAATAGAGATGATTCATGGTCATTCAAAATAGTACATTTGTACAATATTCCAAGAAATTACTTTTTTAAAATTCTCTAAACAAAATGAACTTAGTTCTCCTGTATAACAATGAAATAATTTGACGAAAAAGTGAATTAAGCGAATAAGTATAAAATATTTTCTGATAAAATGCAACAAAAACGAATTTATATAATATTATATTTGAAACGTATTTATGTTCTAACATTGAGCATTATAAGAGTGTGTGCCTTGAACATAACAGGACAGGTGTTTGTTGATACTAAACTTCTCTATTCCAAGTACATCATCCCACCATTTTAGGATCAAACGTAAGACACAGGTTACGTTTGAGTCCCCCTCCAAAAAATACTCACATATCCGTCATACGTATTGTTGTGAACAACACAAGGAAAAGATTATATACATAACTCAACTTTATTTTCGAACATTGTACAACCTACTTACTTCGAAAGATGAATAATCCGCATTGAATGTAAGCACAGCTCAACAGCGTTTCCTACGTGTTAAGTCTCATGTAGTACATATTCAAATAATATTTTCAATTAGATATATGCACGGATGTGCTGGTAGTAATTTAACAAAGGACTAGCAGAAAAGCGAGAGCCAGGGAGAGACTTTTTTTTGGCTTATTTACGGACGCTCTTTAACACCTCAGATCATTCAGGGCGTAATTCATTCAGATCATTCACCCATTCTATTCAGGGCGTAAAACGGCCGATAAATTTTGCTCAGAGGCCTCTTTTTTTCAGGCTTCAGGTTCCTTTTCATGCTGTAAATGTACGACACGGGACCCACTGCTTTACTTCCCTTCCGAAGGAAGCCATACATAGGGTTTTTACGCCCGAAAAAATCCATCGGTCCTGGCCGAGACCAGGGAGAGAGTGTGCCGGAGAGTAAGAGAAGGGTAAACAATTGTTACTTCACGCAATACAACAATAATAAATATTTTATCTGCTTCAAACATAGGACTTGGTGCGTGCGCTTGTTAATAAGGATGAAAGTTCGGGCACTGAAGACATTAAGTTAAGTACGTTTCTTGTCATACACATCGTATTGTTTACATCAAGTAAGAGCTCTCTTCATGTAACGTCTTTCATTTTTTATGCAAACCTATAGGTACAGTAAATAACTGAAAGCATTCTAAAGGCAGCGTTCCTTGTAGTTGCATCTAGGCAGTGTTTCAGTGTGGAGATATTCTTCTTCTTCTTCTAGTGATTAAATAATATTTATGTCTTGTCTAGCGTACTTCTCAAGATTAATTCAGTATCAGACGAATCTGTTGAATTTATACCATTGTTTTAACGTACTTTGGTGTTTCTTTTAAAATAAACGCATTAATGAATTTTGTCCTTTGGAGTCAAAATTATGACCTAACATTTTATGTAACAGACTAACACCACGTCACATAAAGACTATATGTTAGTTAGGAAACCAAAGAAAATTAATACAAGAGACAGTAGAACACTAAACAGTCCGGCTGCTGAATGCCGCCTGATGAAACGAACTAATCATGACAGTAGCTATAATTATGCTTCTACAAAGTCTTCAACAATCACTTTATCAGAAGTTAGAAAAGGGTTTAACTTTTACATTTTCATTACGAGCTATTTTAATAAAGGGGTCAAAACTATTATAAATATTTAACTCAACTTGCCCTAGATATATTCTTGGTAGGATAACTGTTGGCTTTAAATATTTAAAGAACAAATCAAAGCTTTAAAATTGAGCTTAAGTTGACCATTACATTCTAGCAAGCAGTAGTTTATGTAATATATTTTATAAACAACAGAAATTGATGGAAATACCAGCAATTCGTCTTACCTTTTTTGAAATGTGAAAATCTGCATTACGATTTATAAGGCATAAAGTCGAATATAAATGTTCCTCTTTTTCAATATTTCCATTATAAGATTAAAGCTTTTAATTGTAGAATGCATCCGTGTCCTAGTGATTGTGTTTACCACAACTAATCCGGAGGTCCTGGGTTCAGTTTCCGTTCAGGTCAAGTTTCCTGGACGAGTTTTTTTTTTTTTTTTTATGTATTTCGTTACCATGAGAATATGAACGTCAGAAAGCGTTAGGGCTTTAAGGACTCCGAGCTCATTTGTGTTCTCATTAATTCATAAATCTAAGCACCTCTCCTGGTGCACCGTAACCATATCATCTGCACCATCATCTCCACTATGACAACTTAGCGGCACTCTCTGGCGGCTTGGTCTCATATAAGTAAGTCCGGTAGAGCACCAGTAAGAAATACCCATTAATTCAAGAGCGTTAGGCAAGCATAGGACAAAAAAAACTTGCTGTTATTAATTTTTCCTTGTAGGTTTTAATGTGGGACTTTCGAAGTAATTAAAAAGTTATGTGAAAACATGAGCTAAATCAGAAGAAAATCTGGTTCGCTTTGTTGTACATACATACATACATGCCTACATACATACAATGGTAGACTGCAGAAAAGAACAATTACCTCTTAGCGGAACCATTTAATTTAATTTATCTAACGATTGTTTAATATTTTAACATTTTTACTTAACTCTTTTTGGTATTTCGGTATTAAAAATGTACATTTGATATATCAGCCGATTTAGGTACTGAGATAGAACATTACCTGGTATGATTAAAGTGAAAGCATATTTCAACAAATATCTAAAAGGAAAGAATAAGATAATATATAAACACATGTGGCACATAAATTTATACAGTGCGTTCAGTTTAAAAGAGAACACTTCATAGAACTTGCATACTATACATACACCTTGACTACAGCTTTCGTTTAAATGTTTTACTTAAGGGCGTTCTTTACTTTCTTTGGTCATTAGCTCTCGTTTAATTCAGGGCGTGAAACGACCGTGAAGTTTTGCTCAGAGGCCTGAGGTTCTTTGACGTGCCGTCAGTCTACGACATAAGACCAACAGTTTTACTTCCTTTTCGAAGGAATCCATAAAATAATTCATGAATTCTGGGGGAGGGAGGTTGGTTCCGGTGGTTTAATGATAACCATGCTTGTCTCTTAGACCCAAGTTTGCGGGTTCGATTCCGGGGCTAGGGTCGATGGAATTTTTGGGCATAAAATTCCTAAGTATAGCTTCTTTTGTAAAGGAAATAAAGCCGTAAACGCATGTTGTAGATTTACTGAACGTAAAAGAACCTCAAATCTAATAGAAAAGGCCCATGAGCAAAATTTAGCGGCCGTTTCACGCCCTGAATTGAATGGGTGGCTGATGAACTTAGATGTTAAACAGCTTCTGCAATAAAACAAATCAATAACTCTGAAAGTCTGAACCCGCGATCATGAAAATAGCATACCAGCAGTTCAATATTTTACGTTTTCCTATCAACCTTATGAAGTATTTTGTTATTATACAGATCCAATAGCACAATGTGCCTTTAGCAAATAATTAATATTTTGATAGTATTTCCTTTACGAGTTCAGCAGAGAAACCTGCAAGCTATTGTACATAAAATATGTTAAACTTTTCTCGACATCTGCCGTGTAGATGAATTAAAAAGAGTTTAAAAATAACGAAATTTTGATCACTTATTCTGGAAGTTCTTGATAAAAAGGCTTGTAAGGTTCTCAGATCGCCAGTGCGTTAAACGGTATTAATTCATCCATGCGGCATAAAGCGAAAACTTCACATGATAGCTTCGGCTGCGAAAGATATATCAGAAGACATTGTGCGAGGGTTACTATTTAGTTTTCTGGATTTCAGAAAACTATGAGGAATATAAGTTGCCTGTTGGCTGCACTGAAAAGTTTATATCTAGTTTAGTAGCCATATTGGAAGTAAGCGTGTAGCACTCGTTGTTGCAATTGCAGAAAAGTATTAATTGTGCTCGTGTATGATGTGCTGGCTGTATGATGTTCTAAGATGAATGTCACTTAAGAACTTTTCGTACGATGAGTTTTTACCATTGGAGCCAACAAGAATGTCTGGAAAATTTACATAGAGCATCTATTCTATAACTGGTTTGTATGTTTTTGATAAAGGAGGACAGTATTGCAAGATGAAAAACACATAGAAGAGATAAAAACATCGTGTAGAAATCATAGCGAAGAACAATCCGCGAATGACTTATAGAAGATATTTGACTCCTAGAAGAGTAAAATATTTTCATATTTGAGAGAAATGGTGCCAGGAAATGGTTTGTGTTTCGACACTGAGAGCTCCCGATGTGTCCACGATATTCTCTCAAAAACTGGAATAACCAATATGACCCGGCATTAAAGGGGCAGCACGCGATCTTATCCTTCTCAAATCACTACCCCCAGTTTAGGTTAAGCGATGTCAAAATGTAGCCCGGAATGTAGCTATCTTTTCAGCAAGTGACCATATCGCAGCCATTCAGCTCCAGGAACAAAAGTAGTCACTGTTAACTAATACACTACAATTTACTTCCCCAAGATCTTCACAACACTAACAGAAAGAAGATCGAATGTGTCTACGCACACCACTTTCAAAACAAGTGAATTTCTGAAAGTTTGATACTGGTGAACCATCAGCTGTACAGCACAGGTCTTACTCCCTGATAGTTTTTCTTTTATCACGTGTAAAGAAAAAACTAAGACGAATCAGTTTTGGAGTCCGCAAGAAAATGTTGCGTTCTACGAAGATGGTGTTAAGTCATCTCTAAAAAAAGCATGGTATGGCTACTCCATTATTGGTTCCGAAGAATGCAACTTTTTATCAAGAAGGGAGAGTCTACTTATAAACAAATATGCAGAGTTGGCGAGTTGTGGTCTTCTACATAATAGAAGCACGTAAATTGACACTGAACTTAACAATAATTCAACCCCGTTTCACAACAACACCAATATTAGTATAATGGCGATAGTAAGAGGAGACTGAAGTGCGAAGGGGATTGAACTGTTATCTACACACGTACAAGCGTATGTGAGATACCCATATTGCCACATGAATGAGGACCTCTCTATTTCTTATCTTGCAAGGCCTCTGGACTTCTCACTATGGGCGAGTATATAACAAAACGTTTATTTTTATAGGCACTAAAGTACGTGAGCATAGTCAGGAAGGTAAAAATTGTTTACGTAGCACATTCCTGTCGCTTGCCTTCTTCTCATCGCCAGAGGATACGGTCCTCTTTAAAACTGAACTGTATAACAGTTAAGGCAAGATACATTGTTGCTGTCAAGAAAACAGTAATTATAAAAGTAGAAAATGATAATGCACTAAGATAAAGCCACACTTGAAATCGCTATATTTCGAACTCGTTCAGATCTTCTATGGCAAGAAGTTAAGTGACCATTGTTTATATATATATAAACAATGTGCACAAAATTGTAGAGTTGAAAGACCAAACTAAGTATTTTGAAGATAGGAACAAAGGGTCACAGAAGATTTTTTTTTTTTTTATTGCGCTACATGTATCAACATTAAATCCGACATATTAGAGTCTCAGATAGTGAAACTTGTTTGTGGCGTGTCAGATGTAAACAAAACGCACTCTGTCGGTCCTGGTGGTGTAGTGGTTACCATACTTGCCTCCTAAACCCAAGATCGCGGGTTCGAACCCGGCTAGGACCGATGGATTTTTTCGGGCGTAAAAATCCTAAGTATGACTTCCTTCGGAAGGGAAGTAAAGCCGTGGGTCCCGTGTCGTACATTTACGGCACGAAAAAGAACCTCAAGCCTGAAAGAGAGGCCTCTGAGCAAAATTTGTCGGCCGTTTCACGCCCTGAGTCGAATGGGACGCTGATGACCTCAGGTGTTAAAGAGCGTCCATAAATAAATCAATCAAAAAAAAACGCACTCTTGTACGATACTAGTTACTGTCGCTAAGTGTGTCTTAGGTTTAATGCAGCATTTGTGTTTTGAAGCTACTGGATTGTATGGTAATATCAAAAGATTGTCTTGAAATTAGGCAAAACTTAATGGTTCCAGCATGACGGCGCTCCTCCTTCTCTTGCAGCTCGAAATCTCCTAAACAGAACATTTGGTGACAGATGGATCGGGCGCGGTGGACCAATGCGGTGGCCTCCACGGTATATTAATTATGTCCATGTAATATTTCGTTTCTCGTTGTATAACAGTACTCATTAGTTGAGACGGTTATATTTCATTTTTGCTGACAAAGGAACGTGTTTCATAACGTCAGATTTCAATTATGATCATGTTATCTTTTTGTTACACTGCATCTGTGACCCCCCCCCCCATGTTCCTAAACTCAAAATGCTTAGTTTAGCACTGCCTTTATGCTCTGCAATTTTCTGCACATTGTTTATCCGCACCCTGTATATACTAAATTCCTATTAATTTAAAACTTAGGTGCATTTTTTAAAATGGTCAAGAACTTCTCTAATATTAATTTTAATTAAGGTGAATGATAAGGGTGCATTCATTACAAAAACCTTCTGCTTTACCACATTATTTAGAATAAATATTTTTATTAAAACAAGGTTGTTACCTTAACAGCAGAACGTACATTTCTTTTCTATAAACAGTAAAATAATTCTTAACATATATGTTAATGATTCGAATATTTATTTCTGCTCAACTTTATTTATATGTGACATATTTATCATAGCTTAGAGGTTTGACAAGTGTTCACCGCGGGGTCAAGCCCTAACCTCTCGCCTCCCCTCCTACCCAAAGTCCACTTATGGGAACCGACACACACACACAGCTGCTTGCTCACATTTTCGGACGCTATTGTTCAGTGGAAGTGTAAAATATCGTTCGTTCAGGTGGACACATTTGTGCTGCAGGATCCCGCTCTGGAGCCATCAATTAGAGGATCACAGACTCCCCGACCGTGAGATACTCCAGCACGCATTAATATCAAGTATATTTAGACTGGTTTCCGTTTAGGTGGCGCGAACCTTTGGCAGGCAAAGTTTCACTTGCGGAAAAGTTGACGGTAGCACTGCGAATGTTTATAATCCCCCCTCTCTCTATAAATACATGAAAAGAATGTTCCTGCATCATGTTTATTTATCATAAACTAAATATATAACCCAAAATTCACTTGAATCCCTCCAAAAACCTAAAGAGATGTGACCTGAAATATTAACTGAAAGTAATTCATGATTATTTTAGTAGTAAACACACTGTTTCCATTACAGCAACATAACTAAAATATTTGTCAAAAAGTTTTGCCAAAAAGATTAAGTATCATTCACACTGTATAACTAAAATTCTCTTTGGTCGGGAACTAGTTCTAACCTACATATTTTATTGCATTGAAATATAACCAAAACAGGCTACTCAAGGTTGAGGATATGAAATGTAGATCGTAATTGGCAAAGATTTAGTTCCAACACTTGTCCTATATTTCCAAGAATGTCACCATGTCGAAATATTCAAAATATTTTGAGATTGGTGGCAAATAATTAAAAGCATTAAAAGGAGAAGAAAAGAAAAAAAAATAATAGGGTATGCAATAGTACTTTCCCCTTTCCCTTCGACAAACAAGGTATCATTTCCTTAGAAAATGACATGGTAGATGAAAAATATAATATATTGATGTAAAAGTAAGAATTCATATATTTATGTATATACTTCGTCTTCATAACTAGTTTCTAAAAGAAATGTCTCTACTATTATACTTATGGAAACAACATATTGCATGCCGAATTAAAATTGCTCAAAGGTGATAGAAATACTTTTTGTGCCTTTAAAATTAACTACAGAATTCCAAAGTCTAACTAATGAATAATAATAATTATGATAATAATTGTACAATGTGGTATAAAAACATGTAGTTTGCTCTAAAATGTGGTATAGAAATACAAAATTTCCAAATTATTATATAGAAACAAGTAACATAATGGGATTTATATTTGGTACAGATATACTACGTATTTCACAATATTAAATAAAGTTTACGGCAATCCGAATGGATAGCCAAAGTCTTTGACTTTGCTTAGTACAACTTTGTACTTGTGGCAACAATTCGCTTATTTAATATCTTGATCTTTGCACTTT